>OZ023206.1:4166294-4683794 GCA_963995525.1 Escarpia spicata | reverse complement strand
ACAGAAGGATACACCAGGAGAGAGGACAGAAGGACACACCAAGAGAGAGAGAGAGAGGACAGAAGGACACACCAGGAGAGAGGACAAAAGGACACACCAGGAGAGAGGACAGAAGGACACACCAGGAGAGAGGACAGAAGGACCCACCAGGAGAGAGGACAGAAGGACACCAGGAGAGAGGACATAAGGACACACCAGGAGAAAGGACAGAAGGACACACCAGGAGAGAGGACAGAAGGACACACGCATTAAGGAAGCCAAAACCATGCCATATTAAAGTAGATGACGGAAAAGAACAATAGATTGACTTACTATTTATTTTTCAGCGAATTTAGTTAGGATTTGATTTCCGATGTTTCTTCGTATCGGTTTCTGGATTTCTCCGTTTATAAGCGTCTCTAAAATGATTGTTTGCATATGATTATAAACATCGAGATTACGAGAGCTTTATTTTACGACATAATTCCAACGGCGAAGTGACACTTTTGACATGCGACGGCTGCGTGTAACAATCACATTCCGCGAAACTGCTACACCTAAGTTGTCAACGATCGCGTCCCGGCGGTAATGACGTGACATACAACCGGAATTATAAATAATTACACTTCCGCTTAGGGATTCGTTGTTCAGCATCCATAAGGTGCGTCGATCCGTCCCACTGTGACAGTCGTACGGACACGTACAATGTCGCCGGGTGTCCGCCAACAAAGACCACCAAGATCCAAGTCTCTCCGGGGCCATGTTGGACAATTCTAATTTCGCCACACCGCTCCCGCGAGGTCTGATTGGTCGCAGTCCAATCGGTTGTCGAGATTGGTGTATGTGTAGCGCAGTAGCTCCGTTACCGGTCACTCGTAGCCAGGACCGTCTTTTATTGGCCACGCAGAGCCGTCTTTTACCGGGCTAACAGCATTCGTGATCGATTACACAACGCAATCTTATTTCCTTCTACATGGTCGCTTGGCCACACTTTGTCATCTCCACTAGACCATTGCACAGTCGTATAGTACGTGGGCATTCACCACACTGTTGCTTTCTTGATTTACGTTGAGGGTATAGAGGGGCTACGTCTGCGTGAATAAAACTGTCGAATCCAGCGAATGCATAACGATTTGTAATGTTGCAGAAGTTGATGTACTCTGTGAAAAACGATACCAAATAACAACTGTAAATGCGCCGAAAGCTACGCGCACCTCAGTTGTGCAGCACATCTCAACGATACAGCAGAACCTCGCCTTAGTGTCACCTCAGTAACACAACCAACTCACAATACAGCAGAACCTCGCTTTAGTGTCTCCTCTGTAATACAACCACCTCACAATACAGCAGAACCTCGCTTTAGTGTCACCTCAGTAATACAACCACCTCACAATACAGCAGAACCTCGCTTTTGTGTTCACACTCGATAAATCAACTATATCACAATACAGTAGAACCTTCCTTTAGTGTCACCTCCGTAGTACAACCACCCCACAATACAGCAGGACCTCAGTTTTGTGTTCACACTCGGTAAATCAACCATCTCACAATACAGCAGAACCTCGCTTTAATGTGACCTCAATAATACAACCACTTCACAATACAGCAGAATCTCGCTTTAATGTGACCTCAGTAGTACAACCACTTCACAATACAGCAGAGCCTCGCTTTAGTGTCACCTCAATAATACAACCATCTCCCAATACAGCAGAACCTCGCTTTAGTGTCACCTCAGTAAAACAACCAACTCGCAATACAGCAGAACTTCGCTTTAGTGTCACTTCAGTAATACAACCACCTCACAATACAGCAAAATCTCGCTTTAGTGTCACCTCCGTAATACAACCACCTGACAATACAACAGAACCTCGCTTTAGTGTCACCTCAGTAATACAACCACCTCACAATACAGCAGAACTTCGCTTTTGTGTTCACACTCGGTAAATCAACCATCTCACAATACAGTAGAACCTCTCTTTAGTGTCACCTCCGAAGTACAACCACCTCACAATACAGCAGAACCTCGCTTTAGTGTCACCTCAATAATACAACCACTTCACAATAGAGCAGAACCTCGCTTTAATGTGATCCCAGTAGTACAACCACTTCACAATACAGCAGAGCCTCGCTTTAGTGTCACCTCAATAATACAACCATCTCCCAATACAGCAGAACCTCGCTTTAGTGTCACCTCAGTAAAACAACCAACTCGCAATACAGCAGAACTTCGCTTTAGTGTCACTTCAGTAATACAACCACCTCACAATACAGCAAAATCTCGCTTTAGTGTCACCTCCGTAATACAACCACCTGACAATACAACAGAACCTCGCTTTAGTGTCACCTCAGTAATACAACCACCTCACAATACAGCAGAACTTCGCTTTTGTGTTCACACTCGGTAAATCAACCATCTCACAATACAGTAGAACCTCTCTTTAGTGTCACCTCCGTAGTACAACCACCTCACAATACAGCAGAACCTCGCTTTAGTGTCACCTCAATAATACAACCACTTCACAATAGAGCAGAACCTCGCTTTAATGTGATCTCAGTAATACAACCACTTCACAATACAGCAGAGCCTCGCTTTAGTGTCACCTCAGTAATACAACCACCTCACAATACAGCAGAACCTCGCTTTAGTGTCACCTCAGTAATAAAACCATCTCACAATACAGCAGAACCTCGCTTTAGTGTCTCCTCAGTAATACAACCACCTCATAATACAGCAGAACTTCGCTTTAGTGTCACCTCAGTAATACAACCACATCACAATACAGCAAAACCTCGCTTTAGTGTCACCTCAGTAATACAACCACCTGACAATACAGCAGAACCTCGCTTTAGTGTCACCTCAGTAATACAACCACCTCACAATGAAGGTCGCCATAGGACAGTCCAAAAATAGTTCCGTAACAATGAAAGTGTACGAAATTAGTCCCGCTAATATGGTCACCTCGCTATTCAGATCACTTGCGTCCAGTTACGGGATTTACCTTAATATCTAGATTTCATTGTATATCAAGATAAGCGGTGACAAAATGGTGGGTCTTTCGGTGATGACGAAAGGTAAACATGTTTCATGCAGACTTAAACGTTAGCCCAGATGAAATGCTAACTATGTTTTCAGAAATCCACCCCCACGTGTGAGACGTGACACACGTATTAAATATCAGATTAGAGTGGTGTGTGCGTGTGTGCGTGTGTGCGTGTGTGCGTGTGTGCGTGTGTGCGTGTGTGCGTGTGTGCGTGTGTGCGTGTGTGCGTGTGTGCGTGTGTGCGTGTGTGCGTGTGTGCGTGTGTGCGTGTGTGCGTGTGTGCGTGTGTGCGTGTGTGCGTGTGTGCGTGTGTGCGTGTGTGTGATGTGTGTGGTGTGTGTGGTGTGTGTGGTGTGTGTGGTGTGTGGTGTGTGTGGTGTGTGTGGTGTGTGTGGTGTGTGTGGTGTGTGTGTGGTGTGTGTGGTGTGTGTGGTGTGTGTGGTGTGTGTGGTGTGTGTGGTGTGTGTGGTGTGTGTGGTGTGTGTGTGGTGTGTGTGGTGTGTGTGGTGTGTGTGGTGTGTGTGGTGTGTGTGGTGTGTGTGGTGTGTGTGGTGTGTGTGGTGTGTGTATAGTGTGTGTGGTGTGTGTGTGAGTGTGAGTGTGTGTGAGTGTGTGTGTGTGGTGTATGTATATATTACTATATATAGATACATATATATATATATATATAACATGTATATAGTATATAATATATTTCATGTACACATATGTATTATATTTCTAAATATATACATAATACATATTGATATATGATACATACATACATTCATATACCCACCCACCCACCAACACACACACACACACACACACACACACACACACACACACACACACACACACACACACACACACACACACACACACACACACACACACACACACACACACACACACACACACACACACACACACACACACACACACACACACACACACACACACACACACACACACACACACACACACACACACACACACACACACACACACACACACACACACAGATACACACACACACACACAGATACACACACACACACACACACCCACACACCCACACACCCACACACCCACACACCCACACACCCACACACCCACACACCCACACACCCACACACCCACACACCCACACACCCACACATCCACACGCACATACACATACATACATACATACATACATACATACATACATACATACATACATACATACATACAAACAAACATACGTACATACATATATACGTACGTACATACATACATACGTACGTGCATACATACGTGCATATACATACATACATACATACATACATACATAGATACATACACACACACACACACACACACACACACACACACACACACACACACACACACACACACACACACACACACACACACACACACACACACACACACACACACACACACACACACACACACACACACACACACACACACACACACACACACACACACACACACACACACACACACACACACACACACACATACATATATACGTACGTGCATACATACGTGCATATATACATACATACCTACATACATACCTACATACACACACACACACACACACACACACACACACACACACACACACACACACACACACACACACACACACACACACACACACACACACACACACACACACACACACACACACACACACACACACACACACACACACACACACACACACACACACACACACACACACACACACACACACACACACACACACACACACACACACACACACACACACACACACACACACACACACACACACACACACACACACACACACACACACACACATCCACACGCACCATACACATACATACATACAAACATACGTACATACATATATACGTACGTACATACATACATACGTACGTGCATACATACGTGCATATACATACATACATACATACATAGATACATAGACACACACACACACATACACACACACACACATACATACATACAAACATACGTACATACATATATACGTACGTACATACATACATACGTACCTGCATACATACGTGCATACATACATACATACATACATATGCACGTACACACATACATATATACATACACACACACACACACACACACACACACACACACACACACATACACACACACATACATACACACATACTTACATACATACATACATACATACAAACGTACGTACATACATACGTACGTATATACATACATACGTACGTGCATACATACGTGCATACATACAAGCATGCATACGTACATACATACATACATAATTACATACATAATTGCATTCATACGTACATGCTGCTCTAGCTGCGCCGAACAACCATACAACGTTAGCAACGAAAATAGATATACGTTCGCAACCGATGCATTATTAAGGTGAATATTTGAGAACATCGGATTAGCACATTTATGATTGATATGATTGATGATATTGTTTGTCAGCAACGGGAAGTTAGTGTCTTGGCGTTTACGTCAAGTTTTAAAATCAATACTCTCTGCATAATAACTTGCGCAGTCAGTCGCATTAGGAAGATGTGGTACGTTAAAGGAAATAAAAACAAGGCATTAGCTGAAATCCGTTTACCATGTGTACACAAAGTTTAACATTGTATGTAACATTCGAGAACATTAAAAAATACATAAAATTACATTTGTAGCATAAATTCGATTTTAAACCCGTCTGTGTAGCAATTCCCGCGGAAAATACAAATTTAATGAGCTAGGCGATCACGTGGTATCGTAACGTCACATACGACTTCTACTCGCAGCAGGCCAACCCTTTCTATGCATTCAGAGCATGTTTACAAGGATAGTTTGGGGGTCGAAACAAGCGTCAGAATGAGTTATTGTGCAATATTCCTATGTAATACAAACACTAGTCATCATAGAGGAACAAGCAGTTATCTTACGGTTCCACATGAATTCAATTTTATTCAAAACAATGAATGCGAATGAGCCTACAAGTCGACTAGGTATCGCCGAGCTTGGGCTTGTTTTCAGAATAATTATATCGAATGCAACCAACGGGAGATAATGTACACCAATATACATACATAACAAACATATATCGTATCCAGCTACAGAAAGTAACGTGCATAATCTCATAATATCACTAGAATATCGATGTATGAAGGAGGAGTTGTACAATTTATCATAACTTAAATAAGTGAGAGAATTTATGTCGGTCCTGCTAGCTCAGTTGGTAAAGGCGTTGGTTCCTTGGCATTTATTTTGCAATCGGGCGACGCCGTTTTAATCCCAACATCAAACTGTTGATTTTCTTTACACTTTTTTTGTTTATGTTTTCACCAAGTAATATAAACCAAACCATTTTGTATACTATGATGCACAGTTTGTAAATATTTTTGTAATAATTGTTTATTCGCCACAAAAATAAAAATTTGGTAATTATATATAACGATGTTTCTAAATTTTATTTATACAGACAGATCACCATTTGTTTTCACATCTATAATTACAATATATTACCGTATAATATATACAATATACAGTTAATAAATGATGTTTATTATTATGGATAAAAAAAATTTAGAAACATCATTATATAAAATTCCCATGTTTTAATTTTTGTGGCGAATAAATAATTACTACAAAAAATATTTACAAACAGTGCATCGTAGTATAAAAATGATTTGGTTTATATTACGTCGTGAAAACATAAACAAAAAAAGTATAAAGAAAATCAATGGTTTGAAAATCAATGGTTTGGTGTCGGGATTGAACCGGCGTCGCCCGATTACAAAATAGATGCCAAGGAACCAACGCCTTTACCAACTGATCTAGCAGGACCGACAGAAATTCGCTCACTGATTTAAGTTGTTATGATAAATTGTACAACTCCTCCTTCATACATCTGTGTCTGTATCTGTATTTTGACTGGCAAAATTTCCTATGGACACATCACGCTAGTGCGCATGGTGGCTCTTGTGGATTAATTGTTTACATGTTGGGCTAGACTAATCTGGAATGAATTCAGTGATGTACTTGATACAATGCTTGGAGGTAGAGAATTCCACTCTTTTATTGTGACTGGGAAAAAGCTGTTTCCAAATATGTTTGTCGAGTGCCTGATTTATACTAACTGTTTATTATGTTTACGTGAGCATCTGGTGTTGCGTTTGATGCATTGATCTAGTGGGATATCTATGAATTTATGTTCCATTTTATATAATACGCTAAGTCTTTTTTTTCTTGATTGGAGGATGTCCCACTGGAGATCTTAAGGAGTTGTGTTACCGTTCCTGGCTCTCTAGAATAGTTGTTCTTACAAAATCTGGCGGCTTGTCTCTGGGTTCTTTCTATGAGTTTGATATTTCTTAGGCAATGTGGATCCCATGATGCTAACGCATATTCAAGTATAGGGCGGACAAGGGTTGTGTAGGCTATGGACTTGATTTGGGTTGAGCATTTATTTAAATTTCTTCTAATAATTCCCAATATCTGTTGTGCTTTTTTTGTGACTGAGTTGCTTGGTTTTGTCCATTTTAATGTATTTGATATATGTATGCCAAGATAACAGTGTGATTCAACAGATTTAAGTTGTTGTCCGCAGAAGGTGTAAAGATTTGGTGTCGGTTTTCTTAAGGCTATTGTCATTGTATAACATTTAGTGGGGTTGAATTTCATAAGCCACGTGTGTTGCCATTTCTCAAGTTTGAGCAGATCGTTTTGGAGGACAGATGTGTCTTGGTCAGTTTTGATAGGTGAATACAACAGGCAGTCGTCTGCAAAAAGGCGAACAGTTGAGGAAAGATTGTCTGGCAGGTCATTTATGTAAAGTAGCAAAAGTAGGGGCCCCAATACTGTGCCCTGTGGTACCCCAGAAATGACTTGAGTTGATGTTGACTTGGATCCATTTATATAACAACCTGTTGAGTTCTTCCTGTAAGGAAGCTATTTATCCATGATGATATTGGGCCTGTGATGCCACAGTGTTTGAGTTTGTGGATTAGTCTTTTATGTGGAACTTTATCGAATGCTTTGGTGAAGTCAAGGATGGTCATGTCTACAAATTTCTTCTCATCAAGTGATTTGCTTATGTCATGGATTGGTTGAATTAATTGTGTTTCAGTTGATCTTTTGGCATGGAAGCCATGTTGGTGGTCAGTTAGAATGTGGTGCTGTTCAAGGTGTTTCATAATGTGACTATGTATGATGTGTTCAAGAAGTTTAGAAACCACAGGTGTTAAGGATATTGGTCTGTAGTTAGATGTTTCTGCTCTACTTTCTTTCTTACAAATTGCTGTTACATTGGCTTCTTTCCAGGTATTGGGGACTTGTCCAGAGTCAACAGATGATTGGAAAATCTCATGTATTACTGGTGCTAGATGAGAAGCATATCTGTTTAAGAACCATGGTGGAATGCCATCTGGTCCATGCGATTTAGAAATGTTAATTTTGGAAAATTGATCAAGTACTCCTTTAAGTGAAATTGTTAGTTTGGGGATTTCTCCATGTGGACTTCTAGCCATATCTGGTAGGGTGGAATTTCCTTTGTGTGTAAAGACACTTTGGAACTGATTGTTTAAGGCTTCTGCTTTATGTTTGTCGTCGCTAATGATGTTACCCGCAATGTTAAGGTCCCCAATACCCTGGTTATCCTGTCTAAGTTTAGAAATGAAGCTCCAAAATGATTTAGCTTTCTCTGTTATAGTTGTTTTCAGGAATTGACTTATGTAGGATAGTCTAGCAGAACGAAGGTGCTTATGCATGTTTCTCCTGATGTCACAGAATTCTTTCCAGTCTTCTGGATTTCTAGTTCTTTTTGCTTTGTTATATAGCTGTTTCTTTCTTTTGCACATTTTCTTTAAATCTTTATTGAACCAGGGGAGATTGTGTCTTGAAGTAGTAAGACGGTGCGGTACATATTGGTTCATAATGTTGATGATTTTTGTGGAAACAAGATTCCACTTGTCAGTCACTGTCATGTTTTGGTTTTGAGAGAAGTATTCATGTGTAAAGTTTTCAAGAGATTTCTGGATGTTAATGTTGTCAGCTTTATTTATAATGAAGACTTTACGTTTCGGACGATGTTTGCGTTTGGGCGAGATGTTTACATCAATGATGACTGTACTATGGTCTACTATTCCGTCTACTACATTTATCTTTTTTAATAACCCAGGTCTTTTGGTGAAGAGAAGATCTAAACTATTGTTGGCATTTCCATGTCTGTGCGTGGGTTCCTTGACATGTTGGATCAGTCCAAGTTCCTCTGTAAGAGAGAGTAATTTATTGGCAGCAGTTGTACTGTATCCATTGTTAGGTGTGACTTGGTGAATTTCCCAATTGATGTTAGGGAGGTTGAAATCGCCAGTAATGATGACATTATGTGTGTTGATCTTGTTACCTAATTTAGAAAGTGCTAGATCTAGTTCTTCGATTTGAGTTCTATGAGAGTCGTTTGGGGCACGATAGAGGATACACATGATTATTGGTTTCATTCCTGTCATCTGGGTTTCAGTCCAAATGCTCTCACTGTTAGTGTCTAGGTCTGGTAGGTGGCTTGCGATGAGGTCATCTTTTGATATTTGAAATACCCCCCCCCTCCAGTAGTGTCTGTTTCTCTGTCCTTTCTAAAGACGTTAAAGTTGCTTAGGAATATTTCTCCATTTTTTTGTAGATTGTTTACATGTCTGAAGTTTTCTTTTTAACGCTTTGACAGTTTATGAGGATGCATCTGAAGTTTGGTGTCTTTTTCGGTCTATATGCTTTCTTGCTATTAGTTGTATTGTTGTTGGTAGTTTCGTTTAGGTTGTGACTGTTACTGTCCAGAGGATAAAAGGGATTTGCCGTTGGGATTTCTGTATCTCTGAAGAAAGAATTTTGTGAAGTTGAAGTTGTTGCATTCGGGGCAGGCCCACGAACATGAGGAATTTATTAATCGTTTGTATTCATTGTCATCTATTGCACAGAATTGTGTGTGGATCCAGCTTAGGCAGTGGTCGCACTGAATTGCTTTATGGTCATTTAGGACATCCCCATGGCAAATGCCACAGGGTGCTGAGCAATTTGAACAGGGCCATGGTACATTTAGGTTTCTGTAAATGTTGTTAAATTCTTGTCTGGATATCCTGGCGCATTAGATGTGTGGTGATTTATTACAGTCATTACAAATTAGGATGAATGCATTAGACTTTAGTGATTTCTTACATGAGTGACATTTAGAGGGGCCTGGATTTAGTTGAACATCTCCTGATAGCATGATGCATAGTAGTATGGGGAATGTTGTTATTGTCCTAGGTTTGTATGGTAGAGGAGTGATTAGTAATTCAGTGGAGGTGCTGGATTTGAGACATTTCAATTGGGCTATGGTGTTCCATATGGGACTGTAGATGTAGTAGGACGTGACAGGATGGATGTCTTGTCTAGCTTTGGCGTTGACATAGGCCTCGTTTGTGTTGCTCTGGAAACTCTCAAATTTTTTGAAATTGGGATCATTTAAAAACCTAAAAGTGATCTGCAGACATAAAATCATGCATATTGTAGGGGTATGTCGTACGGAGCCTGCCATGTCACCAACTCGAGAGGTAGTGGTTTAGAATTGATAAAACTTTCAAGTAGTTATTAAGAAACACACCCACACTTAAATACACCACACTTAAAACTTGTACTGAGATAATATTAAAAAATAAAAGATAAATAATTATAAAATATCTGTCCTTGTAAAATGTTTAGTGACTAGTAGTTGTTGTTGCTGTTTTTCGACAGCCTACAATCCGGATTTGTAATAGTATGATACGTAAGTTTTATGTGAAAGTATATATTTACATGTGTGTATGTTTAACCAGCTCACACTGGTTCATGAGTCAAACTGAAAACCCAACTAACACGACACTTCCCTGTGTGCAGTCGGACTATGGACTGGTCTATGCACTCACTTATTGGTAAACAGTTTATTGTGTTTACTGTTTATTTCAGCTTGATTTCTGATAGTATATAAACAGAACTAATAATAATAACATAGGTTTAGTTTGTCACTGGGAGAATGCACCGATTTATGAGTTGATTTGGGGGTGGTTTGGGTTTCGCGCGGTTTATTCCCGTTGTTTACTAGTTCGCCATCTTGTTTTGTAGGTTTTCGGCTGGTTGTTAGGAAGCTAATTTGTCAAAAACTTGGTTTAGGTATGTCAGATTGCAACTACAACCTGGGATTGTATTCCGATGTAGTTATACGAGTGCCTCATTCATTCATGAACGAAAGAAACGTTTGGAAATCGTAAATAATATTGGTAAATATCGGAGCGGTAAAACGGATTCGACTACACCTGACGCATGCGCAAGATCGTCTGATATTCTAGTGATTTTATGAGATTATACACTTATACCCGTTACTTTCTGTAGCTGGATACAATATATGTTTGCTATGTATGTATATTGGTGTAGATTATCTCCCGTTGGTTGCATCCGATATAATTATTCTAAAAACGAGCCCAAGCTCGGCGAAACCTAGTCGACGTGTAGGCCCATTCGCATTCATTGTTTTGAATCAAATTAGATTCATGTGGAACCGTAAGATAACTGCTTGTTCCTGTATGATGACTAGTGTTTGTATTACGTCGGAATATTGCATAATAACTCATTTTGACGCTCGTTTCGACCCGAAAACTATCCATGTAAACATGCTCTGAATGCATGGAAAGGGTCGGCGACTATGAGTCATATGTGACGTCACATCTCGGCATCCCGAAAAGCGCGCCAAAATATGCATATTCGAAAATGTCCGGATGCACAGCATAAAATGTGGAATTTCTAATTTATTAATTTTTTTTTTTTTTTGGCTTGGTGGACATGGAAATAGATAACAGGATGTAATATAATATGAATTCAATCCACATATGTTTTATTTCAGGTTGACCTGGATTTTTGTGTTTAAGGGTCCTCGGGACCCCAGCCTTCTTTTGAGGGGGTCCCAAGCATGTAGCGAGGGTCCTACTTATTACTATGTTTTAATTGTAAGTATTGTTTTCTAAATATCACAACTTATACAACCGATGTAAACCCGGTTATTATTATTATCAGTTTGATAATAAAATAACGTGCCTTGTTACAATATAATTGTTTTATTTGTTAATGTTTTCCCTTGATAATCGATGTAGTTTTGGAAGTTAGAGCAGCCTTCCTCATTTGTGAGAGGGCGTGCTAGTCTGCTAGATGCCTTGGCTTGCGTGTAAATGTCACATTGGGATATATCTTAAGACTAAGCTAAAGATATCGAGGAAGCCACGACTCACTTTGGAAGGCTCCTGAATTTGTTTCGGTGGCGGGAAACCTGACCGTGGTGATGACAGTGACAATGGATTAGCCAATAGGCAGCAGATGGAACTGCGCATTACTCTGTGGACACTTAATTGTGACATGTATAATCCGGGCCCACCCCGATTTCGGTATTATGACAATTGTGCCTAAATGTCGTACCTCAACGCGTTTACTCCATCATTCCACATCTTTTCAGGAATGTAATGTCCCAAATAGCGCTCGTTCAGGTTTGAATCCGTGTGCGCCGCTGCGGTCGCAGTTGAAACAAGCAATATTATTAAATTGCATGTTGACGCAATCCACGGCGCTATTTGGGCCTCAAAAGGTCCCTCAAATCAATATTTTATAACAATGTACTGTATATCTGAAACAATGTGGAATGGTGGCATAAACACACTGAGGTATCAAATCGGTTCGATTGTTGGACGAGTGACTGGTGCGATTGGCCCCGGGATGGGAGTCGGGATCGGAGAGCTTGCACGCTCTATTGTCGCCGTACGATCCGTCATTTGTTTGGTGATAAGAAGCGGTTGGTTATACAAAAGAATGTTCGTAAGTCGCTTTGCTTTTCATCGCTACAGCTGTAATAAATTAGGAAGTCTTAAAACGCACAGCGACTGCGCTCAAACGCTGAAGCCTGAACGGACATGCGCAAGGATTGGAATGGTATTCTGGTTCGCGAATCAGTCCCTACAGATCTCCGCAAAACTACGCACAGGGCGGCACCACGCGGAGGATTAGGCACCCTTCAGAATGGGGAAGTATATGCCTATGGGAATGGTTATTTGCAAGGACTCGTGAAACGAAATACCAAACGAACTGATTCGGTAATAAACTACCAAGTTAAACTTAAAGGCATTCATATTCAACATATATTGTTGTTATATGTCACAGATACGCATGCGTTCCGTGAGACGCAACGATTATTTTGTACGCGTCCGGGTACTGTTTCTATGCGTATAGAACGCAGGATCTTGCGTCCCGTAAACCCCCGGTTAATCCTTTGGTACAACGGCGCCACATTTACATACTATTTCGCGACATGAAAGTGTTTAAATGTCCTCTTTGTTTCACTGTATTTTGTTGTTACTAAACCTTGAGCTATTGCTACAAGTGTGCTATTGTTTGTTGTTAAGGATAAAGATCTTTGCGATTCCCACGTATTTATATTAACGATGTAGGGCTTATGTATGACAAGTTTTGTTGGTGGCGGGATGAAATGGAATAGGCACACATCAGACATCGCTCCAAGATCAACACGCAAGAACAACTGTTGGACAAGGCAACTAGAACAATAATTATTTCTAGATCGAGAGGGCTGCATAAACTCTCTAAAAAATGACGAAGTTCTTTTACTGGGTAAATCAGTTGTTCGGAACGTGTGAAACGTAATGCGCGCGTAAAACAATTGCCGGAACCACGCGCGCGGCGAATACTTCGGGAAAACGGACCCTGCGTCATGGACTTGGCAACATGAACTAGACGCAGATGTAACATGCTTTTGACAATTCTACTCTATAACAACAACAGGGCCTATTGATGGACATGAATGTCATATTCTCTCCGACGAGCGTGTTATGGTCTCTATGCTGTGTGTTTTCTAACGTGTGGTAAATATTTTATCACGACTATCAACTACCAAGGAATACCGTCAGGTATATCGACTGCATGTTGCTAGTAACATTAAGGGATTATAAGAGAACAAGGTTTGGTTAAAGCAGATGTGAAATAGCGTGACGTCTACGCAGCAACAATCTATTACGTGGACTCTTGTTACTACAAATATTGCTCCAGCAAGAAGAGACGTCTTTACACGATATGCTGCTGTGGCCGTGGTAAGCCATGCACAACGTACTCAGTGCTGGGATAAGTACTCGAATAAAGTAATTTAGTAAGAGTAGCTCCCAAATGACTTAATTATAAGTAAAAGTATCCACAACAAGTACTTAACTAAAAGGAAAAAGTATTTTTGTAGAAATGTACTTAAACAAAAAAATACAAAAATCCCGCCGACTGAAGCACCCCAAGTGGAGACTCATGTCAAACGCAAACATCAAATGTTCTTTATTTGGGACACAAAACACATCATATGTAATACTAGTGTGGCATTTGGTACAGTTGCTGCACCACCAAACGTACCTGGAGTTGAACATTAGGCAGACTGGGGTGCGCCGTGATGTCGACAAGAAATGCAAAATCGCAAATCCACGTGGAATCAGTAAATTACTTCTGTGGCCTTTGATCTGCTCCGTAAAATCCCGTATTTCAGCTGTTACATGCGGCCGAGCATGGCACCTCAACTCAGGCTGCACCTCAACGCTTGATTTTGCGCAATAATCTCTACCAGAAGGTCCTGGAATTGCCAGTTCAGGGTATTCATGGATGGATGGATGACGTCCATTACATTTTCATTCATTTGCCATACTAGCTCTCTTGGAGGATGATGTTAATTCGTGGGCCGCTTTGTGGATAATATAATGTTTAGTCCGCAGGCCGCATGAAATAGCTCCGCGGGACGCAGGTTGCCGACCCCTGTTAAAAGGTGTTTTCTTATAAAAGCGCTGTATCAAATCATTAAGACTGTTCAATGCGATTTACACTTTACTCTCTGGCAGACCTGTTCAATCGAACATCATCTCAACTTCTCTGGGAAGCAGTCAGCAATGGTGCAAATAGCCACATCTGTTTACAGCCAGGTACTCATTCCAACAGCTAAGTGAATTGAAGCAACGTAGAGTGAACGACCTTGCCCAAGGTTCGACATGGCAGCACAGGATGTGAACCCGGGTTCTCTCAGTCGAGAGTCCGATGCACAACTGCGCTACTGCACTCCACACAAAGGATCTAATATAATTTTATTTCTGTACAATAGGAGGACAAATGTTCACATGTATATCTTTCAATCGACTGCAAGCAAAGTTAATTAAACTGCATTGCAACCACTGATCCTCACGACACTTCACATACATGTTATGCTATGTATATTACCACTTCATTCAGTCTAGCAGAGTAGTTCTCAACAAACAGCAACACGTTGCTGCCACTGTCACCTCACACATTATTGACTCAAGACAATTCAGAATGTGTTTCTCCCCTTTGGTAGTTGTAGAGTCAATAGTGCGCAAGCTGCCACTTAGACAAGTAGGGTGACGGGGAAGCTGCTGGATTAAGGACAAACAGTACTCAGTAATTCATCGGTGAATGAATGGGAAGACCTGCCCCCCTAACATCGTGTAAAAAGGAATGCTGGCTTGAGGAACAAGCTACAAAGGACCGTTGAATCCCGTTGGCCAGTCACACTGCCCTGGTGTTAATGTACTTCCTTACATACCGACATTGGACCTACCTTCGTTAGGAAACGTTGGTCGAACAGCCACTTTGACGCCAACTTTATTGAATGGTCCATCGACTTGCCATTTTTACGAATGCGAGGTTGTGTATTCCGTTTACGACAGTCGTCTGTATCATGATGAACACCTTGTTGTGACGTCTAGTCGACACAACATCGCCTCTAGCGGGGTCACCACGAGTGGTTGTTACTTTGTATCACGTGGTGATTAAATCTCATATCCACGTTTATGAATGACGTCTTTTATTTCCACGAGAGTACAGCTAACCGTTGACAGCCAATGCCTCGTATTCTTATTAAACCACCACCACGTCCGCCTCCAGTCGAAAACATCCCACCGGAAGCACAATCCACCTAGTGGCTACTTCGTGCGTTGCACGTGTTTCACATGAAGTCAAGGACGCCAACTACACAGTGGCACTGATATCGGCGCTAAAAATGTACATCTGAGACGTGGTTCTTGCACGGGGACGTGGCCACGAGAGCGTATGTCGGATTGAGTGGTCCTTGGTGCCGTCTCACGCGTCAAGTCCTCGCCGCGCGGTCAGCGGTCTCCGCGTCTACTCCAAGTCGTCACCGTCCGCTCTTCAAGTGCCGACGACCGCCGGCGATCAATACACCGCCCCCGTCCTTTAGTGACGTGTCGGTGCGGGCGGTCGCCATCTACCTCGACGCTGTTTAACCTCTGGCAAATCGCAGAGGAAAAACTCGGCCTCGATACGACAAGATAAGGACACGTGTTGACAAAAACAAGCAAAACATGAAATTAGGACCGGAAAAGAAAATCCCGAGCTGATTTTGGATGTTCGATCTATTACAGAGCGGCGTCATAAACGAAAATGCATCGTTTGCGTCCGCTTATAGAGCAGTGTTGTCTGGGTAAGTCAATCATGACGTTCCAGCTGCCTCCAACGTCGTCTCACTATTACCGGCTGACGACTCGAGTTTCGGCGCAGCAATATGGTTACTTCGATATTAGCCGCGCCTGCATGCAGACGCTGGGGAGTTGACAGAATCTGGGCGTCGCAATCTCGTCAATAGACATAGTAGCCAGCTCATGGTGACAGCTTTGTCAGAGGTATTTGTAAAATAACTGGACAAATGAGCGATGAGGCGAAATCTTCACGTCTATGTTAAGGACTACAATGTTCGCCTAACTTCCTAGAACATAGTTATTCCGGGAATTACGCCGAGCGAACGTTGTGGATGTGACTAACTAACCAGACATAAATAATTAACGAGATTACGCAGACACACATGGACGCTAATGAGCCAGTCGCATTGCTCTAATTTTTCAGCCGAAGTCTACTATCGTTATACGTCGACAGCACTATCCGCTAACCGGCGGCGTTTGTACAGTAGTCTTGATGGAGATATTTCCCGCGTGTTACCCGATTTCTCACGACCGTATATTGTGTAATGTCGTTGATCCATTTATTATTTGTCCCACTACATTCTGGAATAGACATAACACATTTTACAATCACATTCATGTGATCTGAAAATACTGACATAAACCAAAAAGTATACTTATCCTTGCAAGCGTACTTTCTCTGTTGCATTGACCAACATCTGGAACGAACTCTCCATCACCTTAATATGTAATCTGAAACTATAACTACTTTCTGCACAAATCCTAACAACAAAAGACATTATAAGAAATTGCATCACCGCAGTGAATCGTCAGCGGCCGTCGCTGGTTTGATGATATTTGCACGACATCATGGTTGGTTATTTATTATATACATATATATATATCTGTGTGTGTGTGTGTGTGTGTGTGTGTGTGTGTGTGTGTGTGTGTGTGTGTGTGTGTGTGTGTGTGTGTGTGTGTGTGTGTGTGTGTGTGTGTGTGTGTGTGTGTGTGTGTGTGTGTGTGTGTGTGTGTGTGTGTGTGTGTGTGTGTGTGTGTGTGTGTGTGTGTCCTATTGGAGGCGGAAGCTCCACTCGTGAACGTCAGAAAGTCTTGCGGAGGAGTTCCCCGATCGAAATATGCCATACAAAATTATAATCCTTGATTCCACATTTATATTTTGTTGAGTTCTGTGATATACGTTTTCCACAAGTCATGAATATTGTTTTGTGAGACTGTCGGTTCACCTGACGTCTCAAGTACATATACACATTGATCACAACTACCATTTGCCTCTATAGACTGGTTATCTTGACCGGCAGTATTGCACACCGAATTTACAGGTTGTGCAAACGGTTCCCTTAGTATCAATAACGCTGAGAATCAATTGCATCAGGACGCATAATCGTCACGACAACCACAAATACATCATGCACAAATTCATTATATACGCTGCGCAGTGTTTTGAGTGGAAACGCTGCGGTTGTCTTTCAAGTGGGATCTTCACGTTTAGCCTGTCCGGCCATTCGTCACAGCAATCGATTCAGATGATATTACATATTAGTTGTCAGTGTTAATCGGCCATATGTTATGCGCATGTGCAACGGCACATAGTCTACGATTGCAGTGGCGGTACTAGTTTTTAATATTTAATTAGAGGCTACGTTGGCCCAACCTGGCTGACTGGTCCAATTTAGCCGGCGACGAATTACGTCAGTGTTTGCGGCCTGTTTCATCTTTACGTACAGCAGTCTCTTAATGTGGATTGTGCCGATTGCAAAACATCTGTCGTCGTTGTCACCGATGTCTTACCTTGTAGATGACACAAGGATCCAGGCACTCGAGGGTAGATGTCGTCCAACTCGTTAGTGGCTTACAAGGGCGCACGATACGACGCGACTGATGTACATCTGAGACGTGAAAAATGCATCTAAACGAGCGGGAATGAAAATGCCCGAACATTCTGTTTATGTATTCCGAGATTGATCGCTACTGTTGTTAGTCAACTTTCGCGCGCCATTTGGCCGATCTTCCGGGACGAGACGTCGAGCAGACGTCAAGCAGCGTTCCCGCCTTTGGCGCGAAGTGCCTCGAGATCGCGGCGTTGGTTTAATTTCGTTTGACGAATGGGACCGCGTCGTCCCCAGCATAATGTCGATTTGTTTGTTGTCGCATTCACGGCGCGAAGGACTCAAGGTGGCGGATGTTGATCAGTAAAAGTGGAGTGGAGGAGGAGCTGGATAGAGTTCTGCAGCAGCAGCAGCAACAACAAGAAAAACAGCAGCAGCACAAACAACAACACAAACAACAACACAAACAATCAATCAATTTTGATTTCAGACAAAACGTACACACAGTATGCATTGCGTCCATAGCAACAACGGTCACACAGTATGCATCGCGTCCATAGCAACAACGTACATACAGTATGCATTGCGTCCATAGCAACAACGTACACATAGTATGCATTGCGTCCATAGCAACAACGTACACACAGTATGCATTGCGTCCATAGCAACAACGTACACTCAGTATGCATTGCGTCCATAGCAACAACGTACATACAGTATGCATTGCGTCCATAGCAACAACGTACATACAGTATGCATTGCGTCCATAGCAACAACGGTCACACAGTATGCATCGCGTCCATAGCAACAACGTACATACAGTATGCATTGCGTCCATAGCAACAACGTACACATAGTATGCATTGCGTCCATAGCAACAACGTACACACAGTATGCATTGCGTCCATAGCAACAACGTACACTCAGTATGCATTGCGTCCATAGCAACAACGTACATACAGTATGCATGGCGTCCATAGCAACAACGTACATACAGTATGCATTGCGTCCATAGCAACAACGTACACATAGTATGCATTGCGTCCATAGCAACAACGTACATATAGTATGCATTGCGTCCATAGCAACAACGTACACACAGTATGCATTGCGCCCATAGCAACAACGTACACACCGTATGCATTGCGTCCATAGCAACAACGTACATACAGTATGCATTGCGTCCATAGCAACAACGTACACATAGTATGCATTGCGTCCATAGCAACAACGTACATACAGTATGCATTGCGTCCATAGCAACAACGTACACACAGTATGCATTGCGTCCATAGCAACAACGTACACACCGTATGCATTGCGTCCATAGCAACAACGTACACATAGTATGCATTGCGTCCATAGCAACAACGTACACACAGTATGCATTGCGTCCATAGCAACAACGTACACTCAGTATGCATTGCGTCCATAGCAACAACGTACATACAGTATGCATTGCGTCCATAGCAACAACGTACATACAGTATGCATTGCGTCCATAGCAACAACGATCACAGAGTATGCATGGCGTCCATAGCAACAACGTACATACAGTATGAATTGCGTCCATAGCAACAACGTACACATAGTATGCATCGCGTCCATAGCAACAACGTACATACAGTATGCATTGCGTCCATAGCAACAACGTACACATAGTATGCATTGCGTCCATAGCAACAACGTACACACAGTATGCATTGCGTCCATAGCAACAACGTACACTCAGTATGCATTGCGTCCATAGCAACAACGTGCATACAGTGTACATTGCGTCCATAGCAACAACGTACATACAGTATGCATTGCGTCCATAGCAACAACGATCATACAGTATGCATGGCGTCCATAGCAACAACGTACATACAGTATGCATTGCGTCCATAGCAACAACGTACACATAGTATGCATTGCGTCGATAGCAACAACGTACATACAGTATGCATTGCGTCCATAGCAACAACGTACACACAGTATGCATTGCGTCCATAGCAACAACGTACACACCGTATGCATTGCGTCCATAGCAAGACGTACACACAGTATACATGGCGTCCATAACAACAACGTGCACACAGTATGCATTGCGTCAATAGCAACAACGTACACACAGCATGCACGGCGTCCATAGCAACAACGTACACACAGTATGCATGGCGTCCATAGCAACAACGTACACACAGTATGCATTGCGTAAATAGCAACAACGTACACACAGTATGCATTGCGTCCATAGCAACAACGTACACACTGTATGCATGGCGTCCAGAGCAACAACGTACACACAATATGCATGGCGTCCATAGCAACAACGTACACACAGTATGCATGGCGTCAATAGCAACAACGTACACACAGCATGCACGGCGTCCATAGCAACAACGTACACACAGTATGCATGGCGTCCATAGCAACAACGTACACACAGTATGCATTGCGTAAATAGCAACAACGTACACACAGTATGCATTGCGTCCATAGCAACAACGTACACACTGTATGCATGGCGTCCAGAGCAACAACGTACACACAATATGCATGGCGTCCATAGCAACAACGTACACACAGTATGCATGGCGTCCATAGCAACAAGGGGAAACAGTGTAAACAAGTTTACAAGAGTGTAGAAATTGCTTCTATCCACTTGGTGCGCAGTACAGAAGTGTTATAAGCATCGCTGACGCAGATATCCTATACATGCATTTTCTAAATCTAGTATTACAACAGTTAAATCAAGAACTAACAATCACTAGGCCAGCACTACACGCCATAGATGGTTGTGCATAATCTTAAATACATAATTACAGAAACAGTAAAGTGCTTTGCTATAATTAGCCCATAAAGAACGTAAATACACATTACTACAAAAAGATTGAACAGTTTCTTCTTCTTCTTGGAAATGGAATAAATTTGTCTGAGTAGAATATTATTCTACCGTACAGATTCCTTTCTTTGGATTTTATATTCTTTTCGTCGGATAGAGCTTCACAAATGATATGTCCGAGACATTTACAAGACTTTGTTGTATTCAATACTTCATCAAGAACAAGAACAATATGTTTATTTGACCCCAAATTAAATTACACAGTGTGCAGTTTACACGTATGTTCCCATATGTGATGCTTCAACTATAATTAAGCGAAACTCCTAATGACTAACTAAAGACAACGCAGTAAAACAAACAAGAGCGAAAATGGGTGAGTGATATTAAGACAAATGTGCCGCTATCGTAGGAGCCACTCACTATATAAAGACAACAATTGGCCTCACTTCGTATATATTTAATTATCTATTATGTAACTTCCTTTTAATGAGGTGTCTATATTGTTGTAAGTGTAACTGCATCTAGAGTGCATGTAACGGTATGTCTGTTTGTACGACACGTATAGATAATTGTACTACATTCCTAAATAGGTGTATGTATAAAATAACTATGTATCTAACCATGTATTTGTATTTTATTAGTTTTGTTGAATTTGCTAACTTATAGTTATAACAACGCCGAGCTTCGTCTTCGAGGTTAATAGCTACATCAAAATCAAATTTATTTAAATAAAAAACATGATCTTGAAACTTTATTAACAATAACAACTATTACAGTGTATATTAAATTGAGCTACAGAAATGTCCCATTAGTGGCGGTAGATCGGAGCTTTCTATTTGACGCACCTGACATATTCCAATAATCACAACAACTTTCTTTCCGAGACAAAAACAGCTGTGTCCAGTCGCTGCCACTGGACATTGAACTCACAATGATCCCATAAACGTTCACTTTGTGCTTAACAGGTTTCGTTTTTGTTTTGCTTTGCTACGACAAGTACGTCACATACAGAATAATAACTTTACATCCCGCACTGCACTCATTATGACGACATGCACGACAGGTAGTAGAATGACTGTGTAATGATTGCGCACTAGATGAATTCCACGGGGAACAATTATCGTCAATTAACGTATGCCCTAATTGAGTGATGCGGTATGGAAACTGCAGCGAGCCGATAAACATGTCAGCGCAGTCGCGTCAGAATTGTTCTTTATTTGTGCTCCGGCAATTACACGGTAGTTGTCGGTGCAGTGTCGTCTGTCGCCAGAAATCACGTGACATCTCGTTGCATGTCAGTCACACATCATTCTCCGTCTACACCTGTCTTTGGACAGAGCACGCTACCCGAAAACCATCTTCGGAAACCACACGTGAATGTACTGTAAGCGTTGGTAGATTCAACCCAAATTATGCAACTGAACTTTGTCCCAGTTGTCAAAACAACGAATGAGATGCGTTACTGGGATTCCCTCGGTTACATCCGAGCAAGTTAGATTAGGCTAACATCATTCGTTTAAAGCTCAAATGCACAAAATGTGCATTACATACTCACTAATTATATGTATGCGTGCCAAATAAAAACATGTATGTATATATGTATGTATGTATGTATGTATGTATGAATGTATGTATGTATGTATGTATGTATGTATGTATGTATGTATGTATGTATGTATGTATGTATGTATGTATGTATGTATGTATGTATGTATGTAAGTACGTACATACGGACGCACGTACGGACGCACGCACGCACGAACGTACTTGCGTACGTATGCATGTACGTCTGTATGTATGCATGTTTGCATGTATGTATGTATGTTTGTATGCGTGTATGCGTGTATGCGTGTATGCGTGTATGCGTGTATGCGTGTATGCGTGTATGCGTGTATGCGTGTATGCGTGTATGCGTGTATGCGTGTATGCGTGTATGCGTGCACGCGTGTACGCGTGTATGTGTGTATGTATTTAGAGGAACTGCGTACAAAACGGGCCCACTGTCCAAAACGAGCCCCTAGCCGTTTGGACTTATTGTACCTATAAACAGCTAAGTTTGTCGTGGTACTGTAACTTATAAATGGGCCCTAATGAACAATGGTCGGAAGTACGAAACGCACATTCAAAGAGGTGAGTTCAAAAAGATGGTTTTCCACACTTTTCTTAAAAAATTATCACTATTTTCAAAATATCATATTTCCGTTTTGTGTGCGTTGAAGACAACGGCAACTGTGGTATACATAAGCCACGTGCTATGACATATATGTATTAGATTACAAAAACTTGCGTTTGTATTCAACTTGATAATCAACCCGAGGCTGTGAAATGCGCCCAAAACGTGTTCCTATGTTGTCCGCTATGCTAACAGGGGTTCGCTATCGTCGATATGCTGTTGATACAATACACAAACCTGCATTTGTAAAGTGTTATTGTACTACATTACTTTACATACGGGATTACATGTTACCCAGTTATATAATAATAATGATACTAATAAAATTATTAAGTAACAGAATCAGAGATCATTGATATATTTTATATATAACGCCACTATGAGCTGTGTGGGTACATATTATATTATATTATTATATTATCAAGTGGTGTAATATATAAGTATATCGCCAAGTTGTGTGTATCATCAAACCATAATTATAAACCCTGTAGGGAATGTCTCACCTATACTGAAAGGAGATCAATCAACAAAGTGAAAGTCGCGTAACTGAGAAAAGACACGCATCACCACTCTCAGTCCATACAAACATCTACTTCGATTGAGAACAAAATCTGACAAAAATCTTACTACGCGGAAAGAGCCTCAAACCAACACGAGTGGAACTACACGGGGAAGGAAGAGATCGTTCGCCATGCCACTGCGATGTCTCGTACTCGTAGCTTCGAAAACAAGCGAGATAACTGGGTGCATAAACAATAATGCACAAACTGTTTTCGGACAGTAAGGACGGAGAATAAAATATAACATGTGACTAATACGCGCCGTTGGCACATCGTGACTGGTCAGGTCCGAATATTCACAATGTGTTTGCGAAATGTGCGATGGCAAAATAATACAAGTGGATGTGCAGGGCCCTATTTTGGGCACACCTTTTTAGCGAGTCAAAAATCGGGTGGTGTCCTGAAACACCCCGTAGATACAGTAATTTTAATTTATAAAAACCCGCTAAATTTTAGCATAGACGTTGTAAGATAAGTGGAGAAGATGATCCCGTAAAGAACAATTTATTAGAATGAAACATGTCAACTTGATGACAAATCTCGATTAAGGGGAACGTTTTACACGCAGTTTCCCCATGTGTGTATGTATGTATGTATGTATTTACCTATATATGCATGTATGTATGTATGTATGTATGTATGCATGCATGTATGTATGTATGTGCATGGTATGTGTGGGTGTGTGAGTGTGTGTGTGTGTGTGTGTGTGTGTGTGTGGGTGGGTGGGTGGGTGGGTGTGTTTGTGTACATGAATATGTGTGTGTGTGTGTGTGTGTGTGTGTGTGTGTGTGCGCGCGTGTTCAAGCGCGCGAATATGTGTGCAAGTGTGCCAGTGTGCGATTGAGTAAGTATGCGAGTGTTCGATTGTGTGAGTGCGCGAGTGTGCGAGTGTTACTAATAGTGAACTGTCTGAGCGGCGCCTTTTGTAACTTAATTATGACGACGCTCGCTTTACCGGACCGGAGACTCGAACCGCTGTATTGCGCTAAAGAGCTGTATCGTCGAAGCAGCGTTATGCAATGCTCGCTCGTTTCACTACTCGACGCCTCGGTCGGGGAGTTGTGCGACGACAGCGACACCTGGCGAACGAAGCCAACGAAACGAGTCCATCTTGTGCAGCAAAATACAATGTGTATGTGTTAAGAATCAAGTGACAAGTCATTGTCAAAATAAATTGTATGATTTCCAATTGTTTTCAAGTACCTAAATACCCAATGATAATGAGTTGGAACTGCATTCAGCTCAATACGTATCAAATTATTTTCGCCCGATCCTACCAGACCAGAACAGTCGGTGTTGGTTTAGTCTGGTCGGGTCAGTGTCAGTCGGCTAGTGTATCCATACGTCCGATTATAAGCGGGACTAGTCGGTGTCAGTCTGGCGTAGTGGGAAGTTTTCAAGTTTTGATTGTGGCGTCACGCTGATTGTGTCGTAGATCTATAGGTTGTAGCGCTGAATTACCAGCAGACGCAGATTAGCAGATCCGAGGTTGCGGGTGGGCAAATAGGGTGTCACAAGATCTCGCATATATCTTGGTGCACGACCATGTAAAGCAGTAAACACAAGGACCAGTAGTTTATACTGGACACGCCGACGAACCCATCTCGATCAACACAGGAGTTATGTACTGATGCTTTCGCTGTCTTGCGATCAGTCTGTTTGCCGATTTGTGTACCATCTGCAGCTTGTTGACAAGTGCCTCCGTGATGCCGTACAACGCCGCGTTGCTGTAATCCAGCCGTGATAGCACTAAAGCGTGGACTAGTGTCTTACACGCATAATTAGTAGACGATGTCTCATCCTTGAAATTGCGTAGAGATGGTAGTACGCTGACTTGCACAATAGTCAATACCAACCGTGTCCAGTAGAACATAAAACCCTTTTAAAATGTATGCAATACCGTATATTTTAATATAAGATGTTTGCATCAATCAGGCAATAACGCATTGCTTATTATGTAATATAATTGGAACTACTTTGACTAAATAGATACAATTCAAATAAAAAGTATAAGTACTAACGGTTTGGTATAACATAATTTTACAGTCAACAAAATCTGAACTCTGACATTCAGTGGGAACGCATTAAACTTAAAAAAAATGGAAAACGAGTGGTGCCTATACAGAAAAAAGCTGGCGTGATAAAGTGTCAGATATTTCGTTGTCGAAATTACTATAAAAACTACGGCCTGCAACACACGGCTTTAGGTCGTAAAACTTACACTGTAGAAACAGATTACACATTATAATGGCTAATTCTTGAATGCCTAGGAATTCCGGTTTCTTGGCAGATTTACGAAATGGATAATATCAATGTATTTTTATTGTTGCACGATAATTAACCATTGTTACTGTAGCAGTCGTTGCCTTTCTATAAGAACATTTATTGCTGCCAGTGACCATTTATTGCTGCCAGTCACAACGATAGAATTAGGATATCGCTCCTAAATACGAATAGTGAAATTCACTTCGTTGACAATTTAGCCACTATGACATTTCAATTATTGTCTAGATTCTGACGGTGTTAATACATTCGGCCCCACGTCAACTGTAGTTTTGTTTGTGGTTTGACATACAGACCAAGTTATTGTGGATCCTCGTGTGCTGTTGTTTGTCTCGTAGATTGACGTGTGCTGCTGTTTGTCTCATAGATTGACGTGTGTTGTTGTTTGTCTCGTAGATTGACGTGTGCTGTTGTTTGTCTCGTAGATTGGCGTATGCTGTTGTTTGTCTCGTAGATTGACGTATGTTGTTGTTTGTCTCGTAGATTGACGTGTGCTGCTGTTTGTCTCGTAGATTGACGTGTGCTGCTGTTTGTCTCGTAGATTGACGTGTGCTGCTGTTTGTCTCTTAGATTGACGTGTGCTGCTGTTTGTCTCGTAGATTGAACTGCGCTGTTGTTTGTCTCGTAGATTGACGTGTGCTGCTGTTTGTCTCGTAGATTGATCTGTGCTGTTGTTTGTTTCGTAGATTGACGTGTGCTGTTGTTTGTCTCGTAGATTGACGTGTGTTGCTGTTTGTCTCGTAGATTGACGTGTGCTGTTGTTTGTTCACGTGGACTGACGCGTGCTGCTGTTTGTCTCGTAGATTGACGTGTGTTGCTGTTTGTCTCGTATATTGACGTGTGTTGCTGTTTGTCTCGTAGATTGACGTGTGCTGTTGTTTGTCACGTGGACTGACGCGTGCTGCTGTTTGTCTAGTGGATTGACGAATATTGCTGATTGACTCATGAATTGAATGTGCTGTTGTTAGTTTAGTTGATTGCGGTGTGCTGCTCTTTGACTTGGGTCTTCGTCGAGCGACACACGACCCTATCATGACTCATATAATACTAATGACCTACACTAAACCAATAGGACCGCAGGATACGCGAATTAGTTCGCTCCTGACAAGATAAACACAAACATGGCATTTGCACCACTCGTGTCGTGGCCAGTTTGCTCTTGCTTGTCCCGTATTCCGTATGATTTGTCCCAGTCTGCATCGCCAACCACATGCAAATTTATTCATTGTTTAAACATATTTTTGTCACGCGATTTCGAGGTAATTTTCAGTGGCCGCTAATTTCTGAGAATACAATTCGAAAGAGAGAAAGGCATGCTCTTAACCAAACGTAAATGGCAATTTATCGAAACAGTGATGCTTACGTGAAGCGTTCAATAGCATACAGGCTCAGTTTTTCAAATTGCTAATTAACTGTCGAACAATGATCTCCATATTTGTTTATGTTGAATTGCAGTATTGATATCCTTTGTCACGCTACGGGGTTAGTGTGTGTGTGAGTGCAGGGGTGTTTTATCACTCCGTGTGCTGCAATGGAAACGTTGACTCGTTTCCGCACTTGAAGCAATGACCTGCGTATCGCTTCTTTACTCTGGTTATTTCTGAAATTTATGACAACGATCTATACAGTTAAGAATTTGTGACGTGTTGGCTCCGGTGTATATTTAACGTCAGTCCCGATCTATCACATTCTTTTTCTTATATATATGTCAGTCTTGATATTCATGCAACTTCATCGAGTCAACTGCTATCTCGAACAGACGCCGTTTCCGCTTGTAATGACTGACTCCCACCCAAGTCCTCCAAGATCCTTAGTTAAGCCATCCATCTGGTCTCCTAAATATCATGAATATAATGCCCACTGATATGCAGTGGTAGGGTGATTAGTTGTTGGTGATATGTTCATCGCTGCTGAAAACATGTTTAATGTATAACGTAAACATTAGTGGTTGATAACTTGAACAAAACTTGCAGCCTAGTCAACATGTGACATCCCATTAAATCTATGGGCATATCAATTGTATGTACGTGTTAAGGAGCCAGTGTATAAGCAAATATGGTAGTAATGGCCAGTTTATGTAAAGGTAAGTTGTTATATAGCGCAGCATCCAGTTCTCAGGACTGCTCAAAGCGCTTTACACTTTACTCCCTGGCAGACCTGTTCAATCAAACACCATGTCGACTTCTCTGGGAAGCATCCAGCCACGATGCAATTAATGCGCGAATACTATCCATCACTGTCTGTAGCTAGGTACTCATTCATACAACTGAGTGAACTGGAGCAACGTAGAGTGAACGGACACGACACCGCAGCACAGGATTCGAACCGGGTACTTTCGGTCTCGAGAGACAATGTCATATAGGTTGATTTTTGGCATGACGCCTCGCACGCTTGGTCTCCTGGTTTGATCGGTACGCCTCGGTGTCGACACCTGAAGTAAGGTCTTCGGCAACAACCAGCCTGCGTAGAAGGTCGATGCAGTAGTCTTTCAGATCTCTTGTTATATCTCAGTTTTGGTATACCTACTGGACGCTTGCCTCATAAATATAATAGGGAAATTAACAAACAAGTGTTTAATTAAATTAGAGGCAACTGTAATTTTAGTTTATTGATCTGATAAATATATAAAAAATTGTTCTTGTAAACATCTATTATATATAAGCCTAAGGGCAGCATAGGTCGACCGCTCCATTATGAGAGGTACGATATACAACCTCCGAGAAAACGTCTCCCAAAATCACACACACAAAATTTTTGGTGCAAATAATTATTGATATCATTATATGTCTGGGTATACTACATACACTAACAGTTCAAATTATAAAATAAAAGATACTGTCTACGCAATCAGGGGTCAAAACTTTATGCAGACCGGCTCTGGTCTGCCTAAAAACGGTGGTCTGCCTAAGGTGGTCCCTTATGCATATCTGGTCGACGTATGCTGCTGTTAGGAGTATATAATATATTATATATATATATATATATATAATATTTTGTAGTTCACCCTGATACACACGAATTGCCAAGTTTGCTAGTTCCCCTTGTGGATTGGCATATTGGTGACCGCAATATATATATATATATATTAACAAGATTTAACAAGATTGCCAACCAGAAAATTACTCTGGATGGCAGTTGGACAAGGAAGCCTTTTGGCTTATCGAGAGTCCAATACTTTTTATCTACATGTATCCCGCCTGTTTAAGGTGTGTGTCGATTTTATTTTTAAACATATTCACGCTACTAGCACCAACACAATCAGGAGATAATCTGTTCCATTCATTTACAGTCCTTTGTGAGAATGAGAACGTTCTTATATCTAATCTACACTGCTCCTTTACTAATGTAGCTTCATGTCCTCTGGTCCTTCTATCTTTCTTAACTGAGAAAAAAATGTTTCTATCAATATTTTCATAACCATTCAATATTTTAAACACTTCTATGTGATCTCCTCTCAATCTCCTGGTCTCTAGTGTTGTTAAACCACATTCTTTTAGGCGTATTTCGTAACTAAGATCCCTCAGATTTGGTATCATTTTAGTCGCTCTCCTCTGTACTCTTTCTAGCATATCTATGTCCTTCTTGCGATATGGCCTCCATGCTTGTATACAATATTCTAAATGAGGCCTAACTATTGTTTTGTACAGCGGTATTATTAGCTCTTTTTCCTTATACGTTATGTTTCGCCTAATTAATCCAAGGATTTGATTTCCCTTTGAAGCTGCAATTCCGCACTGCTCTGAAACCTTCATATCAGCACTAATGGTTAACCCTAAGTCCTTTTCTTTTACAGTAGTACTTACAACAGTACCCCCCATTTTATATTTTACCTCTTCATTCCCATGACCTGTGTGGAGGCATTTACATTTCCCAAAATTGAACAGCATTTGCCACTTTTCAGACCATTTGATCAACCTATCAAGATCATCTTGTAAATGCTGTCTGTCTCCGTCACTTTTAATCCTTCTAAACACTTTTGTATCATCCGCAAATTTTAACGTATATATATATATATAGACAAACCACTCTAGTGAGTTCTTGGAACGTGCCAAGATCTGGCAAAAGAAGACGATGAAGACGAATGGTGTGACGTCACGAGCAGGACACAGCTGTCATAATGTCCGTCCACTAATCGCTTTACGGGTCAGCTCTAGTCCCTTAACCAAACCTGCGCGCCTTCCTCGGCGGCAATGCTGCGATAATTATATAAATTATGCACGTATTTGTCGCTTCTTTTTATTACTAGAATCTGTTCCTATCTAAGTGGTTAATCAGCCCCAAGGGTCCGTGTATTCGGGTGTTGTGGTGTTGTACAGCTGCCCTGGGCCTCGATATCTGCCAGTGCCAATTCCCTGACCAGACAGGACGGCAGAAGTAACGAAGACGGTCTGAGCTATCCAGTAAAAAGTGATCACGCCATATTTCACTACACTCGTCACTATGACACCCGATCTATGACTCAGCTCCATTTAACAAGATTTAACAACATCGTGAGCAAAACATCCGCATAATAAATGGACAAGGAATCCTTTGGCTGATCCAGAGTCTAAGATACGTTTTATCTCTCTGTCTATTTTTCACCCGCCATTTTGATGTATTTGGCAATTTTATGTTTAAACATATTCACTCTGCTAGCATTTACACAGTCAGCAGATAATATTTCCCTTTGATGTATCGTCCTCTGTGATAATGTCGACTTTCTGATATCTAATCTACACTGTTCCTTCTACATTTCATAAATATTGTCATTTCCATTCAATATCTTAAAATACTATTTCATGATCACCTTGCAATCATCCAGACAACGAAACGTGCACGACACCCAGTACTGCATGATACCCAGTAGTGCACGACACCCAATAGTGCACGACACCCAGTAGTGCACGCCAACGAGAGGTGCATGAAAAGGAGAAGTGCACGATCGCAAAATTTGCACGATCACGTGAGGTGCACGGAAATAAGAAGTGCATGATCACGTAAAGTGCACGATTACGAGAAGTACACGATCACGAGGAGTGCACTATCACGAGAAGTGTACGATCACGAAAAGTGCACGATCACGAGAAGTGCAATACAACTGGAGGTTCACGCCAGGATGGTCTGCTTTACACATGAACACCATTGAAGCCTCTTCTGCAGTTGCTACGGTATTTTCAATATACTAAAATAGCCGACAATTACTGGAAACGCTGAAGAGTTGAAATGCCGTATGGTTGGTTGGAGATTCGGTGAGGCAAACACCAGGACTGTCGTCAGTGTCTGCGTAGAATGGCTCTATAACTGACGTGGCACTTGACGTGGGTCATTCTTGCTAAGTGGAAATGTGCTCGTAGCCGCTCTGAGAGCACGATACTCTCTCAGGCTACAACTGCATCATTCTTGAATTATATTAAACAAAGACACATTTGTATATACACTGTTGTGTTTAGTTTGCCCATATTATTACATACACAAAGCAAAAATTTACCAGATCAGCTGCAATATAATCATTTTTAATATAGTAACACGTGACTAACACTTAGTATTAAAGAATCTTGGCTATGTGATTTGACGAGAAATAATAAATTTGCATTGTTGTTTTGGCCGCCGAAACCTTTGTGTGGAGCATAGTGGCGCAGCGGTAAGAGCTTCAAACTCTCGACTGAGAGAACGCGGGTTCGAATCCTATGCGGCGGTGTCGAACCTTGGGCAAGTTCATTTACTCTACATTGCTTCAGTTCACTCAGCTGTATGAATGAGTACCTGGCTATAGACAGTGGTGGATATTTGTGTACGAATAGTCTTCGCGCATTAATTGCAGCGTGGCTGAATTCTTTCTAGAGAAGGTGAGATGGTGTTCCATTGAACAGAGCTGCCAGGCAGTAAAGTGTAAAGCGCACTGAGCAGTCCTGGGGACTGGCTACTGCTCTGCATATGAACTTACGTAAGGATAAAGGGATGATGTTATATATCGGGATATCCAGTCCTTAGGACTGCTAAACAAGTTTTTTATTTCACTCCCTTCCCGGGTAGACCTGTTCAGTCGAACTGGACACTGGACGTTGAGACTACGATTGTTCCGGAGTAACCTTTAGTTTTAAACCAACAGTGTATTGGATGTTGAACGAATCATTTCGAGCTGATCTTGGTTCATGATTATGCAATATCCGTGAGGTGCTCTCGGTTCTTGCCTGAGACGACGTGCAATATTCGTTCTCACGCACGACAATTTAGCCACGTCCTACTCCTTATTAAAATATCAGTTAAATTTTTTCGTCAAATCCGATTCGTTAGTTCTTATTTGCAGTTAATAAAATAGGCCACTAAATTGAATCACTCCAATCCCAAATCCAGTGACAGCTTGAATTCATTTCTAATTAATTCAATTAAATATTGATCCGTAGCTGCTGACGGATTACGATTACGGGTGCATCAGTATAAACGATATTTTCTGGAAGATGTGTCACTTCCTTTAAATCATATGCAATGTTGATTGACTCCCCGACCGATTAATTTTTGACACTATTTGTACTTTCGAGTTGGGGCGCGGTTGTCAAGGGGTTAAAAAGCCGGACAGTCGATCGAACGAACCAGGGTTCGAATCCTGGTACCGACCGCCGTTTCAAAAGTTGGCAATTTCGCCCACATGTCTGTCTCTATCGAACAGTGTAACCCGTCGGTCCCTTCTATCTGGTGTCTACGCCAGAGGAAGTAAAAGATCCCACGAGGGGGGTAAATGTGTAACCAGTCGTGGACTCATTAGCTCTAGAGAAAGATAGTCGGAAATAAACTCTCAGCGCAATATTCTGCTAGGACCTTTTCTGAGTAAATATTCAGATCCACATCCAGAGACAGCGATACATTCCGTCGAGGTCCCGAGAGACGAGAGAATGAACCGAGGCAGGTGGGCAGCGGTCGAAACGCATTACGAGATCTCGCTAATACGACACGGGATGGGTTGCGCCGGCGCTAACAATGCAGCCGTCGCCAATTCGCGGCATTATTCGTGAACGGCTGCTACTAATTTGCAGGTGTCTGTGCCACTATATGGAGACGTTTAGATTGGTATTCTTGGAAGATCGTTTAGTGTCTTCATGCAAATATTTATACACGTTCGGCGTTGACGACAGGTGATTATCTTGATGAACGGTTGCTAGGGTAACGGCCACCACCGTTAAACATAGTATGTTTTTTCGTTAAAAACATGATACGATTTAACACGTCCGAAATAGTTGTTCGTGTTGAGACGTCTCGTCAGAATTTTTGGGACCTCGTAACAAGACCAATTTTGGGAGAGAAAATTAGACGGTTTTTCTGACAGCTTTTCTAACTGTAGTTGACACAAGGTGGCGGGTCGGAATAGAAGAAAGGTAAACGTTTGTTGCTAGTAACAACGGTGGATGCTACACAGCACCTTACCCATTGGTCAAACCAAATTTATATATAATGTTTTTTCGGTCGTTGTTGACTAAAATTCAAGAAACCCGTTATTCAGAGAACAATTGTCGCTGTTTTTTCAAATGTAAACAAAACCAAGCAAACGACCGACCAATTAAAATCCGAACAGTGCAACAAAGCCAACCGTGCGAGATTGAGGATTTGGAAGATTATCTCATCATATGAAGACATGCGACGTCATATCGTTTTCCAGAAGAAATATTTAGGAAAGATTGTGTGATGAAACGATCGGAGAGCTTAAGATAAATAGAAAATGTCACGCATAATCATCGAAGCGAGGAAATAGTTCTACTGTGTAGAACTAGATGGCAAACATGCACTCAACGAAACGTCGCACGACACGGCAGCAGTGGAACATGTAACATCCTCAGAGAAAACAGCAAAGGACGAACTGTTAGAGTACTGCACTGTATCAGTAGTATTATAAAAAAGAAAGAAAGAAAGACAATTTATTTGACCCGATTGTAGACAGGTAATATGTATTGATAAACATAGATACACATATAATACATCATACGTATGTAAATAAATAATTTACCAATAATAAATAAATAAATATTTTTTCCAAAAGGGGTCGGTGACTCCTATTAAGGAAACGTGTCGCTCCCACAGGTGCCTTCTCATTTACGTTAATAATTACGTAGTTCCTTTTTAACAACAATAATGTCTATATCATATGTGTACGTGTGGCTGTACGTGAACGCCTCCCAGGCGTTCACGTTCACCCGCCTGTTTATATAATTATATTCATTCGCTTCATAAGACCAATGGCTTATGACCTATCAGCTGGCGGTATATTTCGAAACCCCCACAAATATAGTATTCTAGAGTTATTTGGTATTTTTTTCGGTGGAGGAATTGAGTGGTGAAAAATTCGCCAGACGTCGCCACTGTGGAATTACGTTCTATTTACCGGGAGTACCTGCTAGCACCACCATCTTGATTCCCTTCCAAATCCCGATCGCGCCATTATAAACCCACAAAAAACATAAAATGGATCAGTTCGAAATATCTTTAAGGATTTATTAATAATCTTGATTGACACAGGAATAAAACTGTTAAATGTCTTCGCCTTCTTTGCAGTGAGAGCTCCAAGTCTCCTGCCCGGTGACAGTGTATCACAGCACAGTGACAGGATGTGACACGAGTCATCATTTGCAAAGCATGATGTGCAAACCCTTTCTCATAGCTCTCGTCTCATACAGCTGATTCAGTCCAGTCTGTCTCACTCCCACAACCTTAATTCCCTTATAAACAATACTGTTCAACCTGCCTCTATTCTTCACATTCAGAATGCCAAACCACCAGATAATAGAAGATGTCAAAATAGATTAAATAAAGCTGCGATAGAACATCTGCTGAGTCTCAGGCAGCGACGCTGAAGTCTCTTCAGGGTGACGGCGATACTTGATTCAGTATATCATCCCCACACAGTGGACTGTTAACGCAAACATCGTTGTAGACCACTGCATGGCCCTCCTTCTGCGTGTTGTTAGTTACCGTCACCTTTTACTCGTTGTAGATCACTGCCTGGCCCTCCTTCTGCGTGTTACTAGTCACCGTCACCTTTTACTCGTTGTAGACCACTGCCTGGCCCTCCTTCTGCGTGTTACTAGTCACCGTCACCTTTTACTCGTTGTAGACCACTGCCTGGCCCTCCTTCTGCGTGTTGTTAGTCACCGTCACCTTTTACTCGTTGTAGACCACTGCCTGGCCCTCCTTCTGCGTGTTGTTAGTTACCGTCACCTTTTACTCGTTGTAGACCACTGCCTGGCCCTCCTTCTGCGTGTTACTAGTCACCGTCACCTTTTACTCGTTGTAGACCACTGCCTGGCCTTCCTTCTGCGTGTTATTAGTCACCGTCACCTTTTACTCGTTGTAGACCACTGCCTGGCCCTCCTTCTGCGTGTTGTTAGTTACCGTCACCTTTTATTCGTTGTAGACCACTGCCTGGCCATCCTTCTGCGTGTTACTAGTCACCGTCACCTTTTACTCGTTGTAGACCACTGCCTGGCCCTCCTTCTGCGTGTTGTTAGTTACCGTCACCTTTACTCGTTGTAGACCACTGCCTGGCCATCCTTCTGCGTGTTACTAGTCACCGTCACCTTTTACTCGTTGTAGACCACTGCCTGGCCCTCCTTCTGCGTGTTGTTAGTTACCGTCACCTTTTACTCATTGTAGACCACTGCCTGGCCATCCTTCTGCGTGTTACTAGTCACCGTCACCTTTTACTCGTTGTAGACCACTGCCTGGCCCTCCTTCTGCGTGTTCTTAGTTACCGTCACCTTTTACTCGTTGTAGACCACTGCCTGGCCCTCCTTCTGCGTGTTACTAGTCACCGTCACCTTTTACTCGTTGTAGACCACTGCCTGGCCTTCCTTCTGCGTGTTACTAGTCACCGTCACCTTTTACTCGTTGTAGACCACTGCCTGGCCCTCCTTCTGCGTGTTACTAGTCACCGACACCCTTTACTCGTTGTAGACCACTGCCTGGCCCTCCTTCTGCGTGTTGTTAGTTACCGTCACCTTTTACTCGTTGTAGACCACTGCCTGGCCTTCCTTCTGCGTGTTATTAGTCACCGTCACCTTTTACTCGTTGTAGACCACTGCCTGGCCCTCCTTCTGCGTGTTGTTAGTTACCGTCACCTTTTATTCGTTGTAGACCACTGCCTGGCCATCCTTCTGCGTGTTACTAGTCACCGTCACCTTTTACTCGTTGTAGACCACTGCCTGGCCCTCCTTCTGCGTGTTGTTAGTTACCGTCACCTTTTACTCGTTGTAGACCACTGCCTGGCCATCCTTCTGCGTGTTACTAGTCACCGTCACCTTTTACTCGTTGTAGACCACTGCCTGGCCCTCCTTCTGCGTGTTGTTAGTTACCGTCACCTTTTACTCGTTGTAGACCACTGCCTGGCCCTCCTTCTGCGTGTTACTAGTCACCGTCACCTTTTACTCGTTGTAGACCACTGCCTGGCCTTCCTTCTGCGTGTTACTAGTCACCGTCACCTTTTACTCGTTGTAGACCACTGCCTGGCCCTCCTTCTGCGTGTTGTTAATCACCGTCACCTTTTACTCGTTGTAGACCTCTGCCTGGCCCCCCTTCTGCGTGTTACGAGTCACGGTCACCTTTTACTCGTTGTAGACCACTGCCTGGCCCTCCTTCTGCGTGTTGTTAGTCACCGTCACCTTTTACTCGTTGTAGACCACTGCCTGGCCCTCCTTCTGCGTGTTACTAGTCACCGTCACCTTTTACTCGTTGTAGACCACTGCCTGGCTCTCCTTCTGCGTGTTGTTAGTTACCGTCACCTTTTACTCGTTGTAGACCACTGCCTGGCCCTCCTTCTGCGTGTTGTTAGTTACCGTCACCTTTTACTCGTTGTAGACCACTGCCTGGCCCTCCTTCTGCGTGTTACTAGTCACCGACACCCTTTACTCAGTGGTGCAGCTTCCAGACGAACATAATGACCTTGCACATACGGGGTTGGATTTCCCTTTCTGTGGCTGCCCTTTAGAACGGGCGACACCGGAAATACGAAATGTAGTAAACAAATCCCAGGGTTGCAGAACTTTCTTCAGGAAAGTTCAATTCTACACAAACGAGTTCTTTTTGTCATATTCAGTACGTGATTTTACCTTGAAGTTGTAGAGTCTTTCGGCGGCGTAGCATACTAACTTCTTCAATACATGTGACGTTTGACTCACATGTACGATGACGTTACACTGAAGAAATTGGTGTGCAACACTGTCGAAATACTCTACAAGGTAAAATCACGTATTGGATATGTAAAAAAGAACTCGTTTGCATAGAAATCCCAGGGTACCTCTGGAGACGTTGATTTCGGCAGGTCCCGTTTCGCTGCCTGATGAGTAAACTTGACCTTCCTTGTTTTGACTAAAATTCCTCGGCTTTGGCAGAGAAGACCTTGCTTCTTCTTCTTGCGTATGATTCATGGACGGACGGAGGGGTGGTCACTTGAGGTCCTGAAGCCAGGCGCGAGCTGTTTCGTCCAGCCTGACCAGGTCGCCTTTGCATTTATGTAGCGGACACTCATTGGTGATGTGGAGTGCGGTCCTCGTTTCGGCTCCGCACTCGCACGACGCTGATGGATACAGCCTCGTCTGGTTCTTGTTGTGTCTGAATCGTCCGTAGGCTCCCTGTCCAAAGCCTGTTCTTATGTGGTCGAGGTGCACCAGTGAGTGTCGGCTAAGGTCGTCTCCGATTGGCTTCGTTGATGTGACTGGGATGAATTCCCTAAGTCTAGAAGGCGTGGGTTAGCACCTTCTTGGCCACGCCTCGCTTGACCACGCAGTCCTGCTCTTACCGGCAGCATCGCTGAAGATACGTCGTGCGTGTTCCGAGAAGGGGTGTCCAGAACGCAGACGTTTTGGCCAGGTGCAGCTGTTGTCACCGTGGAGTGTAGTGTGTGTTGGTCATCTGCTTCGGCAAGACGGGCTAGTGCGAGGCACTGTTTATTTCGACGGATGTCAGGAGGCGTTATCCCATCAACAACTGGCAGCATGACAGTTGATGTCGATCGGATGCACCCAGAAATCAGTCGGAGGCTGTTGTTTAGTACTGCGTCGAGTCGGTGTGTGTGTGGGCACTGCGGCACCACACTGGCGAGCAATACTCGGCCTGCGCAAAAGCTAGTGCAATTGTTGATTTTTGAAGAACATCGAAATGGACTCCCCAATTTGTGCCGGCTAGTCGTCGAAGTAAGTTGCACCTTGCGTTCACTTTCTTTGAGTAAGTCAGTAACCTGTGGAATGTAACTTCGAGCTTTGGTGTTATCGGGATCGTTTTCTCTCCGCAGCGAAAGTCCATCTGATGGTTTTCCAAACAGTTCGTCAGATGAAACTAACTGCTCACTGTTTTATTGACGATACGTCGGAGACGCCATCGTTGAAGGTACAGGTCCAGGCTAGTCAGATCGTGCGTTAATGTTTGTTGTGAGTCACCATAATTCTGTCCCGATACCGTGAGGGCGATGTCCTCGGCATAGATGTATTTCGTTGATGTTGTGTGCGGGATGTCCGATGTGTAGATGTTGAAGAGCACCGGAGCGAGAACTGAACCTTGTGGTACCCCGTTCTTGATGGTGTATGTCTTTGACGTGTCTTTGCCGACAGGTAACTTGAAGCTTCGGTTGATGGTGAGTTCTTGTATTAACCGGACCATGTGTTTGTTAGGGATCTACAATGTTAGACCTCGGTCCCACACGGTGTCATACGCTGCGGTGGGGTCGATGAACACTGCTACGCACTTTCTCCGAGGGCTGCCTCGATGTCTTCTGTTAATGTTACGACTTGTTCTACGGTGCTTCGTTTGGGTCGGAATCCAGCCTATTCGCGTGGCAGCTGTGGGTCAACGATTGGAAGCAATCGGTTGTATATCAGTCGTTCGAGTAGCTTGTATCCATCTGATCATAGACTTATCGGACGATAGCTCGGTTTCAGGATGCCAGTAATCTTTGCACGACGCCAAATGTTTGGTATCCTTGAGCGGCGCATGCAGTTGGTCATGAACACGCGCAGCCAGTTCTGATTATTACTTGCTGAGGTACATCAGAAACTCAGGGTGGGTCGAGTCTGGTGGGTGTGCTTTATCCAATTTGAATGATCTTAGTGCGTGTTGCATCTCGTCGATTGTGAAATCCGGAGCGTATCTGCAGACAGAACATGAATGTGATACTCGCTGGGGTATCCACCACAGCCTCTTCATCACTCTGCCATTGGCGGATTCAGACTTGTGAAAAGGAGAGTGCACAGTTTCCAAACCAAACTCCTACCGGCCAAATGTACTATAATTAATATGTAAGTTGTAACTGTAAATATTTGCTAGATTCTAAATTAAATCAACCTATTTAGTTTGTGAGATTTCTTCATCAATGCATGCTAAAAACATTGGAGTATTTGTCACACCCTAACTGCTTTGGAAATCAAAAACCGTGACTGACAGCGAGAGAGCGAGAGAGAGAGAGAGAGAGAGAGAGAGAGAGAGAGAGAGAGCGAGCGAGAGAGAGAGAGAGAGAGAGAGAGAGAGAGAGAGACAGACAGACAGACAGACAGACAGACAGACAGACAGACAGACAGACAGACAGAGACAGGGAGAGAGGGGGGGGACACATTATGCACTGTGCTGGTGCAAAGTATTGGGTTAGTGATACTTACGCGTAGCTCAACTTTCGCAAATCATACAATGCGGCGGTACATTAACGAGGAGATGTACCGCCGATATCGGTTCAGGAAATATGATGACAAATAGCGCAATGCGAAAAACACACATTGTAAATAAAGAAACAATGGTGCAATAAATTTAATGTACCTAGGTTGTCACTCAACAAAAAATCTCGACCTGTTTTCTTTGGTATGCGCTGCGCGGCGATTGCTTCTTATACGGCTTCACTAGCATGTCAAAATCTGGTGGAAATTGACACAAGGCACTGACTAAAAAAATGGCGTTGATAAATGAGTCCTAGGAAGACAAGGCTTCAGGCAAACCAGACAGGCCGTGTGCGCATGGAATTATTGAAAGCTATGTCAGCATTTTAAAAATGACCTGCTATGTGGAATATTCTGACAATACTTTGTTAAATAAGTTGTAATACAATATCAGTTATTTGTTGTACATTACAGTCACGACATCATCCCACTTTATAAATGAATCCTATTTAAAACTGGGATTTTTGGTTATATCTCTGTTGTAGATTTAAAATGCGAGCAAATGATTCAGGAGGACGAATCTCCCCAGCGATGGAAAGTATGACGATGATACGTAGTTACTGCCAGTGGCGGCTTAACCAATAGGCACCATAGGCACGTGTCTATGGTCCACAAAGGCCAGTGGTTCACGAAAATACCTTTTAGTCCAGGCGTTAGCCTGTGAAACGTGCATTAGGGTCCGCATGTTTTTTTTTCATTTTCGTGACCTTCTACACCTCTAGGTCAATAATCCGATGGGTGCCACCCAGGCACCTTTGAGCGTTTTTGTATCAACCCATTAATATGCAAATTAGTCATTGCCATTAAAACAAATACTGTTTTCCTGAATATATCGAATAATAAACATCCAAAACAATCAAAATAAGGCGTCCAAGCGAATGTTTTTATGGTCTCTTGTTATTATTACGTCAGTGAACAAATCATGATATACACAGGCACCCTTGAACAAACAATCAAAATAAGGCGTCCAAGCGAATGTTTTTATGGTCTCTTGTTATTATTATGTCAGCGAACAAATCATGATATACACAGGCACCCTTGAACAAACAAACAAAATAAGGCGTCCAAGCGAATGTTTTATGGTCTCTTGTTATTATTATGTCAGTGAACAAATCATGATATACACAGGCACCCTTGAACCAACAAACAAAATAAGGCGTCCAAGCGAATGTTTTATGGTCTCTTGTTATTATTATGTCAGTGAACAAATCATGATATACACAGGCACCCTTGAACAAACAATCAAAATAAGGCGTCCAAGCGAATGTTTTTATGGTCTCTTGTTATTATTACGTCAGTGAACAAATCATGATAAACACAGGCACCCTTGAACAAACAAACAAAATAAGGCGTCCAAGCGAATGTTTTTATGGTCTCTTGTTATTATTATGTCAGCGAACAAATCATGGTATACACAGGCACCCTTGAACAAACAAACAAAATAAGGCGTCCAAGCGAATGTTTTTATGGTCTCTTGTTATTATTATGTCAGTGAACAAATCATGGTATACACAGGCACCCTTGAACAAACAAACAAAATAAGGCGTCCAAGCGAATGTTTTTATGGTCTCTTGTTATTATTATGTCAGTGAACAAATCATGATATACACAGGCACCCTTGAACAAACAAACAAAATAAGGCGTCCAAGCGAATGTTTTTATGGTCTCTTGTTATTATTATGTCAGTGAACAAATCATGATATACACAGGCACCCTTGAACAAACAAACAAAATAAGGCGTCCAAGCGAATGTTTTATGGTCTCTTGTTATTATTATGTCAGTGAACAAATCATGATATACACAGGCACCCTTGAACCAACAAACAAAATAAGGCGTCCAAGCGAATGTTTTATGGTCTCTTGTTATTATTATGTCAGTGAACAAATCATGATATACACAGGCACCCTTGAACAAACAATCAAAATAAGGCGTCCAAGCGAATGTTTTTATGGTCTCTTGTTATTATTACGTCAGTGAACAAATCATGATAAACACAGGCACCCTTGAACAAACAAACAAAATAAGGCGTCCAAGCGAATGTTTTTATGGTCTCTTGTTATTATTATGTCAGCGAACAAATCATGATATACACAGGCACCCTTGAACAAACAAACAAAATAAGGCGTCCAAGCGAATGTTTTTATGGTCTCTTGTTATTATTATGTCAGTGAACAAATCATGGTATACACAGGCACCCTTGAACAAACAAACAAAATAAGGCGTCCAAGCGAATGTTTTTATGGTCTCTTGTTATTATTATGTCAGTGAACAAATCATGGTATACACAGGCACCCTTGAACAAACAAACAAAATAAGGCGTCCAAGCGAATGTTTTTATGGTCTCTTGTTATTATTATGTCAGCGAACAAATCATGATATACACAGGCACCCTTGAACAAACAAACAAAATAAGGCGTCCAAGCGAATGTTTTTATGGTCTCTTGTTATTATTATGTCAGTGAACAAATCATGATATACACAGGCACCCTTGAACAAACAAACAAAATAAGGCGTCCAAGCGAATGTTTTTATGGTCTCTTGTTATTATTATGTCAGTGAACAAATCATGATATACACAGGCACCCTTGAACAAACAAACAAAATAAGGCGTCCAAGCGAATATTTTTATGGTCTCTTGTTATTATTACGTCAGTGAACAAATCATGGTATACACAGGCACCCTTGGACAAACAAACAAAATAAGGCGTCCAAGCGAATGTTTTTATGGTCTCTTGTTATTATTATGTCAGTGCACAAATCATGGTATACACAGGCACCCTTGAACAAACAAACAAAATAAGACGTCCAAGCGAATGTTTTTATGGTCTCTTGTTATTATTACGTCAGCGAACAAATCATGATATACACAGGCACCCTTGAACAAACAAACAAAATAAGGCGTCTAAGCGAATGTTTTTATGGTCTCTTGTTATTATTATGTCAGCGAACAAATCATGGTATACACAGGCACCCTTGAACAAACAAACAAAATAAGGCGTCCAAGCGAATGTTTTTATGGTCTCTTGTTATTATTATGTCAGCGAACAAATCATGGTATACACAGGCACCCTTGAACAAACAAACAAAATAAGGCGTCCAAGCGAATGTTTTTTTGGTCTCTTGTTATTATTACGTCAGCGAACAAATCATGATATACACAGGCACCCTTGAACAAACAAACAAAATAAGGCGTCTAAGCGAATGATTTTATGGTCTCTTGTTATTATTATGTCAGCGAACAAATCATGGTATACACAGGCACCCTTGAACAAACAAACAAAATAAGGCGTCCAAGCGAATGTTTTTATGGTCTCTTGTTATTATTATGTCAGTGCACAAATCATGGTATACACAGGCACCCTTGAACAAACAAACAAAATAAGACGTCCAAGCGAATGTTTTTATGGTCTCTTGTTATTATTACGTCAGCGAACAAATCATGATATACACAGGCACCCTTGAACAAACAAACAAAATAAGGCGTCTAAGCGAATGTTTTTATGGTCTCTTGTTATTATTATGTCAGCGAACAAATCATGGTATACACAGGCACCCTTGAACAAACAAACAAAATAAGGCGTCCAAGCGAATGTTTTTATGGTCTCTTGTTATTATTATGTCAGCGAACAAATCATGGTATACACAGGCACCCTTGAACAAACAAACAAAATAAGGCGTCCAAGCGAATGATTTTATGGTCTCTTGTTATTATTATGTCAGCGAACAAATCATGGTATACACAGGCACCCTTGAACAAACAAACAAAATAAGGCGTCCAAGCGAATGTTTTTATGGTCTCTTGTTATTATTATGTCAGCGAACAAATCGTGGTATACACAGGCACCCTTGAACAAACAATCAAAATAAGGCGTCCAAGCGAGTGTTTTTATGGTCTCTTGTTAGTATTATGTCAGCGAACAAATCATGGTATACACAGGCACCCTTGAACAATCAAACAAGATAAGGCGTCCAAGCGAATGTTTTTATGGTCTCTTGTTATTATTATGTCAGCGAACAAATCATTGTATACACAGGCACCCTTGAACAAACAAACAAAATAAGGCTTCCAAGCGAATGTTTTTATGGTCTCTTGTTATTATTACGTCAGTGAATAAATCATGATATACACAGGCACCCTTGAACCAACAAACAAAATAAGGCTTCCAAGCGAATGTTTTTATGGTCTCTTGTTATTATTACGTCAGTGAATAAATCATGATATACACAGGCACCCTTGGACAAACAAACAAAATAAGGCGTCCAAGTGAATGTTTTTATGGTCTCTTGTTATTATTATGTCAGCGAACAAATCATGATATACACAGGCACCCTTGAACAAACAAACAAAATAAGGCTTCCAAGCGAATGTTTTTATGGTCTCTTGTTATTATTACGTCAGTGAACAAATCATGGTATAAACAGGCACCCTTGAACAAAAAAAAAAAAAAGGCGTCCAAGCGAATGTTTTTATGGTCTCTTGTTATTATTATATCAGTGAACAAATCATGATATACACAGGCATCCTTGAAAAAAAATAAAAATAAAGCGTCCAAGCGAATGTTTTTATGGTCTCTTGTTATTATTATGTCAGCGATCAAATCATGATATACACAGGCACCCTTGAACAAACAAACAAAATAAGGCGTCCAAGCGAATGTTTTTATGGTCTCTTGTTATTATTATGTCAGCGAACAAATCATGATATACACAGGCACCCTTGAACAAACAAACAAAATAAGGCTTCCAAGCGAATGTTTTTATGGTCTCTTGTTATTATTACGTCAGTGAACAAATCATGGTATAAACAGGCACCCTTGAAAAAAAAAAAAAAATAAGGCGTCCAAGCGAATGTTTTTATGGTCTCTTGTTATTATTATGTCAGTGAACAATTCATGGTATACACAGGCATCCTTGAACAAACAAACAAAATAAGACGTCCAAGCGAATGTTTTTATGGTCTCTTGTTATTATTACGTCAGCGAACAAATCATGGTATACACAGGCACCCTTGAACAAACAATCAAAATAAGGCGTCCAAGTGAATGTTTTTATAGTCTCTTGTTATTATTACGTCAGCGAACAAATCATGATATACACAGGCACCCTTGAACAAACAATCAAAATAAGGCGTCCAAGCGAATGTTTTTATGGTCTCTTGTTATTATTACGTCAGCGAACAAATCATGATATACACAGGCACCCTTGAACAAACAATAAAAATAAGGCGTCCAAGCGAATGTTTTTATGGTCTCTTGTTATTATTATGTCAGCGAACAAATCATGGTATACACAGGCACCCTTGAACAAACAAACAAAATAAGGCGTCCAAGCGAATGTTTTTATGGTCTCTTGTTATTATTATGTCAGCGAACAAATCATGGTATACACAGGCACCCTTGAACAAACAATCAAAATAAGGCGTCCAAGCGAGTGTTTTTATGGTCTCTTGTTATTATTATGTCAGTGAACAAATTATGGTATACACAGGCACCCTTGAACAAACAAACAAAATAAGGCGTCCAAGCGAATGTTTTTTTGGTCTCTTGTTATTATTACGTCAGCGAACAAATCATGATATACACAGGCACCCTTGAACAAACAAACAAAATAAGGCGTCCAAGCGAATGTTTTTTTGGTCTCTTGTTATTATTACGTCAGCGAACAAATCATGATATACACAGGCACCCTTGAACAAACAAACAAACAAAATAAGGCGTCCAAGCGAATGTTTTATGGTATCTTGTTATTATTATGTCAGTGAACAAATCATGATATACACAGGCACCCTTGAACAAACAATTAAAATAAGGCGTCCAAGCGAATGCTTTTATGGTCTCTTGTTATTATTATGTCAGCGAACAAATCATTGTATACACAGGCACCCTTGAACAAACAAACAAAATAAGGCGTCCAAGCGAATGTTTTTATGGTCTCTTGTTATTATTATGTCAGCGAACAAATCATGATATACACAGGCACCCTTGAACAGACAAACAAAATAAGGCGTCCAAGCGAATGTTTTTATGGTCTCTTGTTATTATTATGTCAGCGAACAAATCATGATATACACAGGCACCCTTGAACAGACAAACAAAATAAGGCGTCCAAGCGAATGTTTTTTATGGTCTCTTGTTATTATTATGTCAGCGAACAAATCATGATATACACAGGCACCCTTGAACAAACAAACAAAATAAGGCTTCCAAGCGAATGTTTTTATGGTCTCTTGTTATTATTATGTCAGCGATCAAATCATGATATACACAGGCACCCTTGAACAAACAAACAAAATAAGGCGTCCAAGCGAATGTTTTTATGGTCTCTTGTTATTATTATGTCACCGAACAAATAATGATATACACAGGCACCCTTGAACAAACAAACAAAATAAGGTGTCCAAGCGAATGTTTTTATGGTCTCTTGTTATTATTATGTCAGTGAACAAATCATGGTATACACAGGCACCCTTGAACAAACAAACAAAATAAGGCGTCCAAGCGAATGTTTTTATGGTCTCTTGTTATTATTATGTCAGTGAACAAATCATGATATACACAGGCACCCTTGAACAAACCATCAAAATAAGGCGTCCAAGCGAATGTTTTTATGGTCTCTTGTTATTATTATGTCAGTGAACAAATCATGGTATACACAGGCACCCTTGAACAAACAAACAAAATAAGGCGTCCAAGCGAATGTTTTTATGGTTTCTTGTTATTATTATGTCAGTGAACAAATCATGATATACACAGGCACCCTTGAACAAACCATCAAAATAAGGCGTCCAAGCGAATGTTTTTATGGTCTCTTGTTATTATTACGTCAGCGAACAAATCATGATATACACAGGCACCCTTGAACAAACAAACAAAATAAGGCGCCACTGATTACTGCTGTCTAATTTATCTTCACGTGTGAAGATAGTGAAGACGCTGGCATTGTGTAGTCTGATGGAACGTCCTTGTCATGCGAGATATTGGCGATATGCTCAGAACCCGAGGCTGCCCAATATCAATCAGTTGATGCACAAAAGGGATTCATCAGGTGAATCAGGCTTCTCATCTTGCAGGTGAAATGTTGGCAACAGCGTGCGTAATATTATTCATACGGTGGCATCACAAACATGTATCATTTGTGTGTGTGTGTGTGTGTGTGTTTGTGTGTGTGTGTGTGTGTGTGTGTGTGTGTGTGTGTGTGTGTGTGTGTGTGTGCATGCGCGTGTGTCTGTGTGTGTGTCTGTGTGTGTCTCTGTGTGTGTATGTGTGTGTGTCTGTGTGTGTCTGTGTGTGTCTGCGTGTGTCTGCGTGTGTCTGCGTGTGTCTGCGTGTGTCTGTGTGTGTCTGTGTGTGTCTGTGTGTGTCTCTGTGTGTGTGTCTGTGTGTGTCTGTGTGTGTGTCTGTGCGTGTGTGTGTTATGTGTGTTTGTACGTGTGTGTGTGTGTGCGTGTGTGCGTGTGTGTGCGTTTGTGTGCGTGTGCGTGTGCGTGCGTGTGTGTGCGTGTGTGTGTGACAGTGTGTGTGTTCGGAACTGTATGACAACGTACGTGCGACAACTTCGACACACCTAAACACACACGCAGTATACGGACACATTGACAGACGGGGGCTGTCCACGTCTAGACACATCCGGAAGCCTTTTACTTTGTGACAAGAAGAAAAGAACGCTGAGACGCTGCTGGTACAACTGGGGCAGGATCGCCAAATTGGAAGTTATATATAGCGATGTCATTCAACTGCACACGGCGACTCAATGACACTAATATAACCCGTTATATTCGTCTGAGACGTCATCGCCACACGCCATGCTTCGATAACTGCGTCTTACAAAGGGTTCTATTTGTACAAGCATGGTGAACATGGACCTTGATTAGGCAACAGCCAGTATCACAACTACAGCGCTATGCTACAGTGTCTGAAATGGCAATAGTATAATATTTATGTGAAACAAATATTGCTGTTATATGAATGAAACACAACTTTGTGACGGTTGTTAGAATCTGTCGGCTACGGCCAGTGTTGGCGCGAATGACGCACTTCTTCAGGAGTGAATGCCAGTGAGTGGAACCTCTGTATTAAGGTCGCCCACAGATGAATGTTGTACAGTCGAACCTCTGCATTAAGGTCGTCTACGGATACATGTTGTACAGTCGAACCTCTGTATCAAAGTCGCCCACGGATACATGTTGTACAGTCGAACCTCTGTATTAAGGTCGCCCACAGATGAATGTTGTACAGTCGAACCTCTGCATTAAGGTCGTCTACGGATACATGTTGTACAGTCGAACCTCTGTATCAAAGTCGCCCACGGATACATGTTGTACAGTCGAACCTCTGTATTAAGGTCGCCCACAGATGAATGTTGTACAGTCGAACCTCTGCATTAAGGTCGTCTACGGATACATGTTGTACAGTCGAACCTCTGTATCAAAGTCGCCCACGGAAAAAAATGGTACAGTCGAACCTCTGTATTAAGATCGCCCACGGATACATGCTGTACAGTACAGTCGAACCTCTGTATTAAGGTCGCCCACGGATACATGTTATACAGTCAAACCTCTGTATTAAGGTCGCCCACAGATGGATGTTGTACAGTCGAACCTCTGCATTAAGGTCGTCTACGGATACATGTTGTACAGTCGAACCTCTGCATTAAGGTCGTCTACGGATACATGTTGTACAGTCGAACCTCTGTATCAAAGTCGTCTACGGATACATGTTGTACAGTCGAACCTCTGTATCAAAGTCGCCCACGGATACATGTTGTACAGTCGAACCTCTGTATTAAGGTCGTCTACGGATACATGTTGTACAGTCGAACCTCTGTATCAAAGTCGCCCACGGATACATGTTGTACAGTCGAACCTCTGTATTAAGGTCGCCCACAGATGAATGTTGTACAGTCGAACCTCTGCATTAAGGTCGTCTACGGATACATGTTGTACAGTCGAACCTCTGTATCAAAGTCGCCCACGGAAAAAAATGGTACAGTCGAACCTCTGTATTAAGATCGCCCACGGATACATGCTGTACAGTACAGTCGAACCTCTGTATTAAGGTCGCCCACGGATACATGTTATACAGTCAAACCTCTGTATTAAGGTCGCCCACAGATGGATGTTGTACAGTCGAACCTCTGCATTAAGGTCGTCTACGGATACATGTTGTACAGTCGAACCTCTGCATTAAGGTCGTCTACGGATACATGTTGTACAGTCGAACCTCTGTATCAAAGCCGCCCACGGAAAAAAATGTTACAGTCGAACCTCTGTATTAAGATCGCCCACGGATACATGCTGTACAGTACAGTCGAACTTCTGTATTAAGGTAGCCCACGGACACATGTTGTACATTCGAACCTCTTTATTAAGGTGGCTGACGGACGAATGTTGTACAGTCGAACCTCTGTATTAAGGTCGCACACGGATGAATGTTGTACAGTCGAACCTCTGTATAAGGTCTGCCACGGATAAAAGTTGTACAGTCGAACCTCTGTATTAAGGTAGCCCACGGACACATGTTATACAGTCAACCCTCTGTATTAAGGTCGCCCACGGTCACATGTTGTACAGTGGAACCTCTGTATTAAGGTCGTCCACGGATACATGTTGTACATCTGTATTAAGGTCGCCCACGGATACATGTTGTACAGTGGAACCTCTGTATTAAGGTCGCCCACGGAACTGGGCTAAATCGATTTTAGTAGCGGTGTGACCTTATGACTGACTATGTGGACTGAAGCAGCATGCGAGTGGGAACATCGCTACAGGCCTACACATGCGAGTGGGAACATCGCTACAGGCCTACACATGCGAGTGGGAACATCGCTACAGGCCTACACATGCGAGTGGGAACATCGCTACAGGCCTACACATGCGAGTGGGAACATCGCTACAGGCCTACACATGCGAGTGGGAACATCGCTACAGGCCTACACATGCGTGCTATTTTAACAACCATGGACATTATGCAACAACGTATATATAATTATGTGTAGGTGACCATAAACCGAAGTTCGAATGTATTTGGTGAAATCAGAACACGCCACTGACTTACTCGCCGACGCGGCTGCATTAGAGAATATCTTCTAGCTCATTCCCTAGTAAGTATAATTGTTCTGCTTTCATCGCACAAGAACCCGGCAGCGTGTTATCGGAGTGGACGCGTTTGCCTTTCAACTGCGCCCTCGTCAATCAATCCATTTATGAAGCCAACTTGCGTGCCTCGCTGCAGCTTCTGGCTGCATTAAAGAAGCACCAGTGCGATCGTTCTACACGTGGGCGTGCAATCGTGCGCAAAAAGAAACGCGTACGAAGTTATCGCACGTTCTATTCCCACGAGTCCGAAACAGAACGATATTCGCCATGCGACAGACGCTAATTGTGACGTATGATCACAGTAAACTAACGATGACGCCATAACCAGTTGATTGCGTAGTGTTCCATAGTACAAGGAAGCCGCCCGCTACAGTGGCCATAGATACTAGTCCGATAGTAGACCAGAAAACCTTGCAGTACGGTTTGGACAAAGTTTTTTGTAGTTTCTATATCTTTAATGTGTCTTTATAAGGAGTCCGAGTGATGCCACCCTGGCACCTTGAGCATAAACAAAAATGCAAATTAGTGCCGCCATTACAAAATATTCTGCTTTCATTAATATCTCAGTAACAACTAACAACAGCAGAACAAATGAGGTGTCTATACCCATATTTTGATGGTCAGTGGTACTACCCAGGACGTTTCCAAAATGACTCAACAATCCACTACGCACAATATGCAAACTAGGTGCCGCCATTTGCAAAATATTGAATTTGGCCCGTATGGTATTAAGCATTCGTGATAGCAAAACAGACGAAGTGTCTATACGGGCATTCTGGCCTACCTGCATTTGGAGGGTACGCAATATCGACGAGGACACCCAGATAGCTGTCCTGCTAATCACGTTCCATTTAATATGCAAATTAGCGGCAGCCATGGAAACAAATCGGTGTTGTGTTAATTTCTTCCAAACTACTGATGACAGAGTTTCAAACATTTTATAAATATACCAACGCCATTAACGAAACACCGTGTTTTCAATAACTTTTGAAGTATACACGATAGCTTCTCAAACGAGGTATATATACCTGTCTTTTGGTCAAAACTGGCCAAATGCCGGCATAGACTTCACAAATGAAGTTAATCGCTATCCATCTGCTGGCAGCAACTCGTGTGTTGCCGTGTTGACAGCCAGCCCCTCCTCGACAACATAACGAATATGATAAATGAACTGCACAGCACCGACGCAACATTGACGCTATGCAGAACGATATTTTGTGTCTGATGGACATCTACATCGGAGTAATTCCATAATTTCAGGTAGGACGAGAGTGACACTAGACGGCAATGCGACTGGTGTTAATGATTTCGTTACGCCATCACTCACATCATACTTCGTTATATAACCCATGTCGACCGCATTTTCTGCGTTCATTGAGTCTGGAGCTATTCTGCTAGTGAAAATGTTTATGGAGCCGGTTGGGTGATCAGCCGGATCAGGAAGACCTGTTGTTGTTCACTGATCTTTTCAGACTAGATGCGTGACGACCTCTTCTTTTTATGTGTAGTCACATCCGTCTGTCTATGCCCATCTGCCTTGTCAGCGTCGTCTTGAACAACTTTGCCGCATGTGTGCATGTTCAATGACCACCGTTTCAGGTGGGATAGCTTGAGAGATATTCCATTCCATTCACAGTCCTGGTTTACAGTGCATCACACGTTCACCATTCATGAATCTGTGAAGAACATCCGTTGGTAGTGTCTCCATAGACTTTAAGTTTTAAACCATATCTTGCGTAGTTGAAGTGACCAACAGCAGAGAAATAGGGCAACAACCAGTCCGCTGGTCATAAATGCATGGGACAGGTTAGCTTCATTATATCATTACTAAAATATTTTAAAACATTTCATAATGCTGTTGTACTTGGTACATTGAATGCGCCCACTAGCTTTTGGGATGATACTATCGACATTCCTGACACTGTGTACATGGGGCTAGACACCTCATTTGAAACTTTCATAAGTAGTTTCGAAGATATGGACACAACACCGATTTGTTTCAATGGCTGCCGCTTATTTACATATTAAATGGAAACTGATTGGCAGGACTGCAATGTGGCTGTCCTCGTCGATGTTATACACCCTCAAAATACAGGTATAGACACGTCATCTGTTTTGTTATCACACATGCTTACTGCGATACGGGTCCAATTCAATATTTTGCAAATGGCGGCACATAATTTGCATAGTTTGGTTAGTAGAGTGTTGTATCCTTTTGCAAACATCCTGTGCAATACCACAGACCTTCCAAACCTGGGTATAGACACCTCATCCGTTCTGCTGTTGTTAGAGATACTGAGATATTGACGAAAATAGAATATTTGGTAATGGCGGCACTAATTTGCATATTTTAAAAAATGCTCAAGGGTACGCTTTGTTCGGACCCTACTGCAAAGTTCACCTTCAAAACAGCAATGTGCTATATAATTTGATTATAAGTTTCAACATAGTAACATGGTTTCAATGTTTGCCAACATAATAATACAAGACAGTCTTAACGTACACCGATTTACATCCTTTTAGCAGACATCATCTAACTATAATCAACATAGTAACATAGTTACAATGTTTGCCAACATAATAATACAAGACAGTCTTAACGTACATCGATTTACATCATTTTAGCAGACATCATCTAACTATAATCAACATAGTAACATAGTTACAATGTTTGCCAACATAATAATACAAGACAGTCTTAACGTACATCGATTTACATCATTTTAGCAGACATCATCTAACTATAATCAACATAGTAACATAGTTACAATATTTGCCAACATATTAATACAAGACAGTCTTAACGTACATCGATTTACATCATTTTAGCAGACATCATCTAACTATAATCGCGCTAGCGCGCGCGTGTTGTATGTTTTGTGCGTGTATGCGTGCGGTGTGTGTTTTGTGCGTGTATGCGTGCGGTGTGTGAGCTCGGTGTGTGCGTGCGGTGTGTGAGCTCGGTGTGTGCGTGCGGTGTGTGAGCTCGGTGTGTGCGTGCGGTGTGTGAGCTCGGTGTGTGCGTGCGGTGTGTGAGCTCGGTGTGTCAAGTGGACAAGGGTGGTGATAGATTTATTGAAAATCCAACAATATTTATTGAACTTCGTCAGATACAAGTTAATTTAATGTTAAACACATTACACAATGATTACATCATGTTAGTGATCGTCATTCATCAGGCCATTTTCTCCTGTTCAAATGGGCACATGCCCCCTTCTGCCCTTCTGGAGTTCAAAAAACGATTTAGCAATATTTTAAGCATTCAGTATTTTTAAACTGTATTTGATGTTGCCCTCTGCTTAGTCTCTTGGTTTCTAGTATTGTCGAATCACATTAAATTAGCTTTAATTGTCTTTCATAACAACCCTACACTGTATCTCAGCTGTGGAGCGTAATTGCTCTTCTTTATATTTACCTGGCTTATCTATGCCTTTCATGGGGTTAGGCTTTAGGTAATGCACTATGCTTAATTATAAGCCGCATGACGGGATAATGTGCTGTTTCCTTTGTATGATATGTCCTAAACTAATACGACCAGCCCTAAGAGTACAATAACCCGTTATATTCATCCCAGGCATCGATGACATGCCTAACCTCACTCACGCTAAACCATATCAGATATATTCCTATAGAGTCCAGAAAGACTATAAAGTTATGTCTTTACATGTCAAATGTAATATCAACAACGACATATGTCTGAGAGACGTGGGAGAATACGTTGCACATATTCCACCGGCGATGCCTTCGGTTCATATCATGGCCGGAGAGGGCACATCACCAATGAAGACGTGATGAGGAGAGCCCGTCTGGAGAGATTGCTTGGCATCGTCAAGTAGAGACAAAGGAGGCTAGCTGGGCACGTACTACGTCTACCGAGGGAGAGACTTACACATGTAGCGATGGAGTGGGTACCGGAAGGTGATAACAGGAAAAGAGGAAGGCCGACTAAGACCTGGCGCAAGACTTGTATAGAAGATTTGGCAGAAATAGGAATCACATGGAATGAGGCCAAAGTAGTCGCGATGTCCCGAAAGGAACAGGAGGAACGAAATCCAAGTAAGTCACCGCTGACACACTCGACGCTACGACAAGTCGCGTGAGTCAAAGATTTATAATAAGTACGATCACGTTTATAGACTGGTCGTTGGTACTGGGTACACTTGAAAGATCGCATTCGTAGCGTTCATACGTACTCGACGACATCTGAGCATTTGCGTTGTTATGCATCAGCGTTTTCGGCCCTGTCAATTTCCTATTACACCATTTCGGCGATATGCATGTCCTGAAGGCATGGATTATACTGCCACAAATACATACGTCCGAACGCACGCACGCGCGTTGGATCGTGTGCAGTTGCACGAAGATTATACATGAAAAATGAACATAATAGTACTGAGTAAGTGAATCCACAAACACTGCAATCTTGAACATTACAACACACATATATTCATCGAATCCGAGAAAAACTCATTCTTCTTTTTTGCGTGCTTTGTATGGTAACATGCTAAATCCCCCTATAATATTATAGCTAACACTCCATCACCACGATCTCGTGCGATGCTATGCAGTTCAGCATTTGCCCATTGCCCCGATGATATATCTACTGGAACACGTAATCCATATACAGTAGGCTAAGATAACGCTATCCACGCTTGTCTCGGGTCCTCACCCGAAGGTACTTTCTTGTAGGCGGCATCAAGTGGAACATCGGGCCGAGCGCGGGCGCTATGATAGACAGTGACTCCGCCGGCCAGATAGGCTGTCCATCGGCCGAAGGTACTCGTTGTGAGGATGCTGTGGTTGCAGCGAGAGAGGATGGCGAAGTCAACATCAGCACTGCGTCCGACGGAGAAGGCTGTTGGTCGTTCTGTTACGAAGTTTACCTTTGCCCACTCCATGTCGTCAGAACAAACAACGTACATTGTTTTATTTTTAAAGAGGCGGTTGAAGAAAGCGACAGCGTGGCGGAAGAACTCTCTACCTGCTATCGAATCCTCGTGTCCTCCTTTCACCAGTCTTTTTACTTTGTCCATGCGCCGGATATGCACTGCGATTACGGCGACGTCTGACGGCGAGAGGTGGAACGTTTTCATTGAACGCCGCAAGAAGTGGTCAGTTTCCTGCTCTAGGGCTTCGTGGAAGCGAAAGTGGTGTTCGATCAGATCTCGCATTACATATCCGTAGTATTTCCAATGGTTGAAATAACCCACGAGTTCAACATCAATCCGCGGATCAAAGTATTCCGTGTGTTGGTCGTAGGCATTTGCTTCGGCAATGTATTGGACCCAATCCTGCCCTGGCCGGGCTCTCTCAACCACAGTCACGTTGAGTTGGAACAGCGTCAGTAGCGGATTGGTTGCAGAGATCACGTGACGCATGCCGTTCCTGCGCGCTATGCCGTAGAGAGCGGCGTAAATGCGCATCGCGTTTCCTGTGCGTCCCACGAATAAAGCCGACAGAGATCCAGCGTCTGTAGTCGGCCCCAGCAGTGTCGATGTATTCGTCCGGTATCGCAAGACTATGGCACGATCGGAACTGCCGACGACGCCGAAAGACTGCTGGTAGGCAAAGTAAGTCTTACCGTCTCTCCGCTCCAGGTGTCTCAAGTACCGCAGACTACTCGTCGTGACGACTGGGTGGTGGGCGTCAGGCAGGGGGAAGCTGTATTCCGGCTCGTGTGTCGAATTGACCCCGCCAATCACAAGGATAGTTGTCGATGTGTCTATCGGAGTACGGTCTGTCGAGGTCAGCGAGTAAGTTGTCACACAGTACGTCACGACCGCCACCAGCAGCAGCGCGACGAATGCGCTTCTTCTTTGCACAGTCAACATCCTTGTCGGTATATCTGTGCACTGAATCAAGCTGGAGTTTTCCGCAGTTTTGCTGGTGTCATATCGTCGTAGTCCGATAGTATTAATGTCGCCTGTTTCACGAAATCAGAACAATAGGGTTGTAAAAAATAAGTAATCAGTTTGTAAAGCAGAAACTGGATATTCTTGTTTCAGTAGTACGGACGTCAGTCGGTTATTCAATATTCCGAGAGGTATTCGAACAAACACGCACGCACGCACGCACAACCGCACGCACGCAAACATGAAAAACACGCACGCACATGCACGCATGCACATATGTATTGTTTGTACAACCATTGTTGTTAATTTCTTCACTGAACTGATCTCATATGTATGTCATAGTTATTAGTACTTCAGATACACGCACGCACGTACGCACACACACGCACGCACACACACTTACCCGCTCATTTACTCATACACGGACACGCACACACACATACACGCACGCACACACAAACGTACACACACACACACACACACACACACACACACACACACACACACACACACACACACACACACACACACACACACACACACACACACACACACACACACACACACACACACACAAACACACACACACTTCATTTACAGTGCTGAATGTGGTGCCCTGGTGGAAATGTTGTGAACTAAAAGTAGCGGAACGCGGGTATGTTTTTAGTAATACGTTATTTATTATTCGGTCTTAAAGACTTGCGTAATAAGCACTTGACAAAAGCCTTTTATCAAATGACAACTCCAGTAAAAAAATGACACACCGACATCGCGAGCGGTCGTACGGAACGAAGATATCGTCGTTCAAGATCGCTCGATCGTCCTAGGCTGACTCAAGAGCCAGATTCTTTATCTGCAGATGTTTGTTCCGTGGGGCGGAACGTTCTGGATGGAAGTGAGGCATTTTACAGTAGTTCGGGGTATCTACAATAGTAACTTGGTAACCAAGGACGTGGACTATACATAATAATACTACTATTTATAAAGCGCGATGTATAATAAAATGCATTAAAGCGATGTACACAATGTAATTAACGTAAACCGTTCAATGTAGCATGAATACACGAGAATAATCAAATAAAATGTAAATCGGATAAACTATTTATATTGTAATTATAAGAACACATATATATATATATATATATTATATTATTATAAAAATGATGAATAAAAAAAAAAAATTAAACTATTAATTAAACATTATTAAAATATATAAGAACATTTATAGATATATAATGATAATAATTATAATATTTATGTACATACAATCATGGCTATCTAAATAAAAAAAGTTTAGCAGTGATATGTCAAAGAAAATTAATTGTCGGTAAAAAGTATTCGTTTTTAAACATATGCGTTTTCAGAGTCTGTTTGAACAGTGATAGAGCCCCACAACATTTTATATCAATCGGAAACGAATTTCAGAGTCGAGGCCCAATCACATTGAAGGAACGATCACCGAAACTAACACGCTTTGTTCGCGGCACTTGTAGGAGATATTGTTGGGACGAACGTGTATGCCCTGCAGAGCACTGTCTTTTCAACATGTTCACAAGACACAGTGGTGCATTCAAAACATCGGAACATGCAGAAGGATCTAAAAATCGATTCGAGAGTTGACAGATAGTCAGTGCAATCCTTTCAGAATTGGGGTTATGTGATGACGGCGAGGTGTGAAGGTGATAATTGTTGCCGTCAAGTTTTATATGCGTTGTTTATTGAAATGTTCAAGTGGCAATCCAGCAAGCGGTGCATTCCCGTAATCCAATCTGAACATGACGAAGGCGTGGTCTAATGATTGCGTCGCATCTGTGGTTAGGTTACGCCTGATTCAACTAATGTTGTAGACGTGCACGTATGGGCTGTCCGGCAGATGGCACTGATGTCGTATGCCATGCAGAGGGATGAATCGAATACATACAACGCCAAGGTTACAAACATTAGATGGTGCGCTCAAAGTTACATCCATCTTCCGGCCGTTTAAGTTCAATGAATTGGCCCGCGACCATTCCCCTATATCCTCAAGGCAATTACACAGATGGTCTATTGAATTCAGCTGTTCATCGCCGCCGGGATAGAACGAGACGTAACGTTGCGTGTCGCTTGCGTATAGGTGGTAGTCCAAGCCGAATGTCTTGATGATGTCGCCGAGCGGTGAGTTGTATGCCGTAAATACCAACGGCCCAAAAACAGAGCCTTGCGGCACGGTAAAAAACGGCGCAAGCGTTGGTGAAAATGTGTCACTACCAATGCGCACGAACTGCTGTCGTCCGGACAAATAAGGTCTGAACCGCTCAGGCGCAGGGCCTGTGACACCAAATCTGTGAGTTAATCTGCTCAACAGAATGGTGTTGTCATTGGTGTCGAATGTAGCGGTTAAGTCAAACTTAACTAGCACAATAACGCGGTCACGGTCGACTGCAAACAGAATGTCACTATGAACTTTAAAGGTCCTTGATCAGTTGGTTTGCCCATCGCCAATCTGGTTCCTTTATGTCCAGATGTGAAATCTGTGAATAGTTTAGCTAGTGTACACAGCTTGTTTAATAAAAAGCGTACTTGTTTTTTAATCGTCAAAAATAGATTGATCGTTACATAGGGCACTGCTGGCGAAAGCCAATTGCGCTGTCGACCTCCTGGCGCCATTTCGATCACGTGCTGTACGCGATATCGGCATTCTGTGCATTAGCGATTACGTGACATCCGGCCGCGTATCCTAGCAACTGCCTAGAAGGCGCGTCGGCGTCTATTGCAAACAAACGAGGGAAATAGTCTAATAGTTTTCAGCTGCGCATCTTTGGTATATTACTGCCAGGCGTTAGAGGTGTCACTATCCATCAACATACTCCTGCATCGTTTCGGTTCCATGGTAAACAATACACAACATTCGATTGTGTATATCCAAGATGGCGGATCACCTTGACGACCGGACACCGAATAAAGGCAATAGTCGGGAAGCCAACAGGCCTTTTTAGGCTGAACGTAGAAATCGAACCATTAGTCATACGTCGTTGTAGTCGGGCAGCCAAGGGGGGTATACCTAGACATCGAGCAGGAACTTTGTTTTTTGACGAATTGTTTACAACAAGGGTGTCCAGAAACAGAATCCGCCGGGTGCCACCTTGGCACTCTTGAATTTGTTTAATTTGCATAAATCCAATATGGCCGCCTCCATATAATTTTGTTCATGCATATATCCAATTATAGTTGGAATTTTACAATTATTCCAGTATGTTTACACACAGTCTATTAAGCATCAACACCGATTTAGCAATGGGAAAGTAATAATTTCAGGCCCGTAGCCAAGGGGGGTTCACGGGATTCACGTTTTGTGAACCCGCTTTCTCCAAAATATGAACCCCCCTTAAAATTACATCTTTAAAATGTGAACCACTAATTGTATTCCATGTTTCTCAAAAGCGTTAACATCCCTCCTAAAAGCTGCTGGATAGTGTTCAAGAATTACAAGGAATGCCAAGAAAGCCTGATTTGTGCAAATGCTAAAGGGAGAACCGTTATCTATTAAGTGGTCGTCACTGAATGTATGGCAGCCTGGCTGAGGGGTCTGTCTCTAATGCCATGTGTGAAAAGGGCAGTCACTAGAGGAATGTGTAACAAAGGACCATTGCATCCAATTTGCTATGCAGAAGGACTTCACACTATTTCAGGGTCTCCTGTTTTGAAAACGCATGGGGTAACAAATACACAAGAAGCCAGTTTTACACCAAACGTAAAATTATGAGTCATAATTGTAGTCACTCAGATGTGACAGGTGCAAACAAAATAAAAAATTATGAGCACATAAATTAAGCCATATAAAATAATTAATTATTTCTCATCAGAACTTGTTTATTTTTTATTTTTAGTATGCTGTTTAAGGTAACTACCGACTGTCAAATTATCAACAATCAACAACTTAAGATGCGTAGCGAGTGTATTTCTTACAAGCTGCAAACACGGTAAACAAACTCATCTGGTTTAACACGAATCATAATTTTCAACAATTGAGCTGGAACGCGAATTTCGCTGAATAATTGTATTTAACCAATACAAAATAAAGTTTAGCTTCACCAATTTAAAAATGCAGAGAGATACCCTGGCACCGTTTCTCTTCGTTTTAATGCGCACTAGTACTTTGCTATGCACTGAAAAAAAGCCATAGATAGACGGAAGAGGAACCGGACTTTAACACTTACAAGAAAAAAGTTGACGTGTCAGACCGGCGGTCCTCACAGATTTTAGAATTTGCCGACGACATCGCACTCGTAGCAAGAGTGGAAAAATCGTGCGCTAATATTGGGTTATAGGTCCATTCTAGACAGGCTGAGTGTATGGCCTAGAACTACTATGAAAACATTAACATTGTGAAAAGAGAAGTAACGATTTTGTAAAACATCGAAGATTTTAAATATCTCGGCCTGTGGGTCAACTCTATCTGGAACAGGAACAGGAAGTTAGTAGCATGGAAAGCCAGTAGCCAATAAATCAATATGACAATTTGAGCCAACCACGATCAGTAGTTGCTGCATGCTCATTGCCAAAGTGGAGTATGTACTCCTGTACTGATGCGAGTCTTGGACGTTAACAAAGACACTCTAAAAACTAGATGGGTGCTACACAACAGTTTTCCGATCCATACTCAATATCACCAGCAAAGACCATCCAACAAATGTTGAGTCGTATATAAGAATATGAACACATTTACCAAAAAAAGACATGAAGATGAAATGACATCGAAAACCACCAGATGATAACCATCGCACGGAAGAACATTTAATATATTTAATAGCAACTGAACAGAAAAAACAAACATGATAATATTATAGGGCATAGCATAAAACTAAAAGACATACTGTATGTCAAATAAGGATGTTGTAGAGTTGGCCCAGGAACCAAGGTATTTAAAATATTCGACCTTCTCCAAAATGGTTCCTTCTCTGGTCACAATGTTAATGTTCTCAGGGAGCTTCTAGGCCATGCACTTGGTTTTTCTAGAATTGATGTTCAAAGTCAAGTCATGGACTACTGTGAAGAGGTACGTGCACGTGTGTCTCCTCGTAGACCTCCTGCCAGGATCCTAATAGTTATATTTCTCCATCTGGTACCAATACTTTGGCACTCGTGGTATATTACATTTTGACAGTAGCTTTAACCAGCTGTTCGGGAATACCATAGATCTGACGAATCTTAATTATTTTTAAAGATGGATTGTGTGAAATGCATTTTTGAAAGTCTATGACTATTATGAGTGCAGGAAGAGTTGTCCAACTAATTATTTCCATTAGCCTACTCAGTGTTATTTTTATGCAATTACATTTGGAAATAATGGTTATGAAGGAATCATTATTAAATTTCAACTATAACTGGATATATAATAAAAACATTGATATGGAGACGGCCATATTGGATTTATGCAAATTAACAAATTCCCGATCGTCATATCTGTTTCACTCTTTAATGGCTTGAGTCTCCAAACACTAAACGTATTTAGAATAATTGTGATTTTCCAACTATAATTGGATATATGAGTGCGGTAAGAGCTACGGACTCTCGACGGAGAGAACGCTGGTTCGAATCCTGTGCGGCGGTGTTGAACATTGGGCAAGTTTGTTTACTCTACATTGCTTCAGTTCACTCAGCTGTATGATTGAGTACCTGAGTGGCTGGATGATTCCCAGAGAAGTCGAGATGGTGTTCGATTGAACAGGTCTGGTCTGCCAGGGAGTAAAGTGTAAAGCGCTTTGAGCAGTCCTAAGGACTGGATAATGCGCTATATAAGAACTTACCTTTTTTACATGATGAAAATACTGATATAGAGGCGGCCATATTGTATTTATGCAAATTAAAACAAATGCTCAAGGGTGCCAAGGTGGCGCCTGGCGAATTCTGTTTCCGGACATCAATTGCTGTCAATAATCCGTCAAAAACAAAGTTCATAGTCGATTTCTTGGTATATATTTCTTGGCTGCCCGACTACAGTGACGTATGACTAACGGACTCAATCACAAGCATACAAAAACAAAAACAACATACACGTGCTTTGGCGTGTCAAGGTAAATATTCCAAAGTGGTTGTACGAAGGTACGTATCACACTATCACAGTTGGCAACAACAACGCGTAGCCGTGTATTAATTCAACGAGAAATAGCCAATACTTGTGATAGTGAACTGTACGAGTAGACATCACTATCACTGCAACTGTACGAGTACGACATAACTATCACTGCAACTGTACGAGTACGACATCACTATCAATGCAACTGTACGAGTACGACATCACTATCACTGCAACTGTACGAGTACGACATCAATATCACTGCAACTATACGAGTACGACATCACTATCACTGCAATAGTACGAGTACGACATCACTATCACTGTAACTGTACGAGTACGACATCACTATCACTGCAACTGTACGAGTACGACATCACTATCACTGTAACTGTACGCGTACGACATCACTATCACTGCAATAGTACGAGTACGACATCACTATCACTGTAACTGTACCAGTAAGACATCACTATCACTGCAACTGTACGAGTAGACATCACTATCACTGCAACTGTACCAGTACGACATCACTATCACTGCAACTGTACGAGTATGACATCACTATCACTGCAACTGTACGAGTACGACATCACTATCACTGCAACTGTACGAGTACGACATCACTATCACTGTACGAGTACGACATCACTATCACTGCAACTGTACGAGTACGACATCACTATCACTGCAACTGTACGAGTACGACATCACTATCACTGCAACTGTACGAGTACGACATCACTATCACTGCAATAGTACGAGTACGACATCACTATCACTGTAACTGTACCAGTAAGACATCACTATCACTGTAACTGTACGAGTACGACATCACTATCACTGCAATAGTACGAGTACGACATCACTATCACTGTAACTGTACCAGTAAGACATCACTATCACTGCAACTGTACGAGTAGACATCACTATCACTGCAACTGTACCAGTACGACATCACTATCACTGCAACTGTACGAGTATGACATCACTATCACTGCAACTGTACGAGTACGACATCACTATCACTGCAACTGTACGAGTACGACATCACTATCACTGTACGAGTACGACATCACTATCACTGCAACTGTACGAGTACGACATCACTATCACTGCAACTGTACGAGTAGACATCACTATCACTGTAACTGTACGAGTACGACATCACTATCACTGCAATAGTACGAGTACGACATCACAATCACTGTAACTGTACCAGTAAGACATCACTATCACTGCAACTGTACGAGTAGACATCACTATCACTGCAACTGTACCAGTACGACATCACTATCACTGCAACTGTACGAGTACGACATCACTATCACTGCAATAGTACGAGTACGACATCACTATCACTGTAACTGTACGAGTAGACATCACTATCACTGTAACTGTACGAGTACGACATCACTATCACTGCAATAGTACGAGTACGACATCACAATCACTGTAACTGTACCAGTAAGACATCACTATCACTGCAACTGTACGAGTAGACATCACTATCACTGCAACTGTACCAGTACGACATCACTATCACTGCAACTGTACGAGTATGACATCACTATCACTGCAACTGTACGAGTACGACATCACTATCACTGCAACTGTACGAGTACGACATCACTATCACTGTACGAGTACGACATCACTATCACTGTACGAGTACGACATCACTATCACTGCAACTGTACGAGTACGACATCACTATCACTGCAACTGTACGAGTACGACATCACTGTCACTGCAACTGTACGAGTACGACATCACTGTCACTGCAACTGTACGAGTACGACATCACTGTCACTGAAACTGTACGAGTACGACATCACTGTCACTGCAACTGTACGAGTACGACATCACTGTCACTGCAACTGTACGAGTACGACATCACTGTCACTGCACCTGTACGAGTACGACATCACTAACACTGCAACTGTACCAGTACGACATCAATATCACTGCAACTGTACGAGTACGACATCACTATCACTGCAACTGTACGAATACGACATCACTATCACTGCAACTGTCCCAGTACGACATCATTATCACAGCAACTGTACGAGTACGACATCACTATCACTGCAATTGTACAAGTACGACATCACTATCACTGCAACTGCCCCAGTACGACATCACTATCACTGCAACTGTACGAATAGACATCACTATCACTGCAACTGTACCAGTACGACATCACTATCACTGCAACTGTACGAGTACGACATCACTATCACTGCAACTGTACGAGTACGACATCACTATCACTGCAACTGTACGAGTACGACATCACTATCACTGCAACTGTACGAGTACGACATCACTATCACTGCAACTGTACGAGTACGACATCACTATCACTGCAACTGTACGAGTACGACATCACTATCACTGCAACTGTACGAGTACGACATCACTGTCACTGCAACTGTACGAGTACGACATCACTGTCACTGCAACTGTACGAGTACGACATCACTGTCACTGCAACTGTACCAGTACGACATCACTATCAGTGCAACTGTACGAGTACGACATCACTATCACGGTCACTGCAACTGTACGAGTACGACATCACTGTCACTGCAACTGTACGAGTACGACATCACTATCACTGCAACTGTACGAGTACGACATCACTATCACTGCAACTGGCGAACGTCTACACTCGAGTCGAGTCGGCTCTTAAGTCACTTTCCCAGCCAGAGATTCAGTCAGAGAATGACAACGAGCATAATATTTGGTATGTATTGTATTTGGTTACGCGGGATCATGTTAATATACTATGCTATTGCGACAATACATTATTATTACGAGAGTAAATGACGTGAATGTGCGAAATGACAAGTAATACTGGTTTGGCAGTAGGCCCCTGTTGACCGTGTAAGTAACTTAGTGAGGCAGCACCCGTAATTTCGTGTAACAAAACGTCAAACACGGGGGTATTATGTTGGTGATTGTATTTATTAAAATATTGTTTTATGACTCACATTTTGATACTATTACTGCGAAATGCTATTAATTTGCATTGTATTTGAATTACCGATATGCAAAATATGTAAGGGAAAGGGGTGATCATGCGCCCAGCGCCACAGCCAGTGGCGTTGGGGCCGGCTAGCACTATGTGGGTGAAAAATCAAAATAGCAGCCTGCCGATAATCCGTAGAACACCCAGGTCAACGTACCTCACCTCCTTGTGGTTCCCCGTGCGGTTGTGGGCTAACGAGGCTCTGATTAGGGGAGGGAAAACCCCCAAATTAAACCAACTGCGGAGGGCCAACAACCACCCCCAGTTCAATAATTATTACGGAAACTGAATGTGTGACTTCGCCAGCACACGCTGGAAACTGTTATACTGAAGCGACGTTCCATATACCCGAGGACATCAGATACATGGAAAGTAGGACACTTCCGGATCAAAACCAATTGGACGTTCGGCAGCCGACAGCGTCGCTGATGCGACCAAAGGAAACTGTAAATATAGGATGCTGGAACGTGAGAATGCTACATTTAATAGGTAAATCAGCACAACTTGCAAAAGAAATGGATAAATACGAAATCGATGTCATGGGCATTAGCGAATGCAGATGGACAGGACATAGGAAAGTCACGTTGAACACTGGAGAGTGTTATTTTCTCTGGGAGAGAAGACAACCTACACAGACATGGAGTGGCAATAATGATGAGATAGAAAGCGCATATGCTAGATTTTTTTTCAAGATATGTGAAACTATCAATCGCACAAACATATGCACCAACAAATGAAACAAGTGATGAAGAGAATGACCAATTCTACGAACAGTTGCGATCAGTTGTGGGCTTATGGCGATGGGGGACCTAAATGCCAAAGTTTGAGAAGACAATGAGGGCTAAAAAGACATAATGGGAAGCCATGGAATTGGTGAAAGAAATGAAAATGGAGAAAGACTAATTGACTTCTGTGGATTAAACAACGTTATGGTAACATGTACCATATTTCCACATGGACTCATCCATAAGGATGGAGTGCGAACCAAAAACCAAATTGACCATTTGCTAGTGAGCAGGCAGCACAAAACATCAGCTATGGACACCAGCATGATGAGGGGAGCAGACATTGCGAGTGACCATCAGTTAGTGCACTCGAAGATCAGGCTGAAGCTAAGGAGTAAGCAAAAGACCAGTGAGAACAGAAAGAAATTCGACGCAGTCAAGCTTCAACAACCAACCATAAATATGCGATTCACGTTGAAGCTACGGAACAGATATGATGTACTACAGGACTACGATGAAACTGATTTCTACAATGTTGAGAGAAAATGGCAAGAATTCCAGGTGATCTACAAAGAAACAGCTGATGAAGTACTGGGTTACAAAAAGAGAGGACAAAAACCATGGATCAGCAAAGGGTCATGGGAGCTGGTAGAAGACAGAAAAAGACCAAAGATCAACACAGAACAAGCAAAGTCAGAAAGGATAAAGCAGAGCTACAAGGATAAGTATCAACAAAAAGACAAAGACGTAAAAAGCATGAGACAAGACAAAAGAAAGTGGGTAGACAATCTGGCCGCAGAAGTAGAGAAAGCAGCCGGGAATGGAAGGATGAAAGAAGTCTACAACATCACAAAGACACTTAGTAACGACAAACACAAGACAGCGAATGCACTAAAAGACAAATGTGGAAACCTAATAACTGAATGACCAGCCAAGCGGGCAAGATAGAAAGAGCACTTTGAAGAAGTCCTAAATAGACCTATGACCAAGAACCTCGTTATAGATATTGAATTATATCCGATCACAGATTAAATCAGCACAGACTCTATAACAAAAAACAGAGATTAGAGCAGCACTGATGAAGCTTAAAATGGGAAAGTTGGAAGCAAAGATTACATTACAGCATATTTGTTGAAAGCAGACATGGCGACAATAGATAATTGGCTTCTAAGCTTATTCAAAACAATTTGGGAACAAGAAAAAGTACCAAAGACGTGGAAACAGGGACTGATTGTTAAAATATCAAAGAAAGGTAACCTTACAGAGTGTAGAAATTGGAGAGGAATTACTCTAACTCTAACAAAGTGTTTGGAAGAGTGATAATAGACAGAATAAGAGATGGAACTGACAACAAGTTGAGAGATGAACAAGCAGGTTTCAGAAGAGGATGAAGCACAGATGAACATATATTCATCCTTCGAAACATAATACAACAGGTAGTGGAATGGCATTATGGCAACGCTATGAGTAACTTTCGTGGGCTTCGAAAAGGCATTTGACTCCGTGCACCCAGAGAGCCTTTGGGGAATCATGGCGAGCTGCGGAATCCCACACAAGATAAACATAATGGTCCAGATTTTATACGAGGACAGTGAATGTGCAGTGTTAGATGAAGGTGAACAATCTGAGTGGCTCAAGGTAAAAACTGGAGTTAAGCAATGAGATGTAATGTCTATATTTCTTTTCTTGATGGTAGTCGACTGGATAACGAGGAAAACGACTGAAGAAAACAACACAGGGATAAGATGGAGATTCATGTCAAAACGAGAGGATTTGGACTTCGCAGATGACACTTCGCTTATGTCATCAAGTTATAGACACATGCAAGTAAACACAACAAAGATGATAGCATTTGCATAAAAAAACCATTGTGTTTTGTCGTGTCTACGTGCTGGTACAAACATAATACATCGTGTTCAGTGTTGCATGATAACATCATGTCTGCACACAAGTATCTAGGAAGGAATGGTCCAGTGCCCAGTCCATGTGGTGGTTGGAGGCAGCATGTATTCAAGACTAGGTGCTGGTACAAACATAATACATCGTGTTCAGTGTTGCATGATAATAATAATAAAGGTTATTTTACCACGTGATCTCTAACTAATAGTTAATCAATGCGCTCACAATATAGAAACATTATAAAAACAATTAAAATAATATATAAATTAATTATAAATGAATGAATTTACACAATAACAAATAGATCAATAAATTAACAAGAGTCACTAAAACGTCCTGTAAATAAATCTTGCTACTGTCCACCATAAGTTTGTTTAAATAAATATGTCTTCAGGTGACGTTTAAATAAAAACACAGACGGAGCATCTCGTAGAGTCAGTGGCAGTTCGTTCCATTTGGCCGTACCAGTTATACCAAACGCCCGCTTGCCGATGGATTTTGATGCTCGTGGAACTGCAAGCTGAAGATGGTCATGAAGCTGCCGAAGACAAGGGTTGCGAGTTCGTGGATGTAGTAGATGTGCAAGGTACATCGGCGCCAAACCATGGAGCACCTTGTAAATATACAAAGTACTTTAAACACAATGCGTTGTCTGACTGGCAACCAGTGCAGAAGCGCCAGTACTGGTGTGATGTGTGAAGATATAGATGTGAGGACAACTAGGCAGGCTGCCCTATTGTGTATCTTCTGGAGACGTGCTGAGTGAAATTCGGGCAGGTCCAGCAGCAGAGCGTTGCAGTAATCTAAGCTTGAAACAACCAGCGCAATGACCAATGAATGGCAGACAGGCTTCGTGATATAGGCCCTGATGGAGCTAATACGTCTCAGATGGTAGTTACACTTCTTGCAAACAGCATCAATATGCTGCTTCATGCTCATGTGAGTGTCAAAGTGAGCTCCCAAATTCCTGACAGAGACAACAGGTTTTATGTTGACTCGACCAACAACGAGGTACTCTGGAAGTCCAAATTTCTTTAGATGATAGGGACTGAGGGCCACCATAAATTCAGTCTTATTGTCGTTTAGCTTGAGTTTATGCTTAACCATCCAACATTTGACCTCACTGATGCAGTCACTAAGTCTCTGAACAGCGCACTCCAAGTCACCAGATATGTGAGGACAGTAGGATGTGTATATCTGAAGATCATCAGCAAATTTATGGTATTCCACAGAGTGTCTCGTTAGGTTAGTATGTCCTCCATTGGTGCTGTGTACACAGTGAACAACAACGGACCCAACCGAGCCCTGTGGAACACCGTATCTCACAGGACGTTTTTCAGATGCATCCACCCCAATCCGTAGACGCTGGGTACGATCCGACATGTACGAACCGAACCATGCAAGTGCCGCGCCAGATATTCCCAGGTGGCTATGCATAGTCTTTAGTAGGATAGCAGCATCGATCGTATCGAACGCAGAAGATAAATCCAGGAGCTAGTTAGCAAACAATCACTGGACTCATTTAGACAGCATCTCCTCTCGCCTGCCTAAAGTAATCTACGCCCACAAAGGCAAAGCTATAGGCACCCCGACTATAGTCTTCTGATCTGTCTAAACGTCACAAAATAAGCAATAGACCCAAACCAACGCTACACCACCCGCTACTTGCGACGGCCCACCCAAGCTCGACAATACTCTAGCCACTTACATGTGGCTGATACAGAGTTCTGAGCTGTACATAAGAAGAAGAGAACAAGAAGGACACCCCTGGAGTCTGCCATGTAACTGGTGATATCGTGCTGCACTCTCATTAAAGCAGTTTCAGTGCTGTGTCGGGGTAACATCATGTCTGCACACAAGTATCTAGGAAGGAATGGTCTAGTACCCAGTCCATGTGGTGGTTGGAAGCAGCATGTATTCAAGACTAGGTGCTGGGACAAACATAATACGTCTGTTCAGTGTTGCCATGATAACATCATGTCTGCATCCAAGTATCTAGGAAGGAATGGTCCAGTGCCCAGTCCTTTTGGGTGGTTGGAGGCAGCATGTGTTCAAGTCTAGGTGCTGATACAAACACAATACATCGTGTTCAGTGTTGCCATGATAACATCATGTCTGCATCCAAGTATCTAGGAAGGAATGGTCCAGTGCCCAGTCCTTTTGGGTGGTTGGAGGCAGCATGTGTTCAAGTCTAGGTGCTGATACAAACACAATACACCGTGTTCAGTGTTGCATGATAACATAATGTCTGCACACAAGTATCTAGGAAGGAATGGTCCAGTGCCCATTCCATATTGTTGTTTGAGGCAGCATGTATTCAAGTCAGAAAACCTAGGTTAAAATCCACTGAATGTAAACTCTTGTACTAGTTGCTGCCAATTCAGTATGTTGACACAAGTGAAACTACAATTGTCTATTACCAGTAAGCAGTCCGACTAGACACTTGTTAAGACAAGTATGCAAATCAATTTTAATAAAACACATTTGAAGGTGTATGGTATATCTGGTGTAAAAATATGGCTCTCAACATTGGGGACAGTATATATCCCTCGTGACTCGGAGATCACCTTAATGTCGGTCCCATCTCAGTTTAGGACGTGAACGAACCACAGAGGATGATACAAGGACTCAGGCAGCGGCCACTCTCAGTGTCAGCATAGAAAGGTCGTTTTGGTGATAATATTCTGAAAAGACTGACTAATGGAATGAGACCTCATAAGACCATAACATTGTAACCACAATATATACATACTAGTCACTAGTAGTAGTCAATTAATATAATAATAATAATTTATTTCTTGTGTAGCGCCCCATCCAAATAATTGTTCTGGGGCGCTTTACAATGGTTAATGCAAATAAATAAATAAATAAGATCATACTATATATAGTTAAAAATACCATGCAAGCATTACTACTAAGTAAAATCAACTATACTCTCTTAAAATATATAAATAAACACAATTATGCAAGCTATTAAAACAATAAAATATATTAATTATAACACTTAATTAATTAAAATAAAGGTATCAATAATATTAAAATAATTTGTGAAAAGATGCGTCTTCAGTGCCACATTAAACTGATTGACACTAGTGCATTGGCGCACTGTGAGTGGTAGTTGATTCCATGCTCTTGGAGCTGCACAAGAGAATGCTGGTTCGCCGATTTTAGTTCGGGTAGTGGGTTGTTTAAGGTGTAACTGATCGGAGGCGCGTAGACAGCGGGTCGGGCGATACGGAGAGAGAAGTGCTGATAGATATGGAGGTGCGACCCATGAAGGCATTTCAAAGTGAGAAGTAGGGTCTTGAAAGTATTGCGACTCTTCACAGGAAGCCATTACAGCTCCAAGAGCATGGGCGTGACGTGGTCTCGTTTCGACAGCATCGTTATGATACGAGCACATGCATTTTGGACACGTTGTAGTTTCTCAATTACTGTCGCTGGCAATCCATTAAAAAGACTATTGAAGCAGTCAATTCGCGAAATGACTAGCGCATGCACAAGTTGTTTTGTGTGTTCTTTATCGACGAATGCGTCCAATGCTAAGGAGGTGGTAATACGCATTTCTGCAAATGTTTGTTACATGTCGCTCAAGGGACATATAAGAATCAAAGGTCACTCCTAAGTTTCTGGCGTGTGTGTTGGGTAACACGCGAACGTTTCCGATAGTTACACTGTCAGGAAGAACATTTTCGGTTGCTGGTTTCGGTTGGACGATGATGATCTCCGTTTTGTCATCATTGAGTTTTAGCATGTTGGTTTTCATCCATTGACGGTTACTGGCAATACAGAGTTCTATTTTCGTGATGACAATGTCGGTGAAATATTATCGCTCAGGCTAAATTCTTGGAAAAGTTGGATGTCATCTGCATATAGATGGTAAGCCATGCCATGGTGGTTGAGTAGCGACGCGAGAGGAGTCATATATATATAAATAAATATATATAGTGAACAGTAATGGTCCAAGAACTGGCCGCTGCGGGACACCGCAGGTCAGTCTGTGAGGTTTAGACTGCTCACCGGCATGTTGCTGAATACCGGAAACAATAACTAGAAGTATTTATACAAAATTTCAAGTAAATAAAAAAATCTAATAAAATTATGATTTAAATTAATAAATCCAATGTTTTATTTTAAAAACTTTTCATCCATGGTTGTAGTGAGACGGAAGGTGAAGGACCTGCTGGAGCTGGTGCCGTGCTGCTTAGTGTCACAGACGTCGGTCGATAGCTTTAACCAGGTTTCGCATAGCGCCATAATATCAATTTTTTTTAAAGAATACAAAACATCGGACGATAGTGGTTGATTCCTCGGTGGGGTCTTGCAATGGAACAAAACAATGCAATGACCGAAACGTTTGCGGTATCGTTTGTTTGGCCCTCATTGCGATGACCCCGATGGCACGCAGTTCATGACTGGTGAAATCCAGCATGTTTGCACACAGTCTATTAAGCATCAACACCGATGTAGCAATGGGAAAGTAATATGAATATAGAAAGAAGCGCGTGATCCTCAACAACTTAGAGGAGATACCACCTGACATCCCGTATTAACAGTTAGATTTGGCAGTTAATGATATTCCGACTAATCACGAACTATGAAAAAAATCGGCTGAACTAATCCTTCAACAACTATACAGTAAGCACCCACAACTGACATTTGTATGACCATTAAAGAATCACTAGCTAGCACCCCGGAAGTATTTCGATATCTTACATCTTAGCACCTCAACGAATTGTCAGTTGAAGCGGGACTTTATCTCAACGGGCAGGAGATGCGAACGCACCCAACGCACACCCAGCCTGCAGGTGTATCCGAGGATCATGTGCATCACACCACACCACAGTCCAAGTTGAGCAACCTTTGACGAATACATATCCGAGGGTTGCGTGTACGCTTTCAGGATTAGTCTGTTCCCAAGACGAGCTATCTCACACAAGAAGCCACCACAAGGTTTGTCCACGCATCATCTGGGTTATTATTATTAAGATATTCAACCTCCTTTACCGGAGAAGAAACATTAACAAATTGGCAATGAGCTTAGCGTGTTTGATCAGGTCAGGTGTTCCGTCGCCAAATGCATGTAGTAACACTACACACGCGTCAACTCTGTGGCGGTAGCGTTGAGCGTCATAGAGCCGCACTGTAGTTCGGTGAACTCTATCCGCACAGCTTCCGTCGAATCGTCGAGTTCCACGTGGAACGGGTTGGAACATAGTAATAAGATAACTTCTATTGCGCCTAAATCTTTGGAAACCAAGCTCAGAGGCGCATCAAAACAAAAGGATTGGTCAATCTCAAAATCCATAAGCAGAATTCCAGTTGTCAATAGATGGGTCAAGGCGCTAGGGAGCTACGGTGGATACGCAAGGTTGTAAAGATAAGTTTTTAAATGAGGACGGAATTTTGTAATATTTTAAACTGAGTCCGACCTTTTTATCTATGTGTATCCCGCCCGTCTGAGGTATGTGTCGATTTTATTTTTAAACATATTCACGCTACTAGCACCCACACAATCAGCAGGTAATCTGTTCCATTCATTTACAGTCCTTTGTGAAAATGAAAACTTTCTTATATCCAATCTACTCTGCTCCTTTGCTAATGCAAGATCATGTCCTCTAGTCCTTCTATCTTTCTTAACTGAGAAAAACATATTTCTATCAATATTTTCATAACCCTTCAATATTTTAAACACTTCTATCTGATCTCCTCTCAATCTCCTCGTCTCTAGTGTTGTTAAACCGCATTTTTTTAGGCGTATTTCATAACTAAGATCCCTCAGATTTGGTATCATTTTAGTTGCTCTCCTCTGCACTCTTTCTAGCATATCTATGTCCTTCCTGCGATATGGCCTCCACGCTTGAATACAATATTCTAAATGAGGCCTAACTATTGTTTTGTACAGCGGTATTATTAGCTCTTTTTCCTTATACGTTATGTTTCGCCTAATTAATCCAAGGATTTGATTTCCCTTTGAAGCTGCAATTCCGCACTGCTCTGAAATCTTCATATCAGCACTAACGGTTAACCCTAAGTCCTTTTCTTTTACAGTAGTACTTAGTACAGTACCCCCATTGTATATTCTACCTCTTCGTTCCCATGTCCTATGTGGAGGCATTTACATTTCCCAAAATTGAACATCATTTGCCACTTTTCAGACCATTTGATCAACCTGTCAAGATCATCTTGTAAATGCTGTTTATCTCCATCACTTTTAATCCTTCTAAACACTTTTGTATCATCCGCAAATTTCAACACCTTGCTTGTTATTTCATCATCCAAATCGTTGATGTATATTAAGAATAATATAGGACCTAATACTGATCCCTGTGGTACCCCACTCAATACCGATTTCCAGTTTGAAGCCTCCCCATCAACTACTACACGTTGTCTTCTGTCAATCAGCCATTGTTCTATCCAGTTTATTATACCATTTCCTATGCCATGGGCCTTTAGTTTAAGCAGTAATCTTTGATGTGGTACTTTGTCAAAAGCTTTTTGAAAATCTAAGTAGACGATATCTACTGGTGATCCCTCATCTACCCACTTAGTGATGTCTTCCAAAAAACATAACATATTTGTTAAGCATGACCTCGCTTTAAAAAAACCATGTTGAGATGGGTTTATCAAGTTTTGTTTAACAAGAAAATCCACCATGTGATCTTTAATTAGTCTTTCTAATAATTTACAAATCACTGATGTTAAACTCACTGGTCTATAGTTCTCTGACTTGTTTCTCGAACCTTTTTTGAATAACGGTGTAATGTTTGCTTCTTTCCATTCTAAAGGAACCACTCCCTCTTCTAATGACAAGTTGAAAACTGTTGCAAGTGGTATGCTAATTTGTTCTACAATTTCCAATAGTAGTTTTGGTGGAATACCATCCACTCCAGGTGATTTATTCTCCTTCATAGCCCTTATTTTCTTAGCTACCATTTCCGGGGTTACAATTAGTTGTCCTAAATAGTCTGAATCTGCCCCCTTGAACTTAGCCTCTGGTATTGGCAGTGAACTAATATCTTCCCTGGTAAACACTGAACTAAAGTACTCATTCAGGTCTTCTGCCATTATGAATCCCTCTGATATTATATTTCCAGCACTATCTTCTAGAGGACCGACCTTAACTTGAACTTTCTGTTTGCTTCGAACATACGCATAAAAACTCTTGCTGTCATGTTTTATATTACTAGCTAATTGTTGTTCATAGCTTCTCTTTGAATTTCTAATTTCAGCTGTAGCTTGGTTAAGTGCTTCTTTATAATTGTTGTAGTCTTCATCATTTCCAGTACATCTATATGACTTCCACATCATTTGTTTATACTTAATTTTTCTAATGGCTTCTTTCGATAAGTGTTTCTTTTTGGACCGTTTTCCTTGTTTTTTGAAGGGTACAAATTTATCGATTATGCACTTAATTTCACTCTTTAATATATTCCAGCATTCTGTTGCCGTCTTATTTTTCAGTGTCTTATTCCAGTCTATCTTTGCTAAATATTTCCTCATGTCCTTATACCTTCCTTTGTGGAAATTTCTCCTATACTGCTTTTTGCTATTCCTTTCTGATTTTACTTTGATGGTAAAATGTATCTGGTTGTGATCGCTACTCCCCAGTGGCTCACATATCTTGACATTGTCAACTAATTCATTCTGTGAGGACAAAACTATGTCTAACACATTCTCACCCCTGGTTGGTTCTAGCACATGTTGAGAAAGGAATGTATCTTGAACTAAAACTAAAAACTTGTGGTCCTCACTCCCCATACTCTGTAGAGATTTCCATTGTATATGCCCATGGTTAAAATCCCCCATAATAATACAGTCCCGTTTGCTTACTTCCCTTATAGCGTTTTGTATTTTTTCATTCTCTTCTATGCTTATGTTTGGACTTCGATAAACTAACCCAACTGTTAACGTTGAGTTTCCTGTAACTATGTTACACCAAACAGCTTCTTCGCAATCTGCTTTCTCTTTCTAATTTTATTTCATAAGCCTGAATAGATTCTTTAATATATAAAATAACTCCACCTCCCTTTCTTCCTATTCTATCTTTTCTAAACATTACATATCCTGTCAGTCCCAATTCAGCATCTGATATATCGGTGGTGGTCCAGGATTCGGTTATACCTATTAAATGAGGGTCAATATCTTCTACCATAATTTTTAGTTCATTTCTTTTGTTTACTATACTCCTTGCATTTAAACAAACACATTTATATCCAGCTTCAGAAGAGTTTTCCAGACTGTTATTTGTTGATTTATTTGTGCTCTCTTTATCTATGCCTCCATTTTCAGGCTTTTCTGTGAGTCCCCCCTGCGAATCTAGTTTAAATAGATGCAACCTGTCCCACTGTCAACAGATTGCAGCAGATTCTCTGAGAAAACTGCTGCCCCCTTTCCACTAAGATGGAGGCCATCTCTCATGTACATATCTTCCCTCCCAACAAAGTATCCCCATAAATCTGTGAATCCCACCCCCTCTTCTTCACAAATCTGCTCAGCTAGTGCATTGATCGCCATCCTCTTGCAGTTTCTATACGTTGCCCCCCTTCCTCCCATTACTGGCAAAATTCCTGACAAAATAACCTGTTCGACTCTCGTCTTCTTTAGCTTCCTCACTAACTGTCTATACTTCTGTACTATCGCAGTTGTTCCCTCCCTGTCTGCATTATTTGTTCCTACATGTACCAGTATAGACCCCCCCTTGCCATGTCCCAATACCTTCTCTACCCTGTCAGTTACATGTTCAATCCTAGCCCCCGGTAAACAAACAACGATGTCCTTCCCCTCGCGCAGTGTCTTGTCCGTCTTTCTCATAATGGAGTCACCCATAAACACCCTCTCTTTCCTCATTGCCCCCTCAATCACTGCCTTAGAATAGCTCCTTTTTCGGTTTGCATCTGTCTGGTTGTTGTTTTTCCCCCCTGCCGTCTTCTCTCCTGTCACATTCTCTTCCGATCCATTCTTTCCTGTCGCTTTTTCTCTTGTCACCTTTCCTCCTGTCAGCGTCCCTTTTATCGACTTCTCTTCTATCACATTTGCTCTCACTTCCTTCTTTCGTCCCGTCTCATTTTCCTCTCTCCTCTTCCGTTCCATCTTCCCTCCCTCCTTCTCTACAGTCACTTTCTTCCCTGTCACCTTCACGCTTGTCACGTTTTCTGTTGTCGATTTTCCAATTTCTTCCCCTCCAATCACCTTCTCTCCTCTCAATCTCCTTTCCTCAGTTTTCTTGCCACTGCTATTCTCCTTCAGTCTTGCAGTATCCTCACCTCTCTCCCTGTCGTCTCTCTCCATTCGACCTGCCTCCTTGCTAATTCCCATCTCCATTCCCTTCACAATATCTGTCAACGTAACTATCTCCTTCTGCAAACACTCCACCTTCCAACATCCAATGCACTGAAAGGTGAATCCTTCCTCCATGGTTCCTGCCCATGACTTTCCACACCCGGACAATGCAAAATCTACCCAGCTGAGGCAGTGATCGCACACCAAGTGTCGCTTTGCCTTGACTTGCCGCTTGCAAGGCGCCATATCCCGATCAGAATTGATTTAATAACTTAACTAACTTAGTCTTTATAAAAACTGTTTCCTGTGTACTACAGCACACTTTAGGTTACAAATTTCAATTACACAGCCGTCTATTTATCCTAACACGAACGCTAACATCACCGGTAGTGACCTAATTTAAATACAGTCAATTACGTTATGTTAGGCTGCTTTATTTATTTAGGTTACGCCGCCCGACTATCGCCCTTGCTTAATTTTAACAACAATGCTACCTAACCAAAATATATAGCAAGTACTGGCTTACACAGATATTATCTTATGTAAGTAGTTTGATGGTTGTTACTTTATCTCCTATATATTCTACCACATAATCAGGTTTGTTAAATCTTGTTTACAACTTTTCGAAGGCTAAGCCGCCTAAGTGAGTTACCCTATTATCACTCACTATACTAAGGTGTTCTAAAATACTTTAACTAACTAACTTTAAGCACAACTGCTACTCAATATATGTTTATTGCAACTTTATGAATGATATTAAGGCAAAAATAATACTTATCAATCAGTAATTCCACTTGTTTATCCACTTTTTTACACCACCAATTTCTACGATAAATATGCGATATGATGTATGTCGAGACTGACTCTAGGAACAAAAAGTAGGTCAGAACTAGATGATCGAAGCTGGGTAGGTTTTCTTACAGGAGTAAGCAACGAATGCAAATAAGATGGTTGCTCACTGGACAGTGCCTGGTATGTAACGGTACAGATCTTAAATAGTATACGATATCGTACAGGAAGCCAATGCAGACTTCAAAAGTGGTACAGAGCGAGAAAAACGAGGATATCTTGTAACTACTCTTGCTAGACAATTCTGGACACGCTGAGGTTTTGTGATATCCTTGCTAGCGATATTATAAAGGAGGGAATTGCAATAGTCAAGTCTGCGAATCCAGATATCGGAAAAACAATCTGCGTTCGCAGTTGTGTCTCCCACGATAGCATTGTGTAAAGGGAAGCGAAAACGAATTGGCAAATCTAACTGATGAGATGTTCTCACAAATCCATTTGTGGGTTTGTAAATATCGATATTTCTGTGTCCTTCTGCTCCGTGAACACCCTATAATCCAGTATCTCAGTTCTCACGGCTTACATGCGGCACATCCACTTAGCTAACGCTCTTCGCAATAGAGGAGGTTTTGATACAGCTAAGTCACCTCAGCTACTGGAGCGAACACAGTTCACAGTCTTCGCTACGACGCTCGATCATTGTTTTCTGCACTTTCATTTACTCGGCATTCAGTCTTTCTGGAGGGATGATGCAGCTGTGTTTCCTACCATGGAAGATGCATCAATTTTTGTCTTCCCGCGGGCCGCATGAAATAGCTCCGAGTGCCGCATATGGCCCGCGAGCCGCAGGTTGCCGACCCCTGATATAAACCATTGTCACCAAGCCGCCACTTTGGTTCTTGATACAAAGAAAACTTACCAACAATGATGCATTTCGATTTCTCAACCCCAAATTTGAATCGTCGTATTTTGCAACACACATATCAGTTAGGTTCTGTAGACTTTGAACGTTTGTAGAGAACAGCGTAATATTGTCAGCATAAGCCATAACATTGAACAGTGCATCACCTATTCTGACGCCTGCATTACAGTCATTCAAGTCTAATAAAAGTTGACTAATAAAAATGTTAAACAGATATGGCGAGAGAATGCTTCCTTGTCGAGTAAAAAATAATATAATTAATTAAATTACATGCAAATGTTGTACCTATGTTCTCTCGGAAACCAAACTGGTTGTCAAATATTGGTAACCTTGCTGCATATGGAACTTGGTGTAATTGGACAATAATTCACTGCCATGTTCGGGTTGAGAGTATATTTCTTTAATGCGGGAACAACTACACTAGTGGTGAATGATGTTGGTACGCATGCCCTGGATAGTATAACTGTATACAGCGACACAAGCAGTGAACACAGTAAAGGGGAGTTGCCGTCAATACGATGCTCAGCAGTTATACCATCGAGACCGGAAGACTTCCCCTTATGAAGGTTGGATGTAAGTTTGTCGACTTGTTCCTGGCCTACAGTTTGTGTATCCATCGTACAACAATTATCATTACAATATTGCTCCACCATTTCCTTACCACGGTGTTGTCCACCAGCGCTGCCTGGTGAAGCTTGCATGACGTCACCATAGAATACACTAACATCTCGGCACATAGAGATCATTTCTCTGCGCATCTTAATTACGTTCCAGGACGCTGACATTGTCCTGTTGTTTAATATAACATTACGTTTCCGGTACTCGTTGTTCGTTGAATAATCAACACACTGCTTACTTCTACGTCGGAAGGTCTTATTAATATATGTGTACGTTTCGTACAGTGCCCCTACACGTGGTCTGTCTTTGCAATTCCAAAGTCGCCACCAGAACCGTTTGCGATCTCGTAGATGACCGAGTTAAGGACGCCAATACGATTTTGGTTTGTTGCAGTGTTTCTGTTTGTTAGCCTACCTTCTTCGCCAGCCGTTCTCCCATTCTCTCCACATGCCTAGCCCACTTCAGTCGACTCCTCACGAGCTTTTTCTAAAAGGTGACATGAACAGGTTGAAATAAATGCTATAGTAAATAGAATGTATATAAAATAAGATAACCATATAGTTCCCCCAAAAAATAGTTTTCATAAAATCACGCAAATAAGAATGCTTCCTCACACATCGCCTCTGAAATTTTGCCTTCGGGAGTTTCCGTGAGTGTGACGTCATATGTGTCATAGAAGCTGGCGGCTGATCGAAGTTGGCGGTTGCCGCACTGTTGTCTTCGATTAATGACAACCAGCCATTGTATATTGGATGATAGCTATGGAAATGCTTCGGCGAAGTGTCGTTTGTTTTCGATCGAATGCCAAAGACAAGAACTGAGTGGATTATAAACAGATAAATCGACTAAATTTTATGACCATCTCATCGCCATCGATATCGCAGTTTGAAAGTTGGACACGCATCTGCTACGCCTTTGTCAGTGTGATATGACGTTGACTGTGGTCTGTAGTAGTTTCGTGAAGGATACAACAAGTTTGTGAATTCGAATAATACAAGTACCAGTGACATTACCCATCATATTGACAAGTGTCAAGAGAACCACCAAAAAGAGACGAAGTTTGACGTCCCCAAAACAACGAAACGAGCTGCGAAGACGAAGGCGAAGCACTTGTCTTAGTTTTGAGTCGAGGTAAGCCAAATCCAAGAAGAGTGACAAAACGTAGGCGTAGCTGCGATTTATTTGCTACACCTCATTTGTATTTGTCAGTTGTACTTCATATATATGTTATACGTTGTTAACCGTATACAAATTTACTTAGAATATTTCTACCAGCAATGCCAATGAACTTTCAGTTTTTGGGGCGCACATCTGCGAATGGAAAGGGACCGTTCGTTCACTGAAGCTGAGCACTTCGCCTTCGCTTCAAAGAATGTCGTTCAACTCCTCGGCTCGACTGTTGTTAATTACTGGCTTGGCAGTTCGCGAACATTTCTTTCTAGCGTGTATACAATATAACAGTTAGCCATGTTGTTGGATATTTATATTTTATATAACCTGAACTGTTACTTCTTGTTTTGTTTGAAATTTGGAGTGTAGTTATATAATAAATGTGTAGAACTTTGCGTGTCATAACATCGCGTTCAATGGCAATGCTTAATTCCGTGGCACCTTTGTATTGTGTCGTTTTTTCTTCCGTCTGACTGCTTCGGTAAATGTCTATGTTGAACTGGCATTCTTAATAAGCCCGGTTCGCATGTCATCATTCAGTGTAAAAGTGTTAAGGGAATATGTGTTTTAACTATATTCACTACATCGTCGTAATTACATAAATAACAAGGTGCAACTGAACTGTACACTGAATAGTTACTTTCTGCGCTGCAAAAAATCTATCAAATAATATTAAGATAAATTTATTTTAATTATGTATTTTTTTACTGCGACATAGTACGGTAAGGGAATACTTATTTCAATCCAACAACAATCATTATGTAGTATACCTCTGTGTGCTCAGATTTTAGTAATACCAACAAATAGATAAGGTTATCTGTTTTTATTATACTGATGTATAGTTGATTTGTATTTCAGTATTGTTATTACTGACAAATCAAGGGACGAGGAAACACTACCGTCTTCAACTCTTACACGTGAACCCTTTCACCTTCTCCATTGTGCATAGAACACTGTGCATCAGATAGTGCTGAATAGGAATTTGGAGACACTTGCTGTGAGAGAGCAGTCAAGCATACATGATTATGTGTCAACAAGAAAATGAAATGGAAAATGACAACATGTCTAATAATATTGCATGCTTCATTGGACTGCTATATTGCAAAATACCTTGTATATATTGTATAGTAAAAAAGCTGTTGTGTTTACACAATTCTATGAATAATATTGAAGTCAAGTAAGTCAACAAACATTAAAAATTACCTATAAAGTCTAATCATGTTCAATCATACATTATTCATTATCATGAAGTATAGCTGGTATGCAAAATCGTGGTATGGGTCTTTTGGGAAATATTCTTGAATAATTGTAACTGCACTGACATCATGTATATTTTAGATTTTTTACGTAAATCATCACATTAAAATGTGCCTTGTAAACAACCTAGCACATTTACGAACCTATTTTGATAGATATAGCCATTGATGAGCAAACTGGTGTCACTAATTACACAGATGTTGGATATTTCACAAGTGTACGGCGGATTATGAACATACACAAATTACAGTCGGACAAAAGCAATGTCTGCTCCCGAAGCTGTCAGCGGCGAAATGTCGACTCGAGCGTGTTGGTCCCGCTTGTCAAAATACACGTTGCAATGCGGTTATTGCGATGAATATAGGTTCCTGTTACGGAACATGGGGTCGCTTTATCATCTCTGGATGACATCATCGCAGCAGCCCAACCAAATTATTTAGTGTTTTAAAAAATAGAGCCACCTTGTCGTCGGAAGTAACTGAAATCACTTAATCACTCAATGTCGCAGACGTGTCAATGAAATCACTGAGTCAGTGAATGGCTGGCTTGCACAATTCTGTCAGTTGCGCGCATCATATTAATACTATTACAATATTATACAGTTATACGTATAGTCGTTGTATTTGACGTTGAAAATAATCCGTGTGATTCTGTAATGTCATGAATGTATTGTCCGTTTCCAATAAAACTCGATGTTCGGTCCGTGAATCTGAAATTTTCGTTTGTCATCGGCGACAACGGCATTCTTAAAATGTTCCTTTTTACTTTCCTGAGTGACGTCTACTGCCAATGGTTCATCGTTGTTTGCAGCCTAAGTCCTCACATTTGCGACACCATTTTCCAAATCCGAATCACAAGAATCTTACGCCGTGCCTTCCATGTTTCCAGTGAGACAGATTTGGGCTATGGCACATATTACGTCACAGTATTTTACCAAGCAGTAATCAGGCACACTATTTCATTCGGGATTTCATTCGGAAATCGGTCAGATAGGCTGATTTTTACACATTAAACTGCGTGTATGTATTAACTAAGGAACCTGTCAGGTATTACACCTGTCTAAATAGCATCATGTTAGTATGTTATTTACGGGGTTAAAATAGAAAATGTATGTTCACGTCACCTTCAAGGCTTTCTTTTACTCCAGTCTCCTCCCTCAACTCCTCCATTCCTCATTTATTAGTTCTCTTCACTAAGCAATTCTTCTTACCCAGTTGTTTTCACAAACATGCACCGTCTGTTGTTGTTTCTCTGTCAGTGCCATCGTCTCTAGGCCATACAGTTATTCCGGGGTAACACACGAACAGAGCACCGCGCATGCTGAGTCGTATTACTGCTAAACTAATGACACACATCCCTAGGCAAGAGTTCACCTCACCTGTGCCGAGAGAACTGTACTGGTCGTTGATAGAGAATCGTGTCACTGTCCTCGTGTCAGTGTTATTCTATCGGCCTACATCATGTGCCGGCAACCTTTCTGAATGGAGGACCAAAATAAATGACTTGGGCTAGGGTAGCGGGCCACACATAAATTTTTTAATATTGTTTATCACTAGCCCAATCTTCGTGGAAACTTGTGCATTATGTATTATTATGCGTATTCAATATCTATATAAGTAGTCTAGCTCCTATGCATTGAACTGAAATTGAACTTACACATTTTGGCAGTGTATAAATAAAGAGTTGTTGCTATTATTACGAAACATAATGGGCTAATTTTGAACAATTTACTATTAAAAATACACATTCAAGGAGAGCACTGTCGTCATGCAACTGATATTTTGACCAAGTGATCCACGTCCGTGTGAACTTGGCGTGTGTGATTGTTTAAGAAACTGTTCCGTCGACAAGTGCATTTGGTTGCAAGACATACCTCATTGAATGCCGTTTTGATTGCCACGGAGCCACTTCACATTTTGGTGAACCTCATCTACACAGCTTCCGGCGTGTCGTTGACTATAACGGACTGTAAAATAAGAGCCAACACGAGCTCCGAGATCTGTAAAACGCTCTGCAAACTCCCGTCTCAGCAACTAAACGAATGCTTCGTACGTGTCCAGCCTTTCTGGTTTTCGTTTTCCGGATTTTTTAAGAAATGCAGTAGTTGTGTTTCCTACATTCGCAACTTGATCTCGAAAGCGGAAACGAACTGGATGAAACGAACTAGAAAAGTTCTTTGGTTAGATGATCTCGTCACTTGAGTTGAACAGTCAGCAAACAGAGATGAGCCTCGATGTTGAAAGAAAAAGAAACATGGAGATGAACCATGGAGTTAGCGATGTCCGGTAGGCCTTACCTCTGGGAAACTGTGCATCACGAACAAGTTAATTCCATGTCTCAGCTCATGCACGCGATCCTTCATGGTGTCAGATCGGTATCAAATAGCCGTTCATTCTGTTTTTTAACAACACCATTTATTATTGAACGCTACCGATCAATCTTCTTTAAACATGTCCTCCCCTCCCGGCCATCCTAATCCATAACCACACAACGTAACACTCTCGGGCAATACCAATCGATCACTAATTAATTACAAACACGACATCCATCCTTTTCATCGGGATTAGATGGGAAAAGCACATATCTATGCCATTCTAGAGTAACGTCCCAACTTCGCTGGATATGTTGTCCACATCAATGTTTGCCGGGTCTAAATAAATATTTTAAACTATCGTCTACAGTCATTGTTTGTGATAAGTTTCACTGATGAATAATTAAACAACTCAAAAGTTCTACAAGTACTAACACTTCAACGCTTAACTGGAACCAATTCCAAACAATCTTAAAACATAATATCCTTCTTAGTGTAAATGCACAGTTGTCACACATTCAGAGTTCGATGGTAGTTCACAGTATGATCAGGTGACATAGTCTGCTAGTTTGACAGGCATCTGCCTCGTTCGACGTGGTCTGGTCGTTGGTGATGGATGAACATCTACAGGTATCGGCACCTTTCGATGAGAACTTGGTATCTCCCCAGCTACGCCAGGCGTATCCTGCACAGATGTATGTGTTCCAGCTCCAGGCGGGGACACGGACGTCGGTCTTCGCACTTTGTCACCAGCTTTCGTTCTCAGATGTACATTGTCATCACCAGATGCTGTCATATACCTCTTCACATTTGCGCTATTCCTTGAATATCGAGCCCCTTCGGGTGACTCAATAACCAGACTGTTCCCCGCTTTGTCAACTATTGTGTACGGGGTCTGGTCGAAAGTGGTGGAGAATTTGTTGGCTTTGACTTGCTTGATTAACACTTCGTCACCAATCTCCACGTTCATGTATCTTGCCTCACGCCGTTCGTCAGCATGTAGCTTCGACAGGCTTTTCTGTTCCGCGTCTCTATCGCGCACGTCCAAGTCGTCACGGCACTCTAACGTGAAATCTGGCAGTTTCCCACTGAACTTGCGTTGTAGTTCATCTCAGCAGGACTCTTGCCAGTGGTGCTGTGATTTAGACCACGGTACTTGGCTACACATTTCCGCAGTTCTTTCTTCCAATCAAGTCCTTCGGCTTGGGCTATGCGTATGCGCTTCATGATAGATGCATTCTGCCTGCTAACTTCTCCGTTGGCATGGGCCCACTTTGCGGTCATTCTCAGGTGTTGAATCGCGTAGTGATCGCAATAGTCACCGAATTCGGCTGATCGAAACTGTGGTCCGTTGTCGGATGTATGGTCATGGGCCATCCCTGTCGACAGAATATATTGCCAAGGCTGTCCAACACTTTCTTTGTCGTTGTGGAAGTGAAGATGCTGTATTCATAGAACCGACTGTAATAGTCCACCACGACCAGTATCGAGTGTCCAGAAGGTAATGGTCCTATTAGGTCCAAGGCTACATCTTGCCATGGTCCCACTGGTAAGTTCATCAATCGGGTAGGTTCTGGTGGCCTTGGTGGGTCTGGTCCCATGGCAAGCTCTGCAGTACGTATCCACTGCCTTGTCTATGCCGGGCCACCACACCTTGCATCCCAGTGCCTGTTTGGTGCCTACTGCACCTAAGTGTCCTTCATGGGTCAGTGCTAATGCTCGTGGTCGGAGTTTGTGCGGGATCACAATCCTGATCTTCTTAGTACCAACTGGCCTATAACACAACGGTCACCGGATATGGCTGCGAAGAGTTTATGCATGTGCGGAGCTGTTGCAGCTCGGCGTCCTCGCCTGACGCTCGTTCTATCTATCTGGTCGTCATCGCCTTGTGAGTTGCATTGATTGCGATGAATCTCACATGCTCCTCTGCTTCGTCGCTGATTTCGGATTGTTGTCCATTGTCAACCTTCAGAAGTCTCGAGAGCGGATCTGCGATGTTCCTCTTGCCGGTAGCGGTAGGTGTTTGACCTTGAACTCATATGGTTGTAAACGTAACACCCATCTCTCGATCCTCGCACAGGGTTTGGACTTTGGGGAGTAGATCGCTTCGAGAGGTGTGTGATCTGTCCATAACTCGAACCCTCGACCGTAAATGTATCGGTGAAATTTCTCACAAGCCCAAGCAAGTCCGAGTGCCTCCTTCTCTGTTTGTGAGTATCGGCGTTCAGTAGTCGACAGGCTGTGGCTAGCATAGCTCACAACAACGGGACCATTCGATTTCTCTTGGATCAGCACCGCCCCTAATCCCACTGGACTGGCATCTGCTATTACCTTTGTTGGTGCCTTCTTGTCAAAGTGTGCCAGCTTCATCGCTTTCGCTAGTTCCTGCTTGAGCATGTCGAATGCTTCTATCTGCTCTCTCCCGAACACAAATGGAACGTCTTTCCGAGTTAATCTTCCCAGTGGGTCGCTGGTTGTGGCGTACTGTTGGATGAACCTTGCACTGTAGTTTACTAGTCTCAAGAAACTCCTCAGTTCATGTATGTTCGTGGACTGCCTAGCTTCGACAGCAGCTTTCAGGCGTTCATCTGTTGGACCTATGCCTTTGTTTTACACCAGGTACCCGAAGAATTCCAGTTCTGTCAGCCCAATCTTGCATTGTGCCCAGTTCAACGTCAAGTTCACCGCTTTTAGCCTTCCCAGCACCTGACGCAGTCGCTCGTCGTGTGTCGCCCTGTCTGGCGCATGTATCACGATGTTGTCGGATATGGTCATGGCTCCTTCGATGCCTGCCAACGCATTTGCGATTTCTTGCTGGACGACTTCGCTCGCTGAATTCACACCAAATAGCAGTAACTTATATCGATACAGTCCAGAGTGCGTAGCGAATGTTGTTATGTAGCCAGATTCAGTGACCAGCTCCAGTTGGTGATAACCCATTTTCAGGTCGAGTTCGGAGAAAACCTTGGATTCATTCAGACCTTGTAATACTTCGTCTTCGTCGACCGTGGGGATTGGGTGACGTTCTCGGATTTTGGTCTCATTTGCCCTACGCATGTCGATGCATAGTTGTATATCACCGTCACGTTTCGGCACAACTACCCTGGGGTTTACCCATGGCGTTAGCCCTACCACTGGTTCGATGATATTCAACTCAACAAATTGCTTCAGTTTTCCCTCTACTCGCGCGCGCAGCTGGAATGGGGTTCTGCGGAGTGATTGCGCCACTTGTGGGACACTAGGATCAATATGAAGTTTTATCTGAATGTTCGTTAGTTTTCCCAGGCCAGTGAACACTTCTGGGAAATCCTGGCGGAATTGTTCTGCGTGACTAGACACAGCGGCTACATCCCTCTTTCATCATTCCAAGTTTTGTTGCCGTCTGTTTATCCAACAATGGCACTCCTTTGCATTTCACCACTACAAATTCCGTCTTTTCTCTGCCTTTGCCAGCTTTGACGTCACATTCGAATGTCCCATTTATGTCCAGCGGATTTTCCGAAGCATACGAGTAGATGGGCTTGTCTTGTGGTGCAGCTTTGTATGTACATTTGATTTTCTTGGATTTCTGTGGCTCCCATGTATGTTCATCAATAATGTTGGTATGCGCTCCTGAGTCGGCGAGCACATGTAGCTTGACACCACCCACTTCGAGCAGGTCGTCATCATTTACACTGTTTATGCCAATCTGGAACGCGTATCGATGTCCACCTCTGTCTGACTGTTCGCCTAACGCGTTTTCTTGGCCGTCATCATTAACAGAGTTGACGTATTTAGTTCTGCACTGCCTTGAAAGTTATCTCTCTTGTGGCATTTGGCACCCTCTTTGCCTCTGGCCGGACAGTTGGGGTCCCGGCTGTAGTGACCTTCTGCCCCGCATCGATAGCACGTACCTCTTTTCTGTTCGCTTTTAGCATCTTTCCTTGTCCCCTTTTGTGAACTGCTACTAATTTCGTCTCGGCTCCGTCGTCCAGTTTGTTCCATCTTGCGCATGGTTAGCTGACACCTCGTGTGCACTACTATTTAGTTGAAACTCGATATTTTCACACTGAGCTGCCAGGGTAAGTGTTCGTGCAAGGGGTAATCCTTCCCCTTCTTCCATCAGCCTAAGATTTGATGGGCATTTCCACAGACTACACAGTGTAGCATCACGAACGTAGTTATCAGTCTCGACACTATACGTGCAATCAATTGCTGCTTTCTTAAGCCTGGTACCAAACTGTTGTGTTGTCTCACTTTCCTTCGGGTTTATTTCGTGAAATGTCTGGCGGGCGAATGCGGTGTTAACTCGTGGGTCGAAATAACTATTCAATGCATTTACCCCTTCGTCGTACTCGTGCCGCTCTCCTGTGTTAGCGAGAGATGCGAAAATGTCCTGCACTCAGGGCCTGCTACATGCAACAACAGAGCACGTCTACACTGTCGCACAAGTCTCTGAAGCTGTACTACGTCGTGTGCAGCACCATTGTCTAACTGTTCAATTGTCAGTCCTTTACCATCTGCGAAAAGTTCGAAACTGTTCGGCCATCGAGTCCATATTGGCCCCAACGTTGCCGGCTCCGCAAACGGGTCGAATTTGGATATCACATTTGTACCCTCCATCTTGATGATTATTGTCTGTTTACTCTCAATTCAGGTTTCTTCATCTGCTACTCCTCCGTGTTTAATTACCATCCTCGTCGCCAGTGTCAGATCGGTGTCAAATAGCCGTTCATTCTGTTTTTCAACAACACCAGTAGTTATCTCGTCCATCTCAGACCTCACCAGGGGGGACGGAGCACCCAAGGAGACATTCTAAGATGGCGTCTGTCACAGGTATCTATTTGTGTGTGTGTATGTGTGTAGTCACGTGAGTGAATGTAGTTTCACCTGGTGGAGTGTACTGGAGGTAGTGCCTCCTGCTGAGAATTGGGTTATGATGAGTAATTAAGGAGTAATGAGGGAATATCAAAGGCTAATTGACGCAGACTATGTGTGTGTGTGTGTGTGTGTGTGTGTGTGTGAGTGTGAGTGTGTGTGTGTGTGTGTGTGTGTGTGTGTGTGTGTGTGTGTGTGTGTGTGTGTGTGTGTGTGTGTGGTGTCTATGTTTTGTGTGGGAGTGTGTGTTGTGTGGGAGTGATTGTCGTGTGTTTGAGTGTGTTGTGTGAGAGTGTGTGTGTGTATTGTGTGCGTTGAGTGAGTATGTGTGCCATGTGTGCATGTGTTGTGTGTGCTGTGTGTGTTGTATATGTGTTGTGTACATGTCAGTGTGTTGTGTTTTATTTCTGTATGTTTTATTGTGCTTTTATCTATGTGTATTGTATGTATGTGTGTCTCTGTGTTGTATGGGAGTGTGTGTTGTGTGGGTGTGGGTGTCATGTGTTTGCGTATGTTGTGTGTGTTGTATGTGTGTCTATGGTGTGTGTGTGTTGTGTGTTGTGTGTGTGTTGTGTGTGTGTTGTGTGTGTTGTAGTGTTGTAGCGGCATTGTAGTGTTATTAGTGTTATTGTTGTTATCATTGTTATAATAATAATTAGTATTATTGCTATTCTTCCTATAGTCTATCGTGTATAAGTATATTTGAACGGTTTGTAGGAAGATGTGCCACGTGTATGAGGAGTACTGAAGCCTAAGGAAGGAGTAATGAGGGTATGATCTAGGGGCGATGGACGTATCGTATGTATGTATGTATGCATGTATGTATGTATGTATGTATGTATGTGTGTATGTATGTATGTGTGTATGTATGTATGTACACTGTGTATATGATAATCTTCCAAGGGGTTTTAGGGCGGGGAAATGTGCACATGTACTTAACGCTTTCCCCTTGTTTATGATTAACAGAATTTCACACATGTACGTAAGATGGTGAGTTTCCTCCACCTGCGTGTGGTTGGTTCCCCCACCTTTGCTGTCAGTTTTGTGTATTAGTTATGACATGTATAACTAGGTATCGACATTGTATAATATTGTAGTTATGTAATATAGTTATACATAAAGAGTTGGCTTACTATGAAGCTCTTATACAAACATACATCTGACTTGTGTTATCAGCAAACAAGCCACGTTTCCGAGTCACGGAGTCACAACTTCATTTGGTAGTGTTGTCCCGCATAAAGGTATTATTAAAAGTAGTTATAAAATGGTTGAACACTTACGTCCGATGCAGTGCTGTCACCGCTGGTGTTTATGTCACTGCAGGTATTGTCTTCATTGCTAAAAAAACATGATATAGACAACTGTTAGATGTGCATGGATTAATTGAGGGTAATTAAGCGTAAGTAAGGGTAATGAAAGGTAAAAAAGAGGTGATGAGGTAATTATGGCACTATGTACCTGAACGTATAAAACGTATGACGTGAAGCAATGAGAAAGAACATATAACTATCGGTTAAACATTCATGATATCAAGGTACGACGCACGTCACAGGTAGTGACATGTTGTATGTGTTGTGTGTCAATTGTATGTGTGTTGTGTGTGTGTATGTGTTGCAGGTGTGTTGTATGTGAGTCGTATGTGTGTGTGTGTTTTTTCTGTGTGTGTGTGTGTGTGTGTGTATTGTGTGTATGTGTTGTGTTATGTGTGCGTGTGTTGCGTGCGTGTTGAATGTGGTGTGTGTGTGCGTTGTACATAGGTTGTATGTGTGTTGTATGTGTGTGTGTGTGAGTGTTGAGTGTGTGCAGTGTTTGTACATGTGTGTGTTGTGTGTGCGTGTGTGTTTTGTGTGTTGATTGTGTGTTGTGAGCGTGCGTTGTGTGTGTGTTGTATGTGTGCATTGTGTGTGCGTACGTGTGTAGTGTATAGTGGTGTAGTCTCTTGTAGTCCAGTGTAGTTTTAGTGTGGTCTAATTTAGTCTAGTGTAGTAGAATGTAGTGCAATGTTGCGTAGTCGAGTGCAATGTAGTGTTCCACTATAGTGTAGTATAGTGTAATGTAGTCTGTGTTGTGGGTGTTAAATGTGTGTGTGTTGTGTGTGTGTTGTATGTGTGTTGTATGTATGTTGTGTGTGTTGTGTTTTATTTATGTGTGTTGTTTCTGTGTGTGTGTGGGTGTGTGTGTGTGTGTGTGTGTGTGTGTGTGTGTGTGTGTGTGTGTGTGTGTGTGTGTGTGTGTGTGTGTGTGTGTGTGTGTGTGTGTGTGTGTGTGGTGTTTAGGTGTGTGTGTGTTGTATGTATGTTGTGTGTTGTGTTTTATTTAAGTGTGTTGTTTCTGTGTGTGTGTGTGTGTGTGTGTGTGTGTGTGTGTGTGTGTGTGTGTGTGTGTGTGTGTGTGTGTGGTGTTTCTGTGTGTGTGTGTGGTGTGGTTTGTGTTGTGTGTCTATGTTTTGTGTGGGAGTGAGTGTCGTGTGTTTGAGTGTGTTGTGTGAGAGTGTGTGTGTGTTGTGAGCATGTGCGTTGAGTGAGTATGTGTGTCATGTGTTGTGTGTGTTGTGTGTGTTGTATGTGTGTTGTATACGTGTCAGTCTGTTCTGTATGTTGTGTTTTATTTATGTGTGTTGTATGTGTGTGTGTGTGTGTTTTGTGCATATATGTGTTGTGTGGGAGTGGGAGTCATGTGTTTGCGTGTGTTGTGTTTGAGTGTGTGTGTTGTATGTGTGTCTGTGGTGTGTGTATGGTGTGTGTGTGTTGTGTGGGAGTGTGTATGTGGTGTGTATGTGTGACTATGTGTTGTGTCAGTGTGTTGTGCGTGTTGCCTGTGTTGTGTGTGTTGCGTGTGTTGTGTGTATTGTGTGTTATGTGTATGTTCTATGTGTGTTGTGTATGTGTGAGTTTGTTGTGAGTATGATGTGTTGTATATGTGTGTGTGAGTGTGTGTGGGTGTTGTGTGGGTGTTGTGTGTGGGAGTATGTGTGTTGTGTGGAAGTATGTGTTGTGTGTTTGAGTGTGTTGGGTGTGAGTGTGTGTGTTGTGTATGTGTGTGCGTTGTTTGTGCGTTGTGTGAGTGTGTGTGCATGTGTTGTGTGTGTATGTGTGTGTTGCATGTGTGTTGTATATGTGCTATATATATGTAATGTGTGTGTGTTGTGCATATGTGTTGTGTGGGAGTCATGTGTTTGCGTGTGTTGTGTTTGAGTGTGTGTGTTGTATGTGTGTTTGTGGTGTGTGTATGGTGTGTGTGTGTGTATTGTGTGGGAGTGTGTATGTGGTGTGTGTGTGTGTGTGTGTTGTGTGAGTTTGTTGTGAGTATGATGTGTTGTATGTGTGTATGTGTGTGTGTGTGTGTGTGTGTGTGTGTGTGTGTGTGTGTGTGTGTGTGTGTGTGTGTGTATGGTGTGTGTGTTTTGTGTGTTGTGTGGGAGTGTGTGTTGAGTGTATTGGGTGTGAGTGTGTGTGTTGTGTGTGGGAGTCTCTGTGTTGTGTGGAAGTATGTGTTGTGTGTTTGAGTGTGTTGGGTGTGAGTGTGTGTGTTGTGTATGTGTGTGCGTTGTTTGTGCGTTGTGTGAGTGTGTGTGCATGTGTTGTGTGTGTATGTGTGTGTTGCATGTGTGTTGTATATGTGCTATATATATGTAGTGTGTGTATGTGTGTTGTATGTGTTGTGCGTATGTGTGTGTGTATTGTTTGTGTATATGTATGTCGTATGCGTGAGTGTTCTGTGTGTGTGTGTGTCTGTGTGTCTGTGTGTTGTCTGAGTGTGTGTGTTTGCGGGTTGTGTGTGTTGTGTGTATATTGTATGGGTGTTATGTATGTGTCAGTGAGTTGTGTTTTATATATATATGTGTGTGTGTGTGTTGTATGTGTGTGTTGTGTGCGAGTGTGTGTGTTGTGTTGTATGTGTGTGTGTGTTGTATGTGTGTGTTGTGTGGGAGTTTGTGTGGTGTGTGCGAGTGTGTGTGTTGTGTGGGAGTTTGTGTGGTGTGTGCATGTATTGTGTGTTGTGTGTGTATTGTATGTGTTGCGTGTGTTGTGTATAGTGTAGTGTAGTGTAATGCAGTGTTGTGAGTAGGCTTTGTGTGTTGTGTGTGTGCATGTTTACGTGCGTGTGTCGTATGGTACATGTGCGTGTGTGTGCATAATCGGTAAATAAGGGTAGTTATGGGTAATTAGGGTTAATGTGCTGTAATCATTGGTCCTTAGAGTGCGTGCGTAATTGACGCCTCTTATTAGAGGAGTGCGTGTGTGTCATTGTATGTGTTTGCGTGTTTGACAACGTCAACACCGGAAACTGAGCCAGTAGTTTTGTGTGGTTGCGTTGAACGAAAGTACACCAGCGGCGGCCCCGCCGGAAGCGGGGACACACACACGCCACGATTCCATAAGATCAAGCAGTATATTTTCAAAGATCTTACACGCATCTGTGACGAGCGCCATAGGTATGTATTTATTAACATCACTTGTGTCACCAGACATGTTTTTGACCAAGGTGATAATAATAATTTACATAAATCATCATGTGAGATAACACTAGTATAATAAACGGACAGTAGTATAGTTAAGCGCCTATCTGCATGTATAAAGTGTTCTGCAGATAGCCCATCGTTGCCAGCTGGTTTACCAGACTTCAATTTATCGATATCAGTTTGCACCATGCAATATGTTATGTGTATGTCATTGTGGTTATATAAATTCACAGTATTTTGTATACACTCTTTCATAATTTGCACATTTACATCAGTAGTGACATTGTTTAGCAGATTCAAAATGTGTTTTCCACATGGCACGTGTGGAAGTCGGATCGTTATCACCATTAACAGATTATGAGACATACCGTTCTTACACGATTTTGATACGTTTTCTTCCCCAAAACTAACTGTATCCTTAGTGTGCATAGAATTAGCCACAGCATCCGCTCGAGCCATTTCTTCAAGTTGTTGAGACTGTTTAAGCAGATGTTTGAAATGTAACCTTGTTTCCCGCATTTGTTCACAAATTAGGCCATGCTTGAGTTTTCCCATGTCACGCCACAAAATATAACAATACCTGGCTTCAGTGTGTACACCTTCTCTAAGTGAGCTGTTGAATGGTGGTGCGACTGGTGGTGCGACGAGGTGCGACAAGTTTTTCAAAGTCCATGGTGGAATGTTGTCCGGTCCGGTGGCTTTGTTCGCTTTGACCTTATTAAGTGCTACCTCGGTATCAGCCACGCTAATAATGAATTCAGCTGGCAGTGGTTCCTTGATGTCGAATATTTGGTGGGAAGACTATTTTCGCTCACCGACACAAAAAACTAATTCATGAAGTTAGCCAGTAAATGTATTGGCTAGCCCCTACATTTCGTGCGACTGCCAGATGTCGTTCCCGTGAGAGCCTTCATGTGCTTCCACCAGTCACGTGTCGGTGATTCCTCGAGTGATGCGATTTTTGATTGATAAAACTGGTGTCGCAACCTTCGCGCTGTGCAATTCACTAAATTCCTAAGTCTTCTGGCTTGTTCCATGTCACCGGACATACAAGCACATTGTTGTCTAATCGGGTGGTGGGAGCCGTCTGTCACCCATGGTAGGGGAAGTACACCAGTATTGGACCTGTACTTAAATTGGACCACCGTCCGTTCTGCGTCCTATATACAGTAATTAGAACGCAGCCCGGCGGATGCTTCACATAACATACCATCTATACGCAGAGCGAAAAATGGCGACCAGTGCGGAGACGCGCAAGAGGTAATAAAAATGTATTTTTATCCATCTCGTTGTAATATTTAACCAACTTTGAAAGCGTGATGCAAAGTCTATTACAGAGTAGATTGTACGATTACAAAAGAGTGTCGTATGATGTCTATATAGCGTGCATGAGAGGAATGAAGACGGAACATTGTACAGTTTCCGAGAATCACATCGAAGAAGTTAATTATGCTTTTGACCGATGTTGGACCAGTCGGGGTGCCCTATGTTGGACCACTGGTCCAATATAAGACACCCGTGGTCCACTATGCGTACCATCCCAACCCATATGAGATATGAAAATGTGTCATATTGAAGTTTCTGCCTGTGTATCTTAGACTCCTGCTTATGGCTCGGAGCATTGTTGAGTAACAGGGGAGGCCTACATTTTTATACACGAGGTATATTATTTTCTTAAATATTCAATTTGTTAGACAGTTTTGCTGGAATATGCAAAAAACTAAAAAACAATTAATATTTGTTTCGTCAAAACGCCTCATTATTTTATTTATAATATAATCATCACACGTTGCTTACAGTTTGATAGGCCTGACTATTATTTTCACAGACAAGCAATAATGTGAAACTGCCTCTTCCTTTTTTATCAATGGGCAATAATTGCATTACCGTGGCAACAGTTTAATTTTTTTTAGCGAAATCTCATCACATATACCAAAATTTGATTGGTAAGTTTATGAGCTTTGTAACATGTGTAGGTTTGCGTATGTGACACGTATACTTAACCCGTAGCAAGCATCATAAGTCGATCACCCTCATTTGGACAAAAACATCCCGTATTCAAACCTAGCCCCTCCTGTCAGAACGACCAAAACTAAAACATGAGAATGGGTTTATTTAGTTTTAGATACAGAATACCATTATTATTATATTAAATAAAGGAAATACTTGGGAATGTCGCATCTGTTTGATTGAGGCTACAAATTAAATTTTCCAGAGGCAAATACGGAAAGTGGACCCAAGAGGAACTGGATAGAGCGGTCATGTCATTCAGAAATGGAGACGCCGGCCTCAACGCAATTAGCAGGACCTATGGGATTCCGAAGGCTACCCTGAAGCGGTACCTAAACAACAAAAACAAAATCGCTAATGGTCCAAGAAAGTATGTTGGTCGCCCTTGCACTCTGCCGCCAGAGTTGGAGAAAATGCTTATGGAGCATGTTTTAGAACGGGAGAATATGCTGAAATATTTGATGGATATGGCATATCAGTTGGCTGAAGCGAATGGGATAAGGCATTGCTTCAACAATGAAAAACAAGCAGCTAGCAAACATTGGTCCGTGATTTTATGAGGAGACACCCTGAACTCTTCCTCCGTCAAGCCGAGGCAACTTCTATTACGAGAGCCAAAGGTTCAATCGTGAGAGTGTGTATGAGTTCTACGAGAAACTAGAAACATTGGTTGACACGTACGGATTTAATGCTACAAACATCTTTAACATGGGTGAGTAAGGTATAACAACTGTGCAGACGCCTGGCCAGGTCCTTGGAAAAAGCAAATCGGATTTCTTATTAGTGGTGAGAGAGGCTTTACTACAACAGTGGTGTGTAGCATGAGTGCAGGGGACAACTATGTTCCACCAATAATAATTTTCAGGCGTAAACGCATGATAGAATCACTGAAGGAAGGCGCCCCACCTGGAAGCGTCATAGTAAATAATGAATCAGGCTGGATGAACAAGGAACTCTTCGTTGTCTGGCTGAAGAACTTTGTATCTCATGTTGGCTGCACCAAAGACATACATGTTCTGTTGATTCTTGACGGCCATTCGTCACACACGAAAAATACTGAAGCAATCCAATACGCCGTGGACCATGGAGTCGTCATATTATATCTTCCTCCACACACAACGCACCGTCTCCAACCCCTTGATCGGGTTTTCTATAAACCTCTGATGACCTATTACAATGAGGAATGTGACACTTGGCTGAGGACCAAACAAACTACAGTCACCATCTCCTCAGTCTGCCGTATCTTCGGAAGGGCATACGTACGCTCTGCTTCCATGGCAACTGCTGTCATCCACAAGCACCAGGCAGAATAGTTTCAGGCATGTCACAACCAACCCATGGCCATCAATGAGCGATCAACAATCTAACAAACCTAGCATGTCCGCGAATGAGCAACAACAGTCTAATGACCCAAGTCCGTCTACAAGCGAGCAACAGTCCAACAACCAAAGCCTGTCCACGAGCGAGCAACAGTCCAATGAACCATGCCCATCCACAAGCAGCAGACAGAGTGGTTTCAGGTGTGTCGCAACCAACGAAGATGGACGTTGTTTCTTCCGAGCCGTTGTTATTTGTCAAGATCTCGATATGCAGCATGCAGAAAGAGACAACGATGGCAATTTAAAGGACCTACGAATGAGAATACGAGAAATGACTTCCGCTGATGCGCTACGATCCAACATGAGTGCACATTTGCTAGACAACTTTGGCCTTCATGAAAACATTGATGAGAGGATGGTGAACGCAGATCTACCTCAGAGACTTTGTTACGCATCTATCGAGGACAGAATCCCATCGATGGCGAATCCCAGTGAAATGATTAGGGAAATAGAGATCGTTGCGGCGGCACGCTGTCTACAACGACCAATGCATGTCTCCGTTGGGGAGAGTGTACTTGAATTCGGGACGGAATTTCAGGAGTCTGGTGCAATTATGGTCAAATACCTAAATCTGATTGAAGATGCTGGTCACTATGAAGCATTAGTCCCAATCACGGGGCAGCTGACTGATTAACCAGAGCTGGATAGAAAGGTCGTCACTCCTGCAATGCTGTCTCCCATCCCAAAACCAGCAATTTCTAAGTTCAAGAGAATAACCACCAAGTCGGAAATCATAACCTCCAGTCCCTATAAAAAAACTTTAACAACAAAAGTCAAAAAAGTAGGCATAACTCAGCAGTTGACAACAGAAAGACAACAGATCCAATTACGAAAGGAAAAAGACAAAAACGGCAGCTTTCTCCTGCCAGCCAAAAGCGGTCAATGTGACAACGAGTCTTGGTACTGTGTACCGCGTGACGAAGAGCGAAAAGAAACCATGGTGAAATGTGAACTCTGTGGCATATGGATACATAATAATTGTGCTGGAGGCCTGCCCTATAACTATCGATGTGACATTGTCAGTAAAAGATCGTATTCCTAATTTGGTGATCACGGACCATCAATTACTGACTGGTATCTTGTTGCCATTATTAGACACTACTGACAATTATTTCGTTGGTTTGTTCGTTTATCCGTGACAGATTCTATCATGACAATCACTTCGTTGGCATATTCTTCTATTCGTGACAAAATCTAATTGTTTGTTCTCAGTTGAGAATTAAATTGTGTCAAATCTATTTGGCGCTTAGTCGTCACATGTCATTTGTATGCTCACTGGAACGCCGTAGTTTTCGTGATTTATGCATTAAGCGACTATCTTCTTATAAGTCTGAAGTGGGTGCTGAACCTAAGTTTCTTTCAAAGCATCAAGAATAGACAGATGACGTATATTGAACCAGAAGCACCTATACTGGACCACCTGGTCCATTATCAGGACCACTGTAGTCCAATATATGTCACCCGTTACTCAAATTGGACCAATTACGAAAAACACTTTTTTTGCATTTTGTGGAAAAAATAACAAATGCATTGACTCTATTTCCCGCTTGCACAGTAGTGAGCTTGTAGTAACTCGTGGCCTGATCCTTAACAGTCCTCGATATCACGTAAAGAAATAGAGAAAGAGGGCTCAGAAGTTAGGGGGTTCAATATCGATGCACTTCCCCTATATCAGTGCTATGACGTGATACAGTCTTGCATGGAAAACACGTACCCATCAAATGGTCCATGGTTTCCTTAAATAAATTAAACTGTTTCTCGCACGTAGGCAATGTGTACATAATTATACTCCCATCTGGTCTATGACAGAGCCGAAGTGAACAATGCTCGTTCGTTGTTACCCATGCGCCTGGTAACGGTGTACTGGACCATGCCCGTGTCAAGTGTTAATTCGTGAAATGTATCGTGGTACTGAGTATTGTGGTAGACTAGGCTAGAATTGAAAACACGATGTTGATCGGTTCCATTTTATTTCAACAACAAACCCAACGGGGTTTTCACTTCCGTTCGCACGGGCAAGCTAAACTGCATAGCGTTCAATTACAGTATCAGCGATACACCACATTCCTCCAATTATGAAGAACACTTATGACATAGGCAGGCAGCGCACGGCATACACCCTAATTATAGATCAAGCCTGATCGGCGGCTTAATCACTCTAGCAGATCGTCGGGGATTGGAGATTGGAGACGACGATTGTGGTGTGGAGATGATTGGAGACGACGATTGGGGTCGACGGTGGTTGTCGACTCTCGGGTTCGGACAGGCGAACGTCGATGGGTGGCGCTGTCGGCGGAACAACGCTCACAGCGCTCGGATCGGGTGGCGGGAACGTCTCGTTGACGTTCTCGTCGGGGAGACATGGGCGTAGATGGTCGGCGTGGCGTCTCCAGATGCGTCCGTCCGTCATGCTGACGATGAACGAGACCGGTCCGGTGCGATCAGTGAGAACTCCCGGCAGCCACTTCGGTTTGCCAGCGAAGTTCATTGCCCAAACCGCGTCGCCTGCGTAGATTGCGGTTTCTGACGTATCCATGGACGTGCGGTAATCACGTGCCTGTTCTTGATGACCAAGCACTCGGTTTTCTCGCTGCGGTAGTAACAGGAGGAGTTTTATGCGCGGCAACTTTGAGTTGAGCATCTGAGCCGGCGACTCGCCCGTTGTGGATTGCGGCGTCACTCGGTAGCGCGCCAGATAGTTGTAGAGTCGTGTCTCGAGGTCTGGACCGCTGGTCTTCCTCAAGCCCTGTTTGACGACAGTCTGCACCGCCCTCTCAGCGAGGCCGTTGGGTGAAACGGCGCACTGCAGATGTGTTTAATGCCGCTCGGAACTCCTGGCTCGTAAAAGCGGTGCCATTATCGGAGACTATAGTGCACGGGAGACCATGCGTGGCGAACGTTTGACGTAGACTGCGTATTGTCGCCGTAGACGTTGCAGACGACATGACGTGCGCGTCGATATACTTTGAATATGCGTCTACGATCACGAGAATCATTTTGCCCTCAAACGGTCCCGCGTAGTCGATGTGCAGTCTGTACCAGGCCTTGCCAGGCCATTCCCACGGATGTAAGACTGCTTTCGCCGGCAGTTTACTGTGCTCCTGCCATGTTCCGCAACTGCGTACTGTTCTCGATTTCGGCGTCCAGTCCCGGCCACCAGACATAGCTGCGAGCCAGTGATTTCATACGCACTATGCCCGGATGGCACTCGTGTAGTTCCTCTAGTATGCGTTTGCGCCCTGGCGTAGGTATGATTACGCGCGAACCCCACAGCAGACAGCCCTGCTGTGTGGTTAGTTCGTTACGCCGTCTGGAGTAAGCGTCCTCGACGTCATCAGTGTTTGACGGCCATCCCTGCCGCACGTACCCCGCCACTGCAGACAGGATAGGGACGCGCGAGGTCCACTGCGCGATCTTAGCAGCGGTGATCGGTGTGTCGTCGACGATCGACAACGAGAGTACCACCTCAGTCGGTACAGGGATGGACGATGGCTCAGTAGGCAAAGGTAGTCTGCTTAGACCGTCTGCATTGCCGTTCTGAACCCCAGGTTTGTAGCGTAGTGTGTACTGATAGTTCGACAGCGTCAACGCCCAGCGTAGTGGCCTGTGATCTGTTTGTATCTCACAGTTCCGGCCGTAGACGTGGACCTTGGTTACGCCAAAGACGACGGCCAGGCCCTCACGTTCAACTTGCACGTAATTCTTCTCTGCCGTGACGAGCGAACGTGACGCGAATACCACAGACCTGTCTGTGCTGTTTGCCATGCGATGAGAGAGCTGGGCGCCGATGCCGTATGGAGACGCGTCGCAACTCAACAGCAGTGGAAGACTCGGGTCGTAATGAACCAGAACTTGCGACGATTGCATCAACGCTTTTGACTGTTCAAACGCACGTTTTTGAGGCGACCCCCAATGCCAGGAAGTGCCTTTCTGCAACAGCTGATGTAGCGGCGCTAGCACAGCGCTCAGAAACTTGTGATAATAGTTCACCATGCCCAAGTAGCTTCGCAATTCTGACACTGATGTCGGCGCAGGTGCCTGCTGCACTGTTTGTAGTTTCTCTGTAGTAGGATGGATGCCCTCGGCGTCTAGACGATGCCCCAGGTACACACACGAGGCGTGCATGAACGCGCATTTCTCTAGCCGTAGCCGCAAACCTGCTGTTTGTAGTCGGCTCAGCACAGTGACTAGATTCGTCTTAGCCTCCTCGTACGTGTGACCAGACACCAAGATGTCGTCAAGGTACACTGCTACCATCGGTATATTCTGCACTAGTTGCTCCATCTCCCGCTGAAAGATGCCGGGAGCGGATGCTACGTCATAGCATAGGCGGGTATATGCGAATAGTCCCTTCAGCGTAGTGATAGTAGTGAGCTTCTGTGAGTCGGCACTGAGGACGACCTGTTGATAGGCGTTGCTCAAGTCTAGCTTAGAATTAGTTTAGCGTACAAGTCCTCGGTGTTAGGGATCGGGAATTTGTCAATCTTAGCAGCTTTATTGACAGTGAGCTTATAGTCCCCGCAAATGCGTACCTCGCCATTAGCTTTTAGAACGGGTACGATTGGTGTCGCCCATTCAGAGTACTCAACTGGTACCAGCACCCCCTTTGCCTGTAATCTATCGAGTTCGCTATGGACTTTGCCCCTCAATGCCAGTGGAACAGTGCGTGGTTTGAAGCAGCGTGGCACAGCTTCTTTGTCTATGTACAGCTTTGCCTCAACCCTCTTTAGTTTGCCCAGACCTTCACTAAAGAGTTCTGGAAACATGCGCGCGAAATCAACATGTTCCTCTACCCGATGAACTGTAGACCAGTCCAACTTGAGATGCTCCAACCAGTCTCTGCCGAGCAAGTTGGGAACATCGCCGTCGACCACCAGGCAAGACAACCGGTGTGTCTCGTCTCGGTGGCGCACGTCGACCGTCACGCGCCCTGCCGGCTGAATGAGCTGACCGGCGTAGGTGCGTAGCGTAGGTAGATTGTCGGTGCCTAGCGGTAGCGACTGCGTGCCGCGACGTAGGCTTTCGAGTTGTCGCAGACTGGTGATGCTCGTAGCTGCGCCAGTGTCGATGGCAGCATACATGTATGGTTTTACAGTAGCATTCTTTGTTTGCAGTGTTCAAATCGAGAATGTCGTCGCGGTCGCACGATACATGCTGTATCGCCGTTGACAGTTCAGGTTCGATCGCAGTGACGTGTTGAACTTGCGACTTCGAACGGCAAACACTCGTTAAGTGATTTTCACGCTGACACATATGACAGCGTTGGCCCCATGCCGGTGTGACGCTTACATTTATCCGGCGTTAAATAATATCCGGGTGACGTTTCTGCGCATGCGCGAGTCGGTTGTTGTAATTAGTTGCCATTGGGTACGTTTACGCTTCCCATCCCGCGGCACCCCCGTTAAATAATATCCGAGTGGCGTTTCTGCGCATGCGCGAGTCAGTCATTTCCGTTTACCGTCTAAACTGACAGTATGAGTTGTGTCAAAACGAACGCAGAAATGTTTTACGAACAGCTCATGCACTACATTAACAATGGCGTACACCATCTAACGGTTGCAAACAATAACAGCAGGAAGAGGAGGATACGCTATGCGGCATCGAAGTATATCACAAAAGGTGCGCTACAAAGGCAATTTAAAGTGACGTGATGTGTCCATAGGACATTTTACCAGTCAAAATACAGATACAGAAAGTTTTGTTTGTCTGTCCTAGGGCCGGCCCAACTCTCTTTGTCATTTACATCAACGACCTGTGCAATAACATTAAAACCAATGCTAGACTATTCGCTGATGATACAATACTGTATCACACCATCCGCAGCACAGCCGACACTCACCAACTACAACAAGACCTCAACACCTTGGAGAAATGGGAGAGGAAGTGGCAGATGAGTTTCAATATATCCAAGTGTCACGTCCTAACTGTCACAAAGAAGCGCAAGCCCATTATAGCAATGTATTCACTCCATCAGCAGCCCCTGGAGAGAGTCACCAGCGCCAAACACCTAGGTGTAGAGCTGACCTCCACTGGAGAAACCACATACAGACCACCACTGCCAAGGCAAACCGTACAAGTGCTTTCATATACAGAAACCTTAAAGGGTGCCCTCCACAGGTGCACTGACATTTCTACAAAGGACTGGTCTGCCCCGTGTTGGAGTACGCCTCTGTTGTGTGGGATCCCCACCAGTAAACACCATCGAAGCTGTCCAGCGCCGTGCCGCGAGGAGAATCTACCATGATTTTAACCACTATACCAGTGCCACAGAACTTGTAAACAGACTACAACTACAGACCCTCCAAGAAAGAAAAACTGTCAACAAGGCCACCTTTATGTACAAGATAATTAGTGGACTTGTGGACATCATGCCAACCGAGGGCACACTGACAACAAACAACCGCATCACAAGGGGACAGCCCAACAAGCTCCTCCTGCCTCACTCCAGAACAAACACGCACCTCCATTCCTTCTTCCCCGACAAAAGCGTCCTCGGCCAGCATCGTCACAGCCTTCAAAGCGGCAGTTGAGGTCTGGGTAACAAAATACTACCTAGACACACCTTAAAAAAAGAATAAAAAAATAAACGCTGTTTTTATCAACCCTGTTTTTATCAACCCTTTTAAACCGCGCATGTGCAACAAGCTGTGGAATATTCTTCTGGATGCCAGGATGTAAATGTAATAGTATTTAATAGTTTAACATTGGATAGTGCATGCAACATAGTCATGTCCGTAGTGATACTCACACAGTCACATACCCGGTACTCACGTAGTCGAATAGAGTCGACAGACTACTGACTAGTAGTAATGCCACAGGCATAGCCATAGCATAGCCACCAAATGAAATATAAAATAGTCTATGAAATAATGTATTTAGCCATTATTGATGTGGATTTCTAACAGTACGAGTCATACATAATATTTAAATAATATGTGTAGACCCCCTTGGTATATACAGTTAATTTAATTGAAATGTAATATTTAACAACTGTTTATAATTAGTGTATATAATAGGCCATATTGATACTATGGATTGATTGTTTTCTGCAAGTCTTAATTTACTTTTGTAACAACATATATATATATATATATATATAATATATACATAATTATATGTAAACCTACCACATGATATGCACTATTATTTTAGTCGCAAATCTTCTGTCCATGCAGTATCCATCTGTGAAAGAGCCAACTGGTGCTTAAAAGTAAGTTCCAATAATATAACTGAGTGTGTTCTTGGATATCCTAACAGCACAAAAGTTTTTAACCCTGCAGGTGACCAATGGTAAACTTCCACGGTGTACACAATTTGGAGCTATTTGTAGGGGTGTTTTAACAAATCACAACTTCGCTAATACGTATCGCAAAAATATGATTGAGCTATCATTTTGTTGGCAAAAAGACCCTTCATTATTACGCAGTGATGATATTTGCATAACATCAAATAATCATGAAGATAAAACTGTTTAAAGTTTACATAAAATAAATGCAAAACAAATATTTTGTTCGTCCTACTACTAGCTAATTTCCGAGTGGTTGTATGTGTCAATGTCCAATTAGAGAAATGTAGCCATGTATATAAGTTAATGAGTAAAAAAATTAATCAAATATACTCAGAAGTTTTTTATGTGATTTTTTTTAGGTAGACCCATGTAAAATTTAGACTATTCTTCATGAACGTCAGAACGAGGGTAAAGTAGAAACCCAAGTTTGCCCAGTGACAAAATAATTATTGTGCGGTTGTATGTTCATGCATGTAGTGTGACAAATGTAGCTGTACATTTTGTATGTATCAATGGTTAAGTTGAAAATTGAATAGGTGTACCGTATAGACTACTATAGTTCCCAATAGACGCTCAGAGCTAAGACTTTGGTGCACGACTATTTGTTTCTCAAAAGTGGTACCAGGCAACACTTTTTCAATTGTGTTTCTATTGGGATCTATACTGTATATGAATTAGACATACAACGTAAGTATTGAGCATCGAATAAAATTCTGGTATCGATCGATATCGAAGAATTCTGGTATCGAACCAGCACTACATTACACATTCTGCACAAAAGCTATTCATTCGTTTCAACCATTCAGCATGCATTGAGAGAAACTGCACAGCACAATGTTTTGTATAATATTGCACAATCATGTTAATGAATGTATTTTTTTATGATTGCGGGGCAACTGGACCAACTGGGAACATGCAGTCAGAAGATGGATGTGACATAATTTATAATGGCTATGCAGTTCAAACCTCAAGACACACATTACTTAAGAGCACTTATAAACTTTAACAGTTTTGTATTATTTAATTTTACTTATGAATGAAGTTTGGACATTTTTGTAATGTCAGTGAGAACAATATAACTGTCACTGGGGATGCTCCTAGTACTTCAGCCAATGACAGACTTGTTCACTGCAACACCAACAGTCTCCGGGAAGCATTCAGCAACACTCACTGCAATTAGGTATTACAGTTTGAAAGTTAGTCATGTATGTAGATTCAATGGTGCCTATAGTTATGTACTCATTTATATAGCTGTGTATATATGTGTGCATTGTGAATAAAACCTGTGTGAATTTGGTTTCATGTACTAGTCTTGTCTTACCATGCTCTTACGATGTCTTGTTCAGGTGAAGCAAGTGCATAACTCTGTGTTACCAATTTTAGAAATAGGTAACATCTTCCATAGTATATCTCGATCAAACAGCTGACTTTTGTCCACACTTGTCATATAGATAGTTATAATTTCTTTGTATACTTCAACAATCGAATGCAATATATCAGTGTTTTGTGGCTGGTTCAAATCCAGCTGGTATGTCACTAGATGCACAATATACTCCTGGTTTATGGACATCTCACTGAGTATTGCAATCGTATGTTGTTTAGTTCTTTCAATATCTATAAAAGGGTTACCTTTATTGTGGTGGGATTTTGTCCTTTATATAACTACTAGCATTCTGTGAAGGATGAGTATTTCATCAATTTGTTTGGTAAATAGTACTGCATTGAAACACCTTACTGGTGATTTAGTGATTAATTATTCTGCACGCGAGCCAAAAATACATGTCTAGGTGATGTCCCATCAATGTTGTCATGTCAGAAATGTACACTTTATAATCTCATCTTTCAATTTCCAATTTATTTTCCTCAATAAATAAAACCCAAATATTATAAAATACTAACTGTATAGTTGTTATTAGCATTGATTTTTTTAACACAGCCCAATTTAAAAAACAAAATGAAGTTATTATTATTATAAAGTAAATGTCTCTTCAGTAGTATTTGCCATTTATTAAAATGCTACAATATACATATTATTAATAAATTTAATATTGCTATAACTTGGAAAACAAATGAACTAGATAAACAAACCTGCACATATAAAGTTATAAGATATAACGAGCCTTATACAGTACATATATACAATATATACCAAACATTGTCTTGCAATAAGGCTATGGTAGAATAAAAGATGTATCTGTTGCAGATGAGATGTGACTGGTGCCACTGGCAGTACCACATCACATGTGCCCAGAATCACACCAAGCACCGACAGTGTTCTGCAGCGGTCAATAACTACTTTGTGTGTGATGTCTGTGTGGATAATGAGTGATTACTGTGTGCTATGTTTCTAAACAGGTGTATTGTATGTTGTTTGATGCAGCTGAAAGGAATATCTTGTGTTTAACGAGTTATATACAATTGATTGCAAACTTTGAACATGGTGAACTATATCAAGTGCAGTTATATTTCTATCAACAAATAGTCTTAGAATATAGTCAAAAGCAATTACAGTGGAACCTCATTATGAAGGTCACACTTGGGTCTGAGCAAAAGTGACCTGGTTAGCGAGGTGATCTTATTAGCAGGACTACTTTCTTATACTTTACTGTATGTAGAACTGTTGTAGAATGACCTCAATTGCGAGGTGGCTGTATTACCGAGGTTACCGTAAAGCGAGGGTTGACTGTATGTATTATTTACAGGTGGACAACTTATGTCTGATACAACATAACAAATACACCAAGAATCATATTATATGTATGTGTTATGACAATTATGACATTTCTAGGAGTTGCATAGTCTGTAATGTCTTCCATTGCATACTCCAGGAGATACACTTGACTAATGTAAAAACAACAATAGTCAAGTAACATGAACAATCAATGAATGTTTGTATCATATGCATACAGTGTATATGCAGGTATATGCAGCAAACTACTTTTTTTAGTATTACGTATGTAATACTATATGTCATATTCTGCAGTTTTTTTAAATATATTTATTATACTAATTTGTAACTCTGATGAGCCTTCCTTCCTCATTTGGACAATTTCTCATCAACGTTTGAATTGAATATAATTGATGTATGGTCCAGCATATTACATTTTGTTTGCATAAACTGTTCATATTAAAGCATACATTTGCGTAGTTGACTACAAAAAAACTAGCCACAATTGTTGCTCTCCTCTTCTTTCCGTGGGCCACGATGAGGCTGACCTTGATTTCTGGGTTTTCTTTTCTGTTCCTCCCCTCACCGCCTTTTTACTGCTATCTCCAACGAACCGTCTCCACTCACCTGTCTTTCGCTTTCCTTCTCCACCCCTCTCCCAATCCTTCAAAGTCTCTCTTAAAGCAATCTTCCCAGCGCAATATTAGGCTTCCTTGCCTCCTTTCCCCGTCTACTTTCCGTGTATCCGCTTTCTTCGCTAGCTGTTCTCCCCCCATTCGTTCTATGTGTACCGCCCACTTCAGCCGACATCTCACCAAACTCTCTGTCACGTCAACCTCCAGGTATACAAAACTGTCTGTGTGTATCCATGTCTTTGTATTCCTGCCCAACCCACATCGCCTCCGTCTTCTCCAAACTGACTGTCAGACCCTGCTGAATATATATGGCCATCCATTTCATTAGCTGTTCGTAGAGGTCTGCTTCCCCATCTGTTGCCACTGCCACTATACTAATAACATGTTTATATAGCCGTAAACGCCTTTCTAATGCCCACGTAATAACATTATCAGACATGTCAATGATTTGTGCAGTAATTAAATTTTAATTAAAACACCTAGTAAAGCAGGTAGTATTAGCATAAACGTAACTTACTTATATAATTTTATAATCTTTACGCACGCACGCGCGCCTGCACACACACACACACACACACACACACACACACACACACACACACACACACACACACACACACACACACACACACACACACACACACACACACACACACACACACACACACACACACACAATTTACAACAGTGTCTGTCGCCGACGACTGACATAATATCAGGACATTTTCATTCAGCCATTTCATATAAGTTCGTAGCTCTGTATTCCTTAATATGCACCCCAAAAGTCACATTAAATACTGTTATTATTATTAGTACGCCATAGCATATATATATATATGCACAATTGCTTTATATATATATATATATAATTGACATAAATTATAAAATTTTTGATTCCCACAGACATAAACAATATCCTCTCCACGCACACGTCACGTGACTTACTCTTATACTTGGTTATAAATATGAAACAGGAAATTATTATTATGTACTCTAACTATATGGATCGTGTTTCGACAACAAACGAAACATATTTAACTACTAAATCATATTTATCACCACCTGATCTACTAGTGCCAAATAGTATGCCTTACATATGCACATAAACATCACCCGGATAAAATGTAACGCCCGGATAAATGTAAACGCGACAGTCGTAGGTAGCGTTAAATATATTCCCCTAGATACGCGCACGCGCAGAAACGTCACCCGGATATTATTTAACGCCCGGATAAATGTAAGCGCGACACCGGGCACTGGAGTTGACGTTTGACATGTGGCGCCGCCCCACAGCCATTGCAGAGACTATGGTGTGAACTTGCTCGCCAGTTGTCAGCACCGTCGTTCGGCGACTTCCGATTTCGTTGATGTGAAGTCGTCCTCCAGGTAGCAGCAGCTGCGTTTGGTTTCGTCTGCTGGTGTGATCGACTCCGCCAGGTGAAAGCACCTCGCGATTGCGTAGCCGATTTTGTGACTGACAACTTGTTGACAATCGAGCGATCGGTGACACTGCCAGCGCTATTGCCTGTCATTGATGGCGATGCGTGGTTGTTAGCCATAGCCTGGCCCTGAGCATTCGTAGCTTCTAGCGTACGCCCAAATTTCAACAGTTCAGACAATGTGATGTGTGCGTCACTCAGTCCCTTATCGCGGACTTTGCCGAGTTTACAGCGTTGAATAATTTGTGAGCGAACTTCCCTGTCTAGGTCGTTGAAGTTACAGTTTTTAGCGAGTTGCCTTAGTCGTGCGTGGAACTTATCCAGACTCTCGCTGCCTAGTTGCGCCGCCTGGCGGAACACGTAAACCTCGTACTTGATATTTCTCTGCGGAGCGAAATAGGCCGTAAGTATGTGTTTAGTGTTCTCCAGAGACGTGTCATCCACAATGCCTAGTGATTCTGCCAGTTCAAACACTTTCTCACCCACGTAGTGTAAGAGGATAGCCTTCATTCGTCAGTAATGTCCTTCGCGACTGTATAGTTCGTGAAGCGTTTCAGCCAACGCTCCCATCTCGACGCTGCCGAGTCTGCTGGTTCCGCTGCAAACGCTGGCAGACCTTCTTGATCCATAGTAGCCGTGGATGCGTAGTTCGAATTTCTCGTCGCCAATTGACATGTATCGTGGTACTGAGTATTGTGGTAGATTAGGCTAGAATTGAAAACACGATGTTGATCGGTTCCATTTTATTTCAACAACAAACCCAACGGCGTTTTCACTTCCGTTCGCACGGGCAAGCTAAACTGCATAGCGTTCAATTACAGTATCAGCGATACACCACAATTGGGAACCACGACGGGACCAGTGAGACCATTTTGTGGTCTGATGTTCCCAATTCACCAAGCACTGTAGGACAACCGTACACAGGTGACATGTTAGACCATATTTAGTACAATATTGCACAATTACATGTGGCTGTTTAAACAAGTTGCTCGTATCCATGTGTGCGTAAAACGAGTCATTGAATTGATTAAAATCTCCACTTAAAATGCCACCACAGTCTGGGCTACATCGCGTCCAAACAAGTTATCAGGTACTCTCGCATAGAGCCATTGTCAGTACCAGGTGGTAGGTGCACGCTAAAATTATACACGAGTATTTTCTTGGTAGTTTGTTAGGCTTCATTCTAATCCATATCACTGCGTGTTCAGCGTCTTCAATGTCATATAACCATACACTACGGTCTCGGCCACATAACACACCACTCCTCCGCCTCGTTTATCCTTCGCAACTGAAACCTGCCAAACCGACAGATTCCAACAACACGTATCTCTTGAACCAGGTTTCTGTGACACACATGCAACGTCGTTCAAGCGTGCCACCGCGAGCAACTCGTCAGATTTCTCAATACTCAGTACCCTAGCGTCGAGACTCGGTATCGCTGGTAAGCTCCACCGGGGATTGTTCGTGAGCGTGACTAGATTGTCTGTATTCACTCCTGATGTTGTGTGGTGGTATATTAGGTCAAGGGTAATTGTAGACCGAATCTGAATATGTTAAAAAATAAACTTGACAGATTTCTGGCGAGAGCGGGTTATACGTAGGTGGAAAATTGTTAGACTCTCGATAAGCCGTCTGGAGCTTATAGGACAGCAATCTTGTCTTTCATATTTGCATAAAACGTTGCGTTAACACGTGTAAATTAACTCAAAGAAACACTTTCATTAGTGCATTATCTGTGTTATTTTACTTTGAAAATAAATATAAGAACAAACTTGTTTTGTTATATTCACCGGTAGTGATTTAAATGTATATATCTCACAAAATATGGTTGCCATATAGGACATGCCGTTTTTGCTGTTTTAGTCATTTACATGTATATATCTCACAAATATGTTTGCCATATATGAAAAACTATAATGGACTACATAGGTAAACACAAGGGCTATTCAAAATAATACAGTTTGCCAAATATCAGAAGTTATTGCTAGATGACAGAATAAGAGTACACTTTTCATGTTTTTACCGATACATTATGAGAGTTGAATGATACACAAAATATCACCTATGAGTCGGTCAATTATAAAATGCATTATTGTTCGGTTCCTATTCATTATTAATATGGCCAAAATCTTCATTGACATAAATTCAATATAAAACAAAACAGTTAAAATTAATAGAACTGCATTTGTAAATACTAGCAAGTGTATTAATATATGTTCACTTGGACCCATACAGGTATGAAGGGTGCATGCATGCATACATACATGCATGCAACTATGTGCTTGCATGCACGCACATGCATTAAATATGGAGTGATGCAGACAAATAAAAAGACAGATAAACTACACAACAATCAGAGATTTTATTTTCCAAACCATATTACACTTTGTTAACAATTATCACATGAAAAGGATAAGTTGTAACATTACGATAATGGAAGGAACATATTACAGTAGACCTTGTTCTGTATCAAATGTTTACCGAGTTCCATCATCGAATAATCTAAAAATCTTCACAAACAAGTCTGGACAACATTTATGCTATCTAAATGGACGTTTTCTCTAACGATAGTATATGCAATGAACAACCAAGTCAGGAAAAGTTTGTTTTTTCCCCATATATATAGATGACCATATATGGAAACTTCCTATTAAACTACCATGAAAGTATGTAACATTTCATTGGTGCACCATTATGGTTAAACCCAAAATTTGTTAACAAAATACATAGCTTTATTTATACGATAAAAAAATTATTACTAACTACCCTTAGTAAGAAACTCTGCTTTTTGTGGCTTTTTGTTATAACAACGCTAACTACAAATAAATCAATATACAAAATAAATAGTTATGAAAATCACTGTGAACGTTTATAAATGACAGTAAAATACCTATTGCTTTTGCGTATTCTGGTGCACTGTAGCATCTCAAGATTATGTAAAGTTCTCTTATCCATCTTACATTACAATGGACCAAACTAACATGTTACACAGATCTCCAACTACAACGCTACATAATCAACATCTATTATGCCTATTTTATAAGTTGATTGGCAGTTTATAAACGTGGTATTGCAAATATTCAGAGCATATGACATTGTGAACTCATGTAAGAATTGTGTAGAAATCTTAAAAGGATATCAAAGATGAGAAATTGGTTGAGGTTGAAATTGGTCCCATTTACACACCAATGAATGAAGCTGATAAAACCAGAAATGTTTGAGTGAAGCCACATCTGCTTTCAACTGACAGTTACTAACAGCTGTTAGCCCGATACCATATAACGCAGAGTCACAAGGAGATTGTCACCTTCAAGAAAATTATGGCCACAAGATACGATATTGCTCTGGGCATAGAATGAACGTCTTAGTCACAAAAACTACACTGCTATTTACCCATTCCTTCACAACACATACAACTACCCCATCCAAAGTCCACAGTCAATGGATATCACTTGAACAATTAAACATCATTCATTCAGCTACCAAGTTTCTTTCTTTCTAAGCACATTACTCAGCAGGCCCGTGAATGGTGTTCACTGTGAAGATGTAGTAAAAATATCTGTGATACCCATTTTCACCAACAGTATTTAAAGACAGTACAAAGTAGCTAAATATGGTTGGAACACTGCTGTTTCTACAACTATTAAACCTTGAAGTTTCAACAACTATAAACAGTCGAACTCATCTAATAATTATTGGCACTAAAGGCACACACACCACACACATTTGTCTGCTACTTCTCAGTATTAATATTATGTTCTTTAGCATAATTTAATACATTCTGTAGCATGTGACTACAACATGATTCTAACAATACTTGCTGTTCTGACTTCTTCACTGTTATTGACAGTTGTAGAAAAGAAAGGAAATGGAAAAAGTAACAGAAACAGTAATGGAAAAAGCAGGAGGATTTATCTGGACCATTAGTACAATTTTAACAGCTCTTTAACGTAACACTGAATGTGTTTAGACAGTTACAAATGCAATCATACATCGATTGATCAAACGAACATTTTTAAAGATGTTGTGAACCAATGAAAAGGATAAAAGTGCTGACAACAAGAATTACATTAGTTTTATATTATGAAGCTCAGTAAATATATTATAATATTTTCCTAGAAAAATGTATAATTTTGATTAAGTTACTCTGTTTCTTGATACAAATTGTGATTTTTTATTTAGATTATTTGTGTTGCTTTATTCCGTTGCAACTTGATGTCTGTTACTTTCTACTCTTACTTTCTGTTTGTCCCTGCTATCGACACAGAGTGCGTCAACTAAAATGAACCAGGTCAACACTCAAACTCACAAGTCATTCATGAGTTGGTGAAAGTTCTCACTTGATCAATTACAACACACACAACCCAAACTAATTATCTATAGCTAAAACTAAAAACAACCAGTAGCAGGGGAATTAACCATTAGGGACATCATACTATTACTAACAATTATTTGATACACTATCATAATTCTTAATAATAAACACCATTAATTTGCTTCACCGAGTTGATATTGTTACAACAAATTAACTGACCAAAATATTAAGAATGCTACTAACAGGAACATAATCAACAAATCATCGCTGCCATTATTAAATATACACCCAGTACGAGTATAATTAATGTGAAACAAAATCATTAACTTTAAGTTACTACTGAAAGACAGATGCTTCCTGTTGGATGTCACCTTGTCTCCGGTCAACCAGATGTCCATGTTGACCGTGACCCAGATATCCACTTACTTTGACCCATATGTCCATGTTGACCTAGTTACTGACCACCAGATGGCAGTGTTGTTAACAGAACTCGTAACAAAATCTCTCGGTAACAAATCCAGTGACCACCGTCTCCACGTATATATCGCAGGGTTGTCATTCGTGACAGGATCGGTTCAATGTGCTGTCACCAGGTGGTGTGCCAGTGCTCACCAGGAGGCGTTCTCCACGAAGACAGTGACGGGGAGTGAGAAGAGGATGCCGGTGGTGATGCCGAGGATGAGAAAGAACGCTCCCATCATTCCAGCCGTGCCTTTGTACTTGGGCTCTTCCACACACCTGCAACAACCTCAGGGGCGGTGACAACAACCACATAACATGGAGACAAAACAAGACAGCAACCATGTGGCGACAATAACCAGACAGCATGGTGACAACCACAGCACATGATGACTACAACTGACAACAACCACAGGACATATTGACAACACTAGGGCCTGAAGACAACAACCACAGTGTCAAGTTCCAATTATGGCAAATGAGTCATGATGATGGCAACAACATCTGCAGATAAGAGTCACAGTGGTCATGCTGATGGCAACAACATCTGCAGACAATAGTCACAATAGTCATGATGATGGCAACAACATCTGCAGATAATAGTCATGCTGACACGAAGATGGTGAGGGTAAAAATGAAGGTAATTACTTTAATAATAATGTAATGTTGTTGTAATGAATTGGTAACAATGATAACATCACATACTTACAAGCATGACCACAATGTATTTTTAAAATGATATTGATAATAATTTTAAATAATGTAGCACTTTGTTTTTTAATGTATCACAACCGGAAAATTTGTGCCAGGTAAAAAATGGTGTCACTGAAATCTTCTGTTCTAACGCTCTTGGACTATTTTATTACACTTCCTGATTACGCACTGATTCAAGTGACACACTCTGGCCATAGAACGATTTACACAATGCAGACAGGATGCGCAGTATTTAACGCAGGCGTCTTTTACAATATCTGGATTTCACCGGTCTACTTTTGTAAGAAGAACCCGATCAGGTTTTGGTTAAAACAGCAACAAATTATTTGATACCTACCAGTATAATTTAAAAGTGAAAGTAACCCACCTTGGGATATACATCATACTGAGACTGCTGAAGTAGCCACTAGAGAGCGCCAGGAGTATGCCGCCAGTGATGTACACATAATCGTTGTTGATGAAGACAGGCATCTGACGCACGGCCGGCTTGAAGTTGCAGAGGCAGAAGAATGGGATGAAGAGGAAGCGAAGGACGATGGGCAACCACACCCAGCGTGGTCCCGGCTGGAGCAACAACAACATGGTCACGTGAGACATACAGTGTCTGGAGCCACACCCAACATGGTTCCGGGTGGAGCAACAACAACATGGTCACATGAGACATACAGTGTCTGGAGCCACACCCAGCACTGTCACGGCTGGAGCAACAACATGGTCACGTGAGACATACAGTGTCTGGAGCCACACCCAGCATGGTCCTGGCTGGAGCAACAACAACATGGTCATGTGAGACATACAGTGTCAGGAGCCACACCCAGCATGGTCCTGGCTGGAGCAACAACATGGTCATGTGAGACATACAGTGTCAGGAGCCACACCCAGCGTGGTCCTGGCTGAAGCAACAACATGGTCATGTCTGACATACAGTGTCTGGAGCCATACCCAGCGCGGTCGCGGCTGGAGCAACAACAACATGGTCATGTGAAACATACAGTATCTGGAGCCACACCCAGCTCAGTCCCGGCTGGAGCAACAACAACATGGTCACGTGAGACATACAGTGTCTGGAGCCACACCCAGATCAGTCCCGGCTGGAGCAACAACAACATGGTCACGTGAGACATAGTGTCTGGAGCCACATCCAGATCAGTCCCGGCTGGAGCAACAACAACATGGTCATGTGAGACAGTGTCAGGAGCCACACCCAGCGTGGTCCCGGCTGGAGCAAGAACAACACGGTCAGGGATAGATCTGGTAAGAGATATGCATGTGCCCTTCGAGCACATCAGATATAGACCTGTGCCCTTTCGAAATTGGATGTGCCCCAAATCAGTTGATTAAAATGTTATTCATTAATTTGCATGATAGTATGATCGCTTAAACAATCTGGTAAATGTGAACATTACATTTTTTTATATTAGGCATATAATCATGTTATTCTTTAACTTATTTTTAATTCTATTCAGGACTGCCTACGTGACATATTTCTGGGTACAAAATATATAACCATCAATATCAAAGTGCTCAGAAATGTTCAGGTTTTTAAAAAATCAGTAACGTAACGTAACAAAATGAGACATTCTGGGTTGGTGTGCCCCATACCTTGTGGACTGGTCATGCTACTACAGCCTACTGCTTCAAAGAATGGGGAGATTCTAACTGAGAAATACGATGCAGCAGTTTGTGACATTGAGTACAGTATAGTGTACATGTATGGATGGATATTTTTTTGTATAGATATGAACAGATTGCACTTTGTTCGGCAAGAGTTGAAAGTTGACGATGGGCGATAATATGGTGTCGGCGGCAACAAACGCTGTTCACAGTGCTCGACTAAAGTGGCTTTAGTTGACATTGTTTATAAGCTTTAGTAAAAAGTATACGGCATTCCAGCGTACAACGCATCATTGACGTGTTTCTGTGCACTAAGGGAATCCCTGCGTGGTCATGTGAGACGTACAGTGTCTGGAGCCATACCCAGCGTAGTCAGCGTACAACGCATCATTGACATGTTTCTGTGCACTAAGGGAATCCCTGCGTGGTCATGTGAGACATACAGTGTCTGGAGCCATACCCAGCGTAGTCAGCGTACAAGGCATCATTGACGTGTTTCTGTGCACTAAGGGAATTCCTGCGTGGTCATGTGAGACATACAGTGTCTGGAGCCATACCCAGTGTAGTCAGCGTACAACGCATCATTGACGTGTTTCTGTGCACTAAGGGAATCCCTGCATGGTCATGTGAGACATACAGTGTCTGGAGCCATACCCAGTGTAGTCAGCGTACAACGCATCATTGACATGTTTCTGTGCACTAAGGGAATCCCTGCGTGGTCATGTGAGACATACAGTGTCTGGAGCCATACCCAGCATAGTCAGCGTACAACGCATCATTGACATGTTTCTGTGCACTAAGGGAATCCCTGCGTGGTCATGTGAGACATACAGTGTCTGGAGCCATACCCAGCGTAGTCAGCGTACAACGCATCATTGACGTGTTTCTGTGCACTAAGGGAATCCCTGCGTGGTCATGTGAGACATACAGTGTCTGGAGCCATACCCAGCGTAGTCAGCGTACAACGCATCATTGACATGTTTCTGTGCACTAAGGGAATCCCTGCGTGGTCATGTGAGACATACAGTGTCTGGAGCCATACCCAGCGTAGTCAGCGTACAAGGCATCATTGACGTGTTTCTGTGCACTAAGGGAATTCCTGCGTGGTCATGTGAGACATACAGTGTCTGGAGCCATACCCAGTGTAGTCAGCGTACAACGCATCATTGACGTGTTTCTGTGCACTAAGGGAATCCCTGCATGGTCATGTGAGACATACAGTGTCTGGAGCCATACCCAGTGTAGTCAGCGTACAACGCATCATTGACATGTTTCTGTGCACTAAGGGAATCCCTGCGTGGTCATGTGAGACATACAGTGTCTGGAGCCATACCCAGCATAGTCAGCGTACAACGCATCATTGACATGTTTCTGTGCACTAAGGGAATCCCTGCGTGGTCATGTGAGACATACAGTGTCTGGAGCCATACCCAGTGTAGTCAGCGTACAACGCATCATTGACGTGTTTCTGTGCACTAAGGGAATCCCTGTGTCGTCATGTGAGACATACAGTGTCTGGAGCCATACCCAGCGTAGTCAGCGTACAACGCATCATTGACGTGTTTCTGTGCACTAAGGGAATCCCTGCGTGGTCATGTGAGACATACAGTGTCTGGAGCCATACCCAGCGTAGTCAGCGAACAACGTATCATTGACATGTTTCTGTGCACTAAGGGAATCCCTGCGTGGTCATGCGAGACATACAGTGTCTGGAGCCATACCCAGCGTACAACGCTCTCCATCCCCTTCTCCATCTCTATCTGTCTCTCTCTTATGTGGTGTAAACTGTACATGCATAACACTATTTTGTTACAATATATAAATAAAACATTTCATGGCATATATTACTTTGACTATTAGTTAATGAACCAACTATCTAATGATTGTATAATTGCTGGCAGCTTGAATAAGTCAAAAGCAAAATTTACAGGTACCTCAGAATGACAAGCTTCACATAAATAAAATATATTGGGCTCTTGATAAGCCAAAGGTTTCTTTATTTACTTGCCATCTGAGGTTTGTACTCTCGGTGGGAGTGGGATAACATTTGCCTGATTCAAAGTGATTCTAATGAAGGCAATGAGTGAGTGGGACAACACTTGCCTGATTCAAAGTGATTCTAATGAAGGCAATGAATGAGTGGGACAACACTTGCCTGTTTCAAAGTGATTCTAATGAAGGCAATGAGTGAGTGAGACAACACTTGCCTGTTTCAAAGTGATTCTAATGAAGGCAATGAGTGAGTGGGACAACACTTGCCTGTTTCAAAGTGATTCTAATGAAGGCTATGAGTGAGTGGGACAACACTTGCCTGTTTCAAAGTGATTCTAATGAAGGCAATGAGTTAGTGGGACAACACTTACCTGTTTCAAAGTGATTCTAATGAAGGCAATGAGTGAGTGGGACAACACTTGCCTGTTTCAAAGTGATTCTAATGAAGGCAATGAGTGAGTAGGACAACACTTGCCTGATTCAAAGTGGTTCTAATGAAGGCAATGAGTGAGTGGGACAACACTTCCCTAATTAAAAGTGATTCTAATGAAGGGCATTGAGTGAGTGGGACAACACTTGCCTGTTTCAAAGTGATTCTTATGAAGGCACTGAGTGAGTGGGACAACACTTGCCTGTTTCAAAGTGATTCTAGTGAAGGCAATGAGTGAGTAGGACAACACTTGCCTGTTTCAAAGTGATTCTAATGAAGGCACTGAGTGAGTGGGACAACACTTGCCTGTTTCAGCCATCCTGTGATGAAGTTGCCGACGGTTGCAAACAAGTTGAAGAAGAGGAAACACGTGATAGGGGCGAAGTACTTCTCTGGAACCACACACAACTTATCAACTTAAACAGCTGTCACAAACATCAGTCATTGCTGAGTGTATAACTTCTGCTGAGTTCACAAAGAGCCGCTTAAGAGATTGAAATTTAAGTCAATTTAAGAAATTTAAGTTAAACTGCTTATGTTCGGTGTGAATGCTCTTAAATTGGACAGGCAAGTCTCTTGACTAAACCTGAAGAGACGGTTTAGTTAAACGACTGACATCTGTAAGTCTCTTGACTAAACCTGAAGACACGGTTTAGTTAAACGACTGACATCTGTAAGTCTCTTGACTAAACCTGAAGACACGGTTTAGTTAAACGACTGACATCTGTAAGTCTCTTGACTAAACCTGAAGACACGGTTTAGTTAAACGACTGACATCTGTAAGTCGTCTAACTCGTCTGTGTGAACGCGAGTTTCCTTAAATCAATAACAGGGGGTGTTGCGTCATTTTCTGCAAGATATCTCGAAGACATCAAGTCACGACCAAAGCACCATCTGGTGACTTAAACCTTCAAAACTTAATCTTGTCGATTTAAAGTTAAACCGCTTAGTGTCATCTGTGTGAACAGTCACATGATCAACCGGTTCAGTAAACTGCTTAACTAAGCGACTTAGTTATGCGGTTTAACTCTGTTTGAATGCAGTATTAGTGCACATTATCTACCAGAGATCTGTTCAACACTCTTGGTCATCACGTCGCTAAAACCGTTACTTTAGAACTTCATACTAAACTATTTATTTCATATTTCCACACAATAAACCATCTCAAGGCCAGGATCTCTTTTTTATTATTATTGTCTTTAACGTAAGGTTTCTTACTGTGATATCATAATTAATGTGTATATAATTATATATAGTGGCCTAGAGACTACGAAAGAACTGCTTCCAATAAAGGATTTGTCAGTCAGAAATAATTTTTAATTTATTTGTTTGTAGCATTTCTATATTATAAAACAGCTCGTTCTCTGTTTGTATGTGCACCCACATCTCCATCAGTTTTGTATGTGATCTACCAGGCCCATTGAGATGGTTCATAGATTTACACATTTTTGAAATTCGTCTGTGGTTGGAGAACTTGGGGGCTCAATATTTCAAAAGGCTGTACGTGGAGTTCCAGCAGCGGAATGTAATGTTTTTATATATCATCGTAAAGATAATTATGCCATCTACAAATATGTTGCCGGATGTATCCAGAAATTTTGAATAGTTTTTAAGTTATTGATGTTTGAAAAATCTCAGTGTTTAACATGCACCAGATCTACCTGTCACGTAAGTGTTTCGATGCGTCAGCCCGTGAGCGCGTGCCACTTCTCGCAAACAACACACTGCAACAATTCCCTGGAGTTCCAGCCACGGAATTTAATGTTTTTCTATATCATTGTACACGTAATTATTCCATGTACAAATGTGTCACTGGGCATATGCAAACAAATGTATTAGTTTTTATGTTCTTAATGTTACAAAATCCCGACGCATAACCCAGCTGCCTGTTACTGGTTACGTCAGTTACACGGGTGAGCGCGAGCGAATTCTGGCAAAAGGTTGTCCTAACAACTAGGCCAATGACCAGTTACAACTTATTAATGCGGGTAAGCTGGAAACATTTGGGATGGGTTTGGGGAATCTGAAACTCAAATGTTGGGCATTTGAGGTTTGGTCTATTTTGAGTGTTCATAATTATGTCAACAATACTTTTTTAGATTTCAGTGCAAATAATATGAGGATGTATGACTGCCTTTTCCCCCGGGCCACGGCAGGTAACTTGAGTAACTCAACTAGTTAATCAATAGTGAACACTTCAGAACAGTGTTCTCCTTGGATACCAGTGTGTAAATTAAGTTATTATTATCAAATAACGAGAGTACATTTGTAAGAAAGTAAATAAAAAGTTACCCGAGACTACGAAGCTGCTACTGGATCGTATCACGCCCGCCTGGATGGCAGGGAAACAGGTCAAGGTGACGAAGAAGACGAAGAAGACGCCAAACAGCTGCACCCAACACTACAGGGCAAGAGAACAACACTCCAGTACGACTGTCAGGACACATCAAACACATGTAACTAGCACGGAGCAGTTGAAGGCTAATTAATGTCGGCATGCCAGTTGAATATGGCCAAAAGAGCCAAAAGTGGACTGTGGATATTATTAATTCATTTACATATTTGGATGTGAAAGTACTGGATTCGTGACAGGAAGCCGTTATAATAGTGGCTGACCTTCTTGAAGATGTAAAAGAGAGGAGGTGCTTCGTCTTGCGCAGTCAGGTCTGCCTTGCTGTCACTCTGATGTTGTGTTGTGTACGCTCGGTAAAATGGCTTCAAACAACAAAACAAACAGACCTGAATACAATAAAACTATCAGTCCTGGTAACAGAATAAAATCTTTATTTTGCACACTGAAATGGCAATTGCATGATCGTTAAAATACAGATATTTCAGTATGATACTGTTAACAGCATGGCAATTAAAGCATGGATTTTTAACAGACAATTTAGCAACATTGCTTATCATGGGTGACTTGTGTTTCAAGTTTGCCGACATTTCTAACAGTCACTAACTTATAACTGAACAAGTTATGATGAAGACTACAACATTTATAAAGACTTTATAAATGAATTTATTAAAGAAGCACTTAACCAAGCTACAACTGAAATTATAAATTCAAAGAGAAGCTATGAACAAAACTTAGCTCTAATATAAAATATGACAGCAAGAGTTTGTATGCATAGTAGTAGGCATCCTGCAGTCTCATAAGACAATGGATCTGTGCCCTAATGTTGATGATCAGTTGTTGGCTGGGTAGCGTCTGTTGTGGCTGTAGAGGTCGATCCTTGAGTAGCAGTCTTTATTGCATTTGCTGCACTTGAAGCTCTCGGTTCTGTTCTCAGCCTGGGTGTTTTTTTTGCGGTTACGTTTTTTTTCTGCTAGCCTGCGGAGAGTATCCTCTCCTCTTTTGAGACCCCTGTGTAGTTCCTGCCTCCATGTGGATTGGTCTCCAGCAAGTTCCTCCCAGTTGTCAACATCCATTTCTAGAGCCTTCAAGTCTCGTTTGCATACGTCCTTGAAGTGCAGATGGGGACATCCTGCAGCTCTCTTTCCAGTGGCCAGCTCTCCGTAGAGGATGTCTTTTGGAAGTCTCCCATCTTCCATCCAATGCACATGGCCGAGCCAGCGGAGGAGGTACATTGCCTAAGCAGGGTCACCAGACTCACAGACTTGGCACGTAAGAGGACCTCTGTATTGGGGACTCGGTCCTTCCAGGAGATCCCGAGGATGCGCCGCAGACAGTGCATGTGAAATGAGTTCTGTCGATTCTCCCGAGTGGAGTACAGCATCCAGGACTCACTGCCGTACAGAAGTGTATTCAGCACGCAGGCGTTGTACACTGTCACCTTTGTGTGCTCCGTCAACATTTTGTTGTTCCAGCAAACATTATATCGTTATTTAAAAAGGGTTCAAGAAACAAGTCAGAGAACTACAGACCAGTGAGATTAACATCGGTGATTTGAAAATTATTAGAAAGACTAATTAAAGATCATATGGTGGTTTTTGTGTTAAACATAACTTGATAAACCTATCTCAACATGGGTTCTAAAAGAGAGGTCATGCTTCAAAAATATGTTCTATTTTTTGGAAGACATCACTAAGGGGGTAGATAAGGGATCACCAGTAGACATCACTAAGGGGGTAGACAATGGATCACCAGTAGACATCACTAAGGGGGTAGACAAGGGATCACCAGTAGATATCATCTACTTATTCAGAAAGCTTTCGACAAAGTGCCACATCAAAGATTGCTGCTTAAACTAAAGGCCCATGGCATAGGGGATGGTATAATTAACTGGATAGAAAAATGGTTGATTGACAGACGACAACGGGTGGTAGTTGATGGGAGGCTTCAAATTGGAAATCAGTTTTGAGTGGGGTACCACAGGGATCAGTAGTGGGACCTATATTATTCTTAATACATATCTACGAATTGGACAATGATATACCAAGCAAGATATTGAAATTTGTGGATGATACAAAAGTGTTTAGAAGGATTAAACGTGATGGAGATAGACAGCATTTACAAGACGAACTCGACAGGTTGATCATATGGTCTGAAAAATGGCAGATGTTCAATTTTGGGAAATGTAAATGCCTCTACACAGGACATGGGAACGAAGATGTACAATATACAATGGGGGGTATTGTACTAAGTACTACTGTAAAAGAAATGGACTTAGGGTTAACCGTTAGCGCTGATATGAAGGTTTCAGAGCAGTGTGGAATTGCAGCTTCAAAGGAAAGCAAATCCTTGGATTAATTAGGCGAAATATAGCATATAGGTAAAAGAACTAATAAAACTGCTGTACAAAGCAATAGTTAGGCCTCATTTAGAATATTGTATTCAAGCGTGAAGGCCATATCGCAAGAAAGACATAGATATGCTAGAAAGAGTACAGAGGAGAGCAACTAAAATGATACAAAAACTGAGGGATCTTAGTTACGAAATACACCACACTAGAAACCAGGAAATAGAGAGGAGATCAGATAGAAGTTTTTTAAATATTGAACGGTTATGAAAATATTGATAGAAATATTTGTTTCTCATTTAAGAATGATAGAAGGACTAGAGGACATGAAGTTACTTTTAGTAAAGGAGCAGTGTAGATTAGATATAAGAAAGTTCTCATTCTCACAAAGGACTGTAAATTATTGGAACAGATTATCTGCTGATTGTGTGGGTGCCTGTAGTGTGAATGTTTAAAAAATAAAATTGACAAGTACCTGAGAAGGGTGGGATACACATAGATTAAAAGGGTCGGACTCTCAATAAACCAAAAGCCTTCCTTGTCCACCTGCCAGCTAGAGTTAATTCTCTGGGTGGCAATCTTGTTAAATCTTAATAAATCGTGTTAATTATATAGAAATGACTATTTTTTTAATTTTCACCATAATATTTTAGTAATTATTTAAGTCACAATATAAGAACTATTGAAAGTACAAAAGAATAATTTTCTAAGAGTGGTATATTCAATATAACACTCTTAGAAAAAGAACCAGATTCCAGAATAATTCTGGAATCTGCTTCTCATCAAAACAGTGAACGGTTGAGCACCCACCATCAGGGGAAGAATGAAGTAAGTGTCAAATGCCACCAGAAGAATGAAAATGGCCGTCAGGAAGTAGTAGATGGCAGATGTCCGAGGGTCAGGGGTCACTGAAACATAGACAGGTAGTAGTTGCAAATAGCCACCTCTCTATCACTTTCGACATCTATTAAAGTGTCCTAGTGGTGCGTGTTGGTCTTAAAAGTTTTCATTACACAAGATCACCGCTTAGGAGTGAAATGTATTTCAAAAAGCTAAATCTGGCATGAGCTCTTTAGAACGTTAGTGAAACGGTCCCCCAGGGTCATTCAAAGACAACACTTTTTACACCTGTCATTACTTCTTGTCATTTAACTTTTCCAATGAAATGTCAAAGCCAAGAGATATAGAATTGCGTCACAATTCAATTTACACAATGAACAGTCAACACACTTTATGCAAAATCTTTCTAATCTTACTGTCAAATTGATTGTGAGATGACCATCGAGTGTGACTTGTAAAACTGCTTCATATGTCACTGATGGCATGTCACTGATGGCATGTCACTGATGACATGTCACTGATGACATTTCACTGATGACATGTCACTGATGACATTTCACTGATGACATGTCACTGATGGCATGTCACTGATGACATGTCACTGATGACATTTCACTGATGACATGTCACTGATGGCATGTCACTGATGACATGTCACTGATGGCATGTCACTGATGGCATGTCACTGATGACATTTCACTGATGACATGTCACTGATGGCATGTCACTGATGGCATGTCTAAATTGTCTCTTTCAAAGAGGGTCAGTTTCATTGAGCAGACAGTGCTTTTTTATATATGAATTGAGTTATGAGATATTAGTCCTTTTCTGCTTGCCACATGACACAGCACGCACAATGTGTTACTGAGTGGGAGGCCACCAAAGTGACCAACAGAGAAAACAATATGTGTGCACAGTGGGTTAAAGAGGCTGTCTGAATTAGGAAAATAATATGGATAATGACCCAGCCGAGCGGTGTACCAACTCAGCAATGTGTTAGACGAACTGTTTGCTACATCATCTGGTGAGCAGAAAAAGAACTGACACTCCACAATACAGTTTCAGACGGTTAACGAAGGTAACCGAAATGGAGAAGTGAGTTACAGGTGTTAACAAGAAAATTTAAAATGAATTTATTCTCTGAACTTGATGAAAACTGCCAGCAATATGAAGCAGAGCCCGTTCTTGCGCTACTCACTGGCAATGGCTAATATCATGATGACTGCAGTGATTGTTCCACTCAAGTTCTGCAACGACAACAACAAACAAGTTACGACAACCTAGCCTTGTTCCCTTGGCATGTTCTCTCTAGCATTTTATAGAAAGTCCACAGAAATCTATAACATTTCTGTAGAATTCTATAACAACTGATGTAGCCATAAAAATATATGTACAATTGTATAGAATTGTTATACAATGTTATGGTCCTTCAATTTCCTTAGAATTCTATAGAATATCTATATAATTGTATAGAATTTTTACAGCCACGTCAATTGTTATAGAATTCTACAGAAATTCTATAGAATTCTACAGGACAATGTATTCTACAGAAAACTGTCCGCAAAAATCCTCTGTAATATATTCTATAAAATATACTCTATAGAATTTGTTGCTAATGGTTTTCTAAATAAAATTAAATAATTTGCTAATAATTTGTTCATCTCATAGCAATTTTTTTACATTTACACCAACTTTAACAAATTACTATGCTTCAGAAAAATAGCAACGGCTGAAAATAGGAGTCAATAGTACATGGATATGTATTACAGCAATATCTCACTTGGTACAGGCAATTAATGAAAATAGGAGTCAATAGTACATGGATATGTATTACAGCAATATCTCACTAGGTACAGGCAATTAATGAAAATAGGAGTCAATAGTACATGGATATGTATTACAGCAATATCTCACTGGGTACAGGCAATTAATGAAAATAGGAGTCAATAGTACATGGATATGTATTACAGCAATATCTCACTGGGTACAGGCAATTAATGAAAATAGGAGTCAATAGTACATGCATATGTATTACAGCAATATCTCACTGGGTACAGGCAATTAATGAAAATATTTTATCACAGTAGCTAACATTGTTCCAGCAACCTATTATGACTACAACTAAATAAGTATATCTATCCATAGGAAATGTTTGCATTTTATGGGAAACTATATTCAGAATCTTGCTTTTAAATGATATACGCTTAGTACAGATGTAAGATCTCAAATACTAGCAAGAACTTATGGTATAACTGACCTTTTAACATAGAAAATAATAAACAAAAGCAATTTAGACTCATACATTAGTTTGTACTTACAGATCCTAGGACGACTGCATTGGTGTATTTCATTGGCAGGTTGGCTGCGATGCCGTATACACTGTTTTGGTAGACGCCATTGGCCACTGTCAATACAGACACCCATTCATCTAACCACTCCTCCACCACACTCAAGGTTTTCACAACCTAATAACCTTATTAAGAAGCTTACACCCTCAATGAAATACCAAACTAAGTACATCAACTATGAGTGGCGCCATCTGGAGATCACCACTCAATTCTCTCAAGTAGGTGAAAGACCCTCATGAAAAACAGAGCATATAAAACATGTAAGTAAATCATTCAAAATAACTATGGTTGTGTCTTCTGAAATGTTATTTTTATTACATTTTTTTGGAAACGTATCAATATATAGGTGAAAACCATTATACATGCACAGCCCCCAAAGAAACCATTATACATGCACAGCCCCCCCAAAGAAACCGTTATACATGCACAGCCCCCCAAAGAAAACATCTTCATTGTGTGTAGGTTATTTTTAGTGAAATGCAAGTTTACTGTCACTAACAAGTATGGATTTAGGAAAAAGATGAAAGTGACTTACTGTTGATGATAACCACCGATACCATTGTAATCCAGAAGAATGAAGCTGGCCCTAAAAAACAACAAGACAAACTAACATTATCACGTCTAAAAACACGTCTTTTTATATATGCTGATATGAACTTTACACCAAGCATTAAACATTTTTTTTATAATTGATTAATTTTATTGTGTAATACTTATAATATATACTTTTTAATGTTTACATATCATATTTTGGAAGGACACTTTTAATGATTTTTTCATGATATACACTGTAGAAGTAGTTGATTACATGAACGTAAAGTGCCTGAGAGTAATCTTAATTGATTGGGTAAACGATACTGTTATCATTATATATCACTGCCACATGTGCCTGGCAAACTGCTTAGTATACATGAATGTATCTACACTTCTTATATTTCAATAAATACAGCTGTAATGCAACCTTAATTTTAATCAATACGTAAAATTTTTCGTAAAATTTATAACAAGGTCAAACAAATCTGAAACAACTGGAATTTGAGACAACTTAACCCTTGTTAAAGTAAAAACAAATTCAGACCTCCGTAGTGGCCAAATTTAGCTTGTGTAAATTTTGGATGGCACCATGATAAGGCACAGCAAATCTGGACATGAACTATTGTTTAATTGTTGGGGCACAACAGACAGTTGCCAGGGCATTGCGGAAAATGATCACCACCAAAGTCGAGGCCTGCAAATTTATTTTCCTTGTGTCATTAAAGCATTAGAAGCTGGCGCCATCTATTGAGCATACTTACAACCTGAGCTGTCGATCATTGCCAGAAAGACGGTAATGATGAACATGATGACGACGATGATGATCGTCCACATGATGCGGATGCCAGTGTTGCCACTGCGGCAGAAATGCAACACAATCATCGTTCAAGATCTAACATGGGATATCAACATCCTGACTTGTTGGGATTAGTCAAATTAGGTTGGCCTGTCATATGTTTGGTGTACCAGCCACCAGCCACTGTAGGGCAGAACTGGTGGAACTAACACAATAATCGGAGCAGATCCCACGGGTTGTAATCATTGGCAATAAGAATCAATCGGAAAATGTTGATCAAGTTGGAAGAATAAATTCAATCGACTTTTTAAACTGAGATACAAGATAGCCTGCTCGCCACACCACAAGAACACCTGTTACACCATCAGGCCGGCACAGGAACACCAGCCACACCATCAGGCCAGCACAGGAAGACCAGCCACACCATCATGCCGGCACAGGAACACCAGCCACACCATCAGGCCAGCACAGGAAGACCTGCCACACCATCAGGCCGGCACAGGAACACCAGCCACACCATCAGGCCAGCACAGGAACACCAGCCACACCATCAGGCCGGCACAGGAACACCAGCCACACCATCAGGCCAGCACAGGAAGACCTGCCACACCATCAGGCCGGCACAGGAACACCAGCCACACCATCAGGCCGGCACAGGAAGACCTGCCACACCATCAGGCCGGCACAGGAACACCAGCCACACCATCAGGCCAGCACAGGAAGACCAGCCACACCATCAGGTGGGCACAGGAAGACCTGCCACACCATCAGGCCAGCACAGGAAGACCAGCCACACCATCAGACCAGCACAGGAAGACCAGCCACACCATCAGGTGGGCACAGGAAGACCTGCCACACCATCAGGCCGGCACAGGAACACCAGCCACACCATCAGGCCAGCACAGGAACACCAGCCACACCATCAGGTGGGCACAGGAAGACCTGCCACACCATCAGGCCGCCACAGGAACACCAGCCACACCATCAGGCCAGCACAGGAAGACCAGCCACACCATCAGGTGGGCACAGGAAGACCTGCCACACCATCAGGCCAGCACAGGAACACCAGCCACACCATCAGGCCAGCACAGGAAGACCAGCCACACCATCAGGCCGACACAGGAACACCAGCCACACCATCAGGCCAGCACAGGAAGACCTGCCACACCATCAGGCCGGCACAGGAACACCAGCCACACCATCAGGCCAGCACAGGAAGACCTGCCACACCATCAGGCCGGCACAGGAACACCAGCCACACCATCAGGCCAGCACAGGAAGACCAGCCACACCATCAGGTGGGCACAGGAAGACCTGCCACACCATCAGACCAACACAGGAAGACCAGCCACACCATCAGACCAGCACAGGAAGAACTGCCACACCATCAGACCAACACAGGAAGATCTGCTACACCATCAGGCCAGCACAGGAAGACCTGCCACACCATCAGACCAACACAGGAAGACCTGCCACACCATCAGACCAACACAGGAAGACCAGCCACACCTTCAGACCAGCACAGGAAGATCTGCTACACCATCAGACCAACACAGGAAGACCAGCCACACCATCAGACCAACACAGGAAGACCAGCCACACCATCAGACCAGCACAGGAAGATCTGCTACACCATCAGACCAACACAGGAAGACCAGCCACACCATCAGACCAACACAGGAAGACCAGCCACACCATCAGACCAGCACAGGAAGATCTGCTACACCATCAGACCAACACAGGAAGACCAGCCACACCATCAGACCAACACAGGAAGATCTGCTACACCATCAGACCAACACAGGAAGACCTGCCACACCATCAGACCAACACAGGAAGACCAGCCACACCATCAGACCAGCACAGGAAGAACTGCCACACCATCAGACCAACACAGGAAGATCTGCCACACCATCAGGCCAGCACAGGAAGACCTGCCACACCATCAGGCCGGCACAGGAAGACCTGCCACACCATCAGGCCAGCACAGGAAGACCTGCCACACCATCAAGCCAGCACAGGAAGACCTGCCACACCATCAGGCCAGCACAGGAAGACCTGCCACACCATCAGACCAACACAGGAAGACCTGCCCCACCATCAGGCCAGCACAGGAAGACCTGCCACACCATCAGGCCAGCACAGGAAGACCTGCCACACCATCAAGCCAGCACAGGAAGACCTGCCACACCATCAAGCCAGCACAGGAAGACCTGCCACACCATCAGGCCGGCACAGGAAGACCTGCCACACCATCAGGCCGGCACAGGAAGACTTGCCACACCATCAGGCCGGCATAGGAAGACCTGCCACACCATCAGGCCAGCATAGGAAGACCTGCCACACCATCAGGCCAGCATAGGAAGACCTGCCACACCATCAGACCAGCACAGGAAGACCTGCCACACCATCAGACCAGCACAGGAAGACCTGCCACACCATCAGGCCAGCATAGGAAGACCTGCCACACCATCAGACCAGCACAGGAAGACCTGCCACACCATCAGACCAGCACAGGAAGACCTGCCACACTATCAGGCCAGCACAGGAAGACCTGCCACACCATCAAGCCAGCATAGGAAGACCTGCCACGCCATCAGGCCAGCACAGGAAGACCTGCCACACCATCAGGCCGGCACAGGAAGACCTGCTGCCACACCATCAGGCCGGCACAGGAAGACCTGCCACACCATCAGACCAGCACAGGAAGACCTGCCACACCATCAGGCCGGCACAGGAAGACGTGCCACACCATCAGGCCAGCACAGGAAGACCTGCCACACCATCAGACCAACACAGGAAGACCAGCCACACCATCAGGCCAGCACAGGAAGACCTGCCACACCATCAGACCAACACAGGAAGACCTGCCACACCATCAGACCAACACAGGAAGACCAGCCACACCATCAGACCAGCACAGGAAGACTTGCCACACCATCAGACCAACACAGGAAGACTTGCCACACCATCAGACCAACACAGGAAGACCTGCCACACCATCAGGCCGGCACAGGAAGACGTGCCACACCATCAGGCCGGCATAGGAAGACCTGCCACACCATCAGGCCGGCACAGGAAGACCTGCCACACCATCAGGCCGGCACAGGAAGACCTGCCACACCATCAGGCCGGCACAGGAAGACCTGCCACACCATCAGGCCAGCACAGGAAGACCTGCAATCTTACTCACCCTTTGCACTGTAGGAACACATTGAGTCCATTCAAGATCAGATTTGGGATTTGTGCTGCGAAACCAAGAAAACTAAGAAAGTAGTTCCGGTATTTGACGACGTCCGTCTCATTTCCTGCCAGCTTGTAGTCCACAAAGTACTGTAAACAGTCACCAGGGGCAAATATGAAACATGACGAAATGATACATCATATATGACTGAAACATTATTATAAAAAACAGTAAATCTGGTTGTAAAATCACAAAAAGTTATTATTAGCAAGATGACGTACATATAATTAAGTAATAATAATGATATATTTTTAAAGCGCTAATATTCCTATTTGATGGATCGATGCGCAATAGTACACAAAAAAGCTTAACCTATTCATATAAGTTGTAGAATATAATAACAATACAGAAATAACTATATAAATCAATGTCTTAAAAGCTGGTAAGTGTTAATACTAAATATTCCAATATTGTCCAAACTAAAATATGAGTAAATGAAATTATATATAAAATGACTGCCATAAGGAGATTCTTCATAAAACCTGTTCCAGTGTTCCAGCTGAATGAATGTCTGCAGAAAATGCTCAGTTGCCAATACACTTCTTGGTGATCTACAAGTTCTTGTAGGCCGACGGTCTTGTTATTAAAACACAGGTGTAAAAAGGAAATGCACATTATTTGAGTCTGACTGAACCTCTGCTATGAGGGCTTGAAGAGGAAGCTGGAAGACGTACCGAGTTAGCTGTGATGAACATGTTCCAGGGCATGAGTGTCGCAATGCCATGGAGCAGCAGGATGAAGTAAACTATCCTCCATCTGAACAGCAACACACAAACAATATAACCCCCAACCATCTAAACCACACCTATTTAACTCCCATTGGTGGTAGTTGACATAAATATAAGATATATTTGACAACAATATATCACACCTTTGTTTGTGATAATTACCAGGAAATTTATTGAACAGGCTGCATTGTTTATACATTTATAGTTACATCTTCCTGTAACATGAGGCTTCCAAATAGTCCGTAAGCGCAGCCATTGTGAGAGACATCATTTATATGTTGCATCTTCCTGTAACATGAGGCTTCCAAATAGTCCGTAAGTGCAGCCATTGTGAGAGATATCATTTATATGTTACATCTTCCTGTAACATGAGGCTTCCAAATAGTCCGTAAGCGCAGCCATTGTGAGAGACATCATTTATATGTTGCATCTTCCTGTAACATGAGGCTTCCAAATAGTCCGTAAGCGCAGCCATTGTGAGAGACATCATTTATATGTTGCATCTTCCTGTAACATGAGGCTTCCAAATAGTCCGTAAGCGCAGCCATTGTGAGAGACATCATTTATATGTTGCATCTTCCTGTAACATGAGGCTTCCAAATAGTCCGTAAGCGCAGCCATTGTGAGAGACATCATTTATATGTTGCATCTTCCTGTAACATGAGGCTTCCAAATAGTCCGTAAGTGCAGCCATTGTGAGAGATATCATTTATATGTTGCATCTTCCTGTAACATGAGGCTTCCAAATAGTCCGTAAGTGCAGCCATTGTGAGAGATATCATTTATATGTTGCATCTTCCTGTAACATGAGGCTTCCAAATAGTCCGTAAGTGCAGCCATTGTGAGAGATATCATTTATATGTTGCATCTTCCTGTAACATGAGGCTTCCAAATAGTCCGTAAGTGCAGCCATTGTGAGAGATATCATTTATATGTTACATCTTCCTGTAACATGAGGCTTCCAAATAGTCCGTAAGTGCAGCCATTGTGAGAGACATCATTTATATGTTGCATCTTCCTGTAACATGAGGCTTCCAAATAGTCCGTAAGTGCAGCCATTGTGAGAGACATCATTTATATGTTGCATCTTCCTGTAACATGAGGCTTCCAAATAGTCCGTAAGTGCAGCCATTGTGAGAGATATCATTTATATGTTGCATCTTCCTGTAACATGAGGCTTCCAAATAGTCCGTAAGTGCAGCCATTGTGAGAGATATCATTTATATGTTGCATCTTCCTGTAACATGAGGCTTCCAAATAGTCCGTAAGTGCAGCCATTGTGAGAGATATCATTTATATGTTGCATCTTCCTGTAACATGAGGCTTCCAAATAGTCCGTAAATGCAGCCATTGTGAGAGATATCATTTATATGTTACATCTTCCTGTAACATGAGGCTTCCAAATAGTCCGTAAGTGCAGCCATTGTGAGAGACATCATTTATATGTTGCATCTTCCTGTAACATGAGGCTTCCAAATAGTCCGTAAGTGCAGCCATTGTGAGAGATATCATTTATATGTTGCATCTTCCTGTAACATGAGGCTTCCAAATAGTCCGTAAGTGCAGCCATTGAGAGAGATATCATTTATATGTTACATCTTCCTGTAACATGAGGCTTCCAAATAGTCCGTAAGCGCAGCCATTGTGAGAGACATCATTTATATGTTGCATCTTCCTGTAACATGAGGCTTCCAAATAGTCCGTAAGCGCAGCCATTGTGAGAGACATCATTTATATGTTGCATCTTCCTGTAACATGAGGCTTCCAAATAGTCCGTAAGCGCAGCCATTGTGAGAGACATCATTTATATGTTGCATCTTCCTGTAACATGAGGCTTCCAAATAGTCCGTAAGTGCAGCCATTGTGAGAGACATCATTTATATGTTGCATCTTCCTGTAACATGAGGCTTCCAAATAGTCCGTAAGCGCAGCCATTGTGAGAGATATCATTTATATGTTGCATCTTCCTGTAACATGAGGCTTCCAAATAGTCCGTAAGTGCAGCCATTGTGAGAGATCATTTATATGTTGCATCTTCCTGTAACATGAGGCTTCCAAATAGTCCGTAAGTGCAGCCATTGTGAGAGATATCATTTATATGTTGCATCTTCCTGTAACATGAGGCTTCCAAATAGTCCGTAAGCGCAGCCATTGTGAGAGACATCATTTATATGTTGCATCTTCCTGTAACATGAGGCTTCCAAATAGTCCGTAAGCGCAGCCATTGTGAGAGACATCATTTATATGTTGCATCTTCCTGTAACATGAGGCTTCCAAATAGTCCGTAAGCGCAGCCATTGTGAGAGACATCATTTATATGTTGCATCTTCCTGTAACATGAGGCTTCCAAATAGTCCGTAAGCGCAGCCATTGTGAGAGACATCATTTATATATTGCATCTTCCTGTAACATGAGGCTTCCAAATAGTCCGTAAGTGCAGCCATTGTGAGAGACATCATTTATATGTTGCATCGTCCTGTAAAATGAGGCTTCCAAATAGTCCGTAAGCGCAGCCATTGTGAGAGATATCATTTATATGTTGCATCTTCCTGTAACATGAGGCTTCCAAATAGTCCGTAAGCGCAGCCATTGTGAGAGACATCATTTATATGTTGCATCTTCCTGTAACATGAGGCTTCCAAATAGTCCGTAAGCGCAGCCATTGTGAGAGATCATTAATATATGTTGCATCTTCCTGTAACATGAGGCTTCCAAATAGTCCGTAAGTGCAGCCATTGTGAGAGATATTATTTATATGTTGCATCTTCATGTAACATGAGGCTTCCAAATAGTCCATAAGTGCAGCCATTGTGAGAAATCATTTATATGTTGCATCTTCCTGTAACATGAGGCTTCCAAATAGTCCGTAAGCGCAGCCATTGTGAGAGATATCATTTATATGTTGCACCTTCCTGTAAAATGAGGCTTCCAAATAATCCGTAAGCGCAGCCATTGTGAGAGATATCATTTATATGTTGCATCTTCCTGTAACATGAGGCTTCCAAATAGTCTGTAAGCGCAGCCATTGTGAGAGACATCATTTATATGTTGCATCTTCCTGTAACATGAGGCTTCCAAATAGTCCGTAAGCGCAGCCATTGTGAGAGACATCATTTATATGTTGCATCTTCCTGTAACATGAGGCTTCCAAATAGTCCGTAAGTGCAGCCATTGTGAGAGACATCATTTATATGTTGCATCGTCCTGTAAAATGAGGCTTCCAAATAGTCCGTAAGCGCAGCCATTGTGAGAGATATCATTTATATGTTGCATCTTCCTGTAACATGAGGCTTCCAAATAGTCCGTAAGCGCAGCCATTGTGAGAGACATCATTTATATGTTGCATCTTCCTGTAACATGAGGCTTCCAAATAGTCCGTAAGCGCAGCCATTGTGAGTGATCATTAATATATGTTGCATCTTCCTGTAACATGAGGCTTCCAAATAGTCCGTAAGTGCAGCCATTGTGAGAGATATTATTTATATGTTGCATCTTCATGTAACATGAGGCTTCCAAATAGTCCGTAAGTGCAGCCATTGTGAGAAATCATTTATATGTTGCATCTTCCTGTAACATGAGGCTTCCAAATAGTCCGTAAGCGCAGCCATTGTGAGAGATATCATTTATATGTTGCACCTTCCTGTAAAATGAGGCTTCCAAATAATCCGTAAGCGCAGCCATTGTGAGAGATATCATTTATATGTTGCATCTTCCTGTAACATGAGGCTTCCAAATAGTCCGTAAGTGCAGCCATTGTGAGAGATCATTTATATGTTGCATGTTCCTGTAACATGAGGCTTCTAAATAGTCCGTAAGTGCAGCCATTGTGAGAGATCATTTATATGTTGCATCTTCCTGTCCCCAATTTTCATGAAATAAAAACATTTACTTCAGAAGAAGTAGCTGCTTACAGCCATAAGAACAAATGTTTAAGTAATGCAGTTTTTAATTTTCATGTGGCAATGCTAGTTTAAGTAGTGGGAGTTAGAGTCGTTTCAATTAATCAATATTATCGATGACTGGTTGATTCAATTAATCGATTACAATCGTGTGTAATTTATAATTAGATTTAAGCACAATATAAGTTAATATTATTATAGAATGTGAGAAGATATCAATAAAGACATGTAGTCACTTGTCAACGGGTGCTGTCGTTTCCTCTCTCGGCTTGAAGTTGAGTTCCTCGGCTGACTTGTCGGTCCTGTCCTCCCAGCCCGGACTCAGCTTCACCGGTGCCCTCAACAGGGTCTCATTCTCCGGCTGATCCTCCATCCCTGCAACATCACATAATCCCACTGTTAATCCCTGCAACATCACATAATCCCACTGCAACAACACATAATCCCACTGCTAACCCACGCAACAACACAATCCCATTGCTAATCCCTGCAACACATAATCCCACTGGTAATCCTGCAGCATCACATAATCCCACTATGAATCCCTGCAACAACATATCATCCCATTGCTAATCCCTGCAACATCACATAATCCCACTGTTAATTCCTGCCTGCAACACATAACCCCACTGTTAATCCCTGCAACAACATACGATCCCATTGCTAATCCCTGCAACACCACATTATCATCCCATTTCTAATCCATGCAACACTACATAATCCCATTTCTAATCCCGGCAACAACACATAATCACAATGTTAATCCCTGCAACAACAAATAATCCCATTGTTAATCTATTTGTTAATCCATCTAACACCACATAATTCCATTGTTAATGAAACCAAGGGCCATTTTATGGTATTGACACAGACCATCCCGTATTCCAAGGACCACTCTAGTTTGACGATGCAGACCATACCACTGTTCTATGGACCATTTCAGTGGTAATGCTAGTATTAGTAGGCATCAGGTTTTTAAGATACACTTTCTCCAAGTAAAAATGTTTTACTATTCCTGTTGAGTGACCTAGTAATGAACTATAAAGAGATGGTAATCTGTCACTGACCCCCATACTTGTTTTATTGCACAATCTGATCATGTGTGGGTATAAGCCTCACCCTGTCTGGAGGGACTGTGTAAACCCAAGCAATACCACTGTTACTGCTCAGTAAGAACGCTGATTGTAAACCCAAGCAATACCACTGTTACTGCTCAGTAAGAACGCTGATTGTTGAAATCATTGCAATGTTTTTACTACCAAGTCTGTGTGTAGTGTAACACACCACAACTGACACCAAAACAACCATCAGAGTGTTGAATGAGTCTACGATGGAGGATCATGGATTGGAGATCTTGCCATCGCATGTTGGATAATGCAATCACAACATGTTCACAGCATGATAAAACTAATTTTATATGTTATCTTAATCAACAATAACAGGCTAATCCTATGTTAATACAACATGTATAAGACCATTCCTGGATTAACTCCTTCATACCACTTGCTTGCTGGCTAATCCAGGCCACAAAAAACATCTGCCTAGTAATCCTTGAAGTTGACTCCCATTACAAGTTACAACAGACTATACTCTAAGCTGTGCTGACAAAACAGCTCTGACGACGGGAAGATACCTGTGGTAATTGTAGTGAACTTGGTTAGGCTCAATTTTATATCTCAATGAAATGAACACTGAAGTAAGAAAGAGAGCTTGGTAAAAAGGAGAGGGTTGTAGAAGAACCGTAGAAGACCATGGCAAAGAGGAGAGGGTTGTAGAAGAACCGTAGAAGACCATGGTAAAGAGGAGAGGTTTGTAGGAGAACCGTAGAAGACCATGGTAAAGAGAAGAGGGTTGTAGAAGACCAACATTAAGAAGGAAAAAAGTTGTCAATGTCATGAGAGACATCAAAAGAACATGGATGACCAGCGGGAGAAAATTACACAAGATTGTAGATACAATGTTTACATGTAGACTAGAACTCTACATCAACACTTGTAAAAATAACTGTCACTCAGTCCGAGCTACAGAATTCTGGAAGTTCACTTAGGTGTAACTTTCAACCATTTCTCGACCTTTCAACCGTTTAGTCGTGTTACGAGCTTGTGGCAGACATGGAGTGGAATTTGATATTTTGCACGATCCAACATGGCCAACGGCTAATGGCTGTCAGATTCACCTGACATGACATGGTTGCCGAGAGACACTGCCCACCACACTGCCCGACTCTACTTTCACAACAGCATCAATGCACTTTAACAAAGCTCTATTTCACGCGATAGGATGTGCCACTGCCGCGACTTATTTCCCTCACAATACGCGATGACGATAAAATCACCTCTGCCCATACGTAATGCTACACCTTTTGTGGCACTTTCTGAACTTACGCAAGAAACCTTGCCTGAAGAAAAACAGTCAATTTAAGTGTGAAATATGGAACATGATAACTACTTTGAAACTACCAGAGTGACGATTGTCTTCGTACACATACTCGTCACGTACCCTTGTAGTCATAGTCCGTGTCATATTGGTCCAGCAGTCCCTTCTTTGTTGCGGTGTCCATCTCTGTCATGTCCTTGTTGCCACGGTAACGACTGTCCCCGGCCATCCTATTGGGGAATGGAAGGAGAAACAAGTTGGTCGGTTAGTCATAAAACTGTGGTAAAAGAGTCAATATAATTTTTGTTAAAGTATAAATCAACAATTCCTTCACCAAAGGTAATTAATTAAAACAACTTTAATTAATAAAAACATTAGTTGTGGATTAATACAACAAACTTTCGGTATTTTACCTGGCAGGTAAAGATTATCAATGTCTCAACATATATATCAGTGTATAAATGGGTCAATCAGATGATGGAAAAACTACATGTTTAGAAGTTCGTAAATATTACTACATAGTGTTAATGGGAAATAAATACCAGCCTGCCCCAAAAATGTGTAGTACAAAATATCAAGTTCCACACCATGTCACTTTACAGACACCTCCGTAATATAGTCACCTCACAATTAAGGTCACCTTAAGACGGTCCCAAATTATTTCTGTAAGAGTAAACAGAAGGAAATTAATAATGTGACCACTGCATTATTGAGGTGATGTCTGCCCAGTCACAAGTTTTTACCAGTAAATTCTAACAAAACTCCAAATTCTAAGTAAAGGGTGTCGCATGTCATTTTTAATTAATCTGGCCCAGCCTGTAACTGCTAACCTGCTGCCTAATTGACACGGTGGCGCAATGGTTCCTGACACCTCATGCTGGGGGCGGGGGTCTACCCAGCTACACTGTACTTTGCAAAAACACATCCAACTTGTTATAACTTGCGTAGCACTGCTGCAGCAACTAGTGCCTGATGGTGGTGGGAGGGTGGGGCAAGTAGGAGGGTTTGTATGAGACATTATGGGATGGATGTGGCAAGTAGGAGGATTTGTATGAGACATTATGGGAAGGATGTGGCAAGTAGGAGGGTTTGTATGAGACATTATGGGAAGGATGTGGCAAGTAGGAGGGTTTGTATGAGACATTATGGGAAGGATGTGGCAAGTAGGAGGGTTTGTATGAGACATTATGGGATGGATGTGGCAAGTAGGAGGGTTTGTATGAGACATTATGGGATGGATGTGGCAAGTAGGAGGGTTTGTATGAGACATTATGGGAAGGATGTGGCAAGTAGGAGGGTTTGTATGAGACATTATGGGAAGGATGTGGCAAGTAGGAGGGTTTGTATGAGACATTATGGGATGGATGTGGCAAGTAGGAGGGTTTGTATGAGACATTATGGGAAGGATGTGGCAAGTAGGAGGGTTTGCATGAGACATTATGGGAAGGATGTGGCAAGTAGGAGGGCTTGTACGAGACATTATGGGATGGATGTGGCAAGTAGGAGGGTTTGTATGAGACATTATGGGAAGGATGTGGCAAGTAGGAGGGTTTTGTACGAGACATTATGGGAAGGATGTGGCAAGTAGGAGGGTTTTGTGTGAGACGTTGAGCATCATAAGTCCCTTCTGTCGAGTGTCTATTCAAACTACCAAGATAAGAGATCCCACACCCAGGGTATAAAGGAAACCTGACATGGAATCACAGTGATATATAATAATAAGATAGTTTATGTTATATAGCGCAAGATTTGTTTGTGGTGCTTCTTAACTATCTATCAACAACTATCTATTTCTATGCAATAATAGTATGGACGCACCCAGCTTTAGAATATCCCCCAACTTTATAAAACAGACGCATAAGCTGTAATGGATGGACAAATATGTAAATCTATACTAACTTGAAAAGCAGTCTCTAGTAAAGACTGACGCCAAATGTGTAATAACGTATTATTACAACTAAATGCTACTAATTTCCCCAGCTGAACTAGGGAGATTATTAGATTAAAGTAGCAACAGGTTCTAAGCCAACTAGAGCAGATGTGACTGGTTGTGGACAGTGCTAAGTGGACTAAGTAAATAATAGATGGCTGTGAAGTTTACCATGACCATGGATTGTGACCTTTGACTTGCGGTTGTAAACACAATCCATTTAATTTACAGCAGACATGGTGTAAAGTGAAGTGTACAACAAACGGCTATCACATCTCATATTACAGTTACCTCTATGATTTTACTGGTGGAGTTGTTGGTAACAGGGTTGGGGTCAATTATAATTTGTAATTGTGTAATTAATTACAATTACGGTGTAATTATAACTGAAATATTTGAAAGTATCATAACTGTAATTGGTTTTGTGTGTGTGTGTGTGTGTGTGTGTGTGTGTGTGTGTGTGTGTGTGTGTGTGTGTGTGTGTGTGTGTGTGTGTGTGTGTGTGTGTGTGTGTGTGTGTGTGTGTCGTAATTGGCCTTTGTAATTGCCTTAATTGTTCAACTACAATTCAATTACTTACCCATAGTTTCTCCAGTTGTGGATGAAACTCCCAGAAGTGTTTTTTTATTTCATTATGAAAACCAAGGCTGTTTACCTCTGAAATCACCTTCCCTCTCATACTCCCCATTTTTGGGGGTGTTATAGTCAGACAGTGACTCTTTCTGGTGAACATGGGCAGATAGATAACAGCTGTCTGCCTATCCTGCCACAATCCTGGCACACTCATGTTGCATAAAGCATTTAACAGTGTCTTTCCAAACAACCAGTCACCCATGGACAGACACAGTGCCAACTTGTTTTTATTTGCCTTATTGACTTGGCACATTGGAAGCACTGATAGGGAGATAAAAACATGGCTTCTCTTCCATTGGGGAGGGCATATAGAGCTGACCCATTGAAGCACTAGCTCTAGCAGTAGCAGGCTTCAGCAGTTGACAAGTGTCAAGTAGGAGGCCAAGAACAAATGCTAGGCCTGTGGTCCAGTGCTACATGGGCTAGCTGTACTAACTGTAATTTAGTTAAATAAGGCTGTGCACTAACACTATCCTTTCACTGTGGAATTATTTTGAGCGAAAAAAAATCCATTGTAATTGACAATTATAATTGAATATATTTTGGGACGGTAATTGTAATTGTATTTGAAATGCAAAATAATTGTAATTGTAACTGTAATTGAAAATTATCCAGTCATGTAATTGATCAATGAAATTGAACCCAACCCTGGTTGGTAACAGGTTTGTCAGCGACAGCTGTTGTCGGTGACAGGTGTTGTCGCTGACCAGTGTTGTGGGTGACAGGTGTTGTTAATGATATGGGTTGCCAGTGACAGGTGTTGTCAGTGACAGGAGGCAGGTGTTGTTGTTGACGGTGGATGAAGTTGTTTTTAGACACAGGTGGTGTTGGTGATCGGTGTTGTCACTGGAGGTGCCTGTGTCAGTGACAGGTGTTATTGTTTGTAACAGATGTTGTTGGTGGTGACAGATGGTGTCATTGGTGACATGTGTTGTTTGTGACAGGTGCTGCTGTTTGTGACATGTTGTTGTTGGCAACAGATGTTGTCATGGTGACAGGTGTTGTCACTGGTGACAGGTGTTGTATGAGACGTTGAGCATCATAAATCAGATGTGACTTGACAGATGTCGTTGGTGACAGGTGGTGTTACTACTGGCATCGGCAGTAATTGTGTTATAATGATATGTAGACTTCAATGCTGGGCTGTACATGTTGCTTCAGACCACACTGTCCATTTAAAGTACAGGAACTTTGAAAAAAACTAGCAGCTCATAAGAGGCCACATTTATCAGTACAAACTACAGATATGTATCTCCCCAGTCCTGTTAGAGTATTGTGACTGAGGTCATCAGCCTGAAACACAACACTATCAGAACAAGAATCTGAACAAACCAATGATTGTGTTCCCTCTGATCAAGTACCTTTAAGAAGTTGACTCCCAATAATCACTTTGGAATTCCGATCAGATAACTGTGGTTGACTCCATATCTAACCTAAACCAGATAAATTTAAAGAGCACTTACATACAGATATTCAAAATTATAGCATCTGCATGGTCGACCACACGTCATAGTTCACCCACTGGCAAACCTTCATGCTGGAATATAGCACTTGAGGGCAAGGCTATAATAATATCATTATATTTTGAAGGACCTTCATGAAACCTTTCTAAGATTAGTAAGAAGCATGGTGGTCTAGAACAATGGAACAGTTCCAATCTGTCTGCTGCCATTTCAAAAATTGAGTGATTTTGTTCACACTATGTTGCCTTAGTGTATTGGGAGGGAGGGAGGGAGGGAGGGAGGGAGGGGGGGAGGGGGAGTGGGAGAGAGGGGAGGGGGGAGAGGGGGGAGGGGGAGACGGAGAGGGAGAGAGGGGGAGAGGGGGAGAGGGGGAGAGGGAGAGGGAGAGGGAGAGGGAGAGGGAGAGGGAGAGGGAGAGGGAGAGGGAGAGGGAGAGGGAGAGGGAGAGGGAGAGGGAGAGAGAGACTATGCCATTGGTCCCTTCTATTTGTTGTCTATGCCAGATGAAGCAAAGGGTCACAGTCACAGAGGGTAGTTAGCTAAATGCTGAAAAAACAGCCAGAACCTAGCAAACAACAGCCAAGTTTGCACAGACATACATGTATGTACTAAAGAATCCACACACAACATGACATCTCTCAGATAGTACTATTAACATCAGCCAAGTTTGCACAGACATACATGTATGTACTAAAGAATCCACACACAACATGACATCTCTCAGATAGCACTATTAACATCAGCCAAGTTTGCACAGACATACATGTATGTACTAAAGAATCCACACACAACATGACATCTCTCAGATAGCACTATTAACATATATCAGTCTTTCAAGTGTTTTTCACTTAATTTTTTTACTTTGTTACGTTTTGACAGTTTATATGTCTTTGACAATGCTAACTACCCGAAATACAGACTACTGTAAAACACAGTCATTTGTCACTATTTTGACAGTGTTGACACATGGGTACCTAGTAAGTGTAAATTAGAGTAATTTGTCACAGTGCTAGATACACATTACAGTTTACACTTTAAGTAGTATAAACTACAGAGTCATTTGTCAGTGTTAGATACACATTACAGTTTACACTTTAAGTAGTATAAACTACAGAGTCATTTGTCAGTGTTAGATACACATTACAGTTTACATTTAAGTAGTATAAACTACCAAGTCATCTGTCAGTGTTAGATACACAACTACCAAGTAATGAGACAGGTCTTAGGTCGTTAATCTGGTAATATAAACAGGGATAGCATTTCCCAGAGCTTTTGCCTGGTGCATCTAGCTATACTCCAGCTGTGTACTAGACCCATTGGAAGAAAAGTAATGCTTTTATTTCTTCAAAACTCCTTGTAGGTTTAGGGGGAGAGGGAAGGTGAGGGAGACAGGAAGGCACTTGTGGACGGATGGATGGATGGATGGAAGAAGGGAGAGATAACAAATCAAAAACCTGTTGCTGTTCATAAAAATATTTCGTTGCACACAACTGTGCAATATATCGTTGGCTTTCAGTTTCACCGGGGCTATCCTCCACTGTAGACACACTGGGGTGAGCTCTATAAATATTACACACAGTCTGTACATTTATAGGTCTGTTCACGAGGTCTTGGCTAGGTGGATGTCCGACCCATCACAACCTGAGAGATGTATGAACACTGCTGCTATTTATAAAGCTTGAGGTGGAATTCTGACAGTCAACATCAGTTACTGTAGGTCATACATTTAACGCTTTTGCATACATACAAATATTTGTGTTGCGTTTCTGCTAGTGGCAACACGTGCGTCCATGGCAGGGTCAGCCGACATTCCACGACTCTGAGACTGGTCAGCATACTTTACGCAACGGACAATGCAGCTACTCACATGTGAAAGGATCCTGGCATTATTTCCCGTCTGGAACTGTATGCCCCTGCTGCCTTGCTGTCACTTGGCGTTAACTCAACATGCACCAAACATTGTTTATTTCAGTCACCTCACCTGAGTTTTGTTGAGGTCCTGAGGACTAACTGACCTGCACTACCCGTGGCCAGGGTCAGTGAGGGAGTCTGGCACTTGCGTAATGCCTCACATTACTCCATGTGTTGGGAAGAGACACTGTTGCGCAATGTTATTACACAAAGTGAAACCATGGCAATTTCTAAGTTCCTAACCATGTCAGAGCAATTATTTCGCAGCCTATTTCTGCCTACAGGAATGAAGCAGCACGTCCCCACATGGCCCATGGTCAGCCCCTTGGACCATTGACCTCCCATCTAACAACTGGTAGTGTATTTAAAAAACACAACGTTCGGTACGGGTGGGCATTTCTATGAAAACACGGAAATTGGTCTTAAAATATTTTGATTGAATTTCCAAATATTATTTTTTATGGTGGGACATAATTTAAAGCTGTTGGAGAAAAACAATGTTCAATGTTTGAACACTGCATGAATTTGAAAATGCGTCATTCAAACATTATGTGCAGAATTCACAAAATTCACTCATGAATTAGACTCGGGGGGGGGGGGGGTGTGTGTGTGAAATTTATGTAATGCGAGTCACAAAATTAGGGATTTTTCATTTTACACAGAAACCCCTGAGACTGCCAATTATAAATCTGCTTCCTTCTATAGGATATACCTAACTAAATGATATCAACAACATCCATATCTAGTCTACACAGGTTATGATATTGGGCACTGAATATGTGTAACGCAAGTCATGCAAAACTCGGTAGCGTAATGCAAGTCACAAAGCTTTTACGGCAGTGACTTGTTTCTTTTCTTTTTTCTATTAAAATTGTGGATAAGTTAGTTGCAAAGACTTCACACAGAGGCAGCATTAGTATTATTTTATCCCATAATCATTGTTATTTCCTGTTGGTTGATGAAAAAACATGTTCACTCAAAACATTTTTGATCTGATATCATCCATCATCAATTCATGTATATATACAACCAAACCTCGTGGAAGACAGTACTGCAATACATAACAAGAAACTATAATGAATATTACATAACTATAAGACAACACATATATTCAATAGAAAATGAACATTTACTGAAAAAGGATGCAACTTATGCATTAATTAATATGAATGTACTTAGTGGAATGTCAGGCTGGAGCGTACAGGTTTGTCCTGCTAGTCACATAATGTCTTTAAATCAATGTACTTAGTGGAATGTCAGGCTGGCGCGTACAGGTTTGTTCTGCTAGTCACATAATGTCTTTAAATCAATGTACTTAGTGGAATGTCAGGCTGGAGCGTACAGGTTTGTCCTGCTAGTCACATAATGTCTTTAAATCAATGTACTTAATGGAATGTCAGGCTGGCGCGTACAGGTTTGTCCTGCTAGTCACATAATGTCTTTAAATCAATGTACTTAGTGGAATGTCAGGCTGGCGCGTACAGGTTTGTCCTGCTAGTCACATAATGTCTTTAAATCAATGTACTTAATGGAATGTCAGGCTGGCGCGTACAGGTTTGTCCTGCTAGTCACATAATGTCTTTAAATCAATGTACTTAGTGGAATGTCAGGCTGGCGCGTACAGGTTTGTCCTGCTAGTCACATAATGTCTTTAAATCAATGTACTTAGTGGAATGTCAGGCTGGCGCGTACAGGTTTGTTCTGCTAGTCACATAATGTCTTTAAATCAATGTACTTAGTGGAATGTCAGGCTGGCGCCATCAGGTTTGTCCTGCTAGTCACATAATGTCTTTAAATCAATGTACTTAGTGGAATGTCAGGCTGGCGCCATCAGGTTTGTTCTGCTAGTCACATAATGTCTTTAAATCAATGTACTTAGTGGAATGTCAGGCTGGCGCCATCAGGTTTGTCCTGCTAGTCACATAATGTCTTTAAATCAATGTACTTAGTGGAATGTCAGGCTGGCGCGTACAGGTTTGTCCTGCTAGTCACATAATGTCTTTAAATCAATGTACTTAGTGGAATGTCAGGCTGGCGCGTACAGGTTTGTCCTGCTAGTCACATAATGTCTTTAAATCAATGTACTTAGTGGAATGTCAGGCTGGCGCGTACAGGTTTGTCCTGCTAGTCACATAATGTCTTTAAATCAATGTACTTAGTGGAATGTCAGGCTGGCGCATACAGGTTTGTTCTGCTAGTCACATAATGTCTTTAAATCAATGTACTTAGTGGAATGTCAGGCTGGCGCCATCAGGTTTGTCCTGCTAGTCACATAATGTCTTTAAATCAATGTACTTAGTGGAATGTCAGGCTGGCGCGTACAGGTTTGTCCTGCTAGTCACAGAATGTCTTTAAATCAATGTACTTAGTGGAATGTCAGGCTGGCGCGTACAGGTTTGTCCTGCTAGTCACATAATGTCTTTAAATCAATGTACTTAATGGAATGTGAGGCTGGCGGGTACAGGTTTGTCCTGCTAGTCACATAATGTCTTTAAATCAATGTACTTAGTGGAATGTCAGGCTGGCGCGTACAGGTTTGTTCTGCTAGTCACATAATGTCTTTAAATCAATGTACTTAGTGGAATGTCAGGCTGGCGCGTACAGGTTTGTCCTGCTAGTCACAGAATGTCTTTAAATCAATGTACTTAGTGGAATGTCAGGCTGGCGCGTACAGGTTTGTCCTGCTAGTCACATAATGTCTTTAAATCAATGTATTTAGTGGAATGTCAGGCTGGCGCGTACAGGTTTGTCCTGCTAGTCACATAATGTCTTTAAATCAATGTACTTAGTGGAATGTCAGGCTGGCACATACAGGTTTGTCCTGCTAGTCACATAATGTCTTTAAATCAATGTACTTAGTGGAATGTCAGGCTGGCGCATACAGGTTTGTTCTGCTAGTCACATAATGTCTTTAAATCAATGTACTTAGTGGAATGTCAGGCTGGCGCCATCAGGTTTGTCCTGCTAGTCACATAATGTCTTTAAATCAATGTACTTAGTGGAATGTCAGGCTGGCGCGTACAGGTTTGTCCTGCTAGTCACAGAATGTCTTTAAATCAATGTACTTAGTGGAATGTCAGGCTGGCGCGTACAGGTTTGTCCTGCTAGTCACATAATGTCTTTAAATCAATGTACTTAGTGGAATGTCAGGCTGGCGCGTACAGGTTTGTTCTGCTAGTCACATAATGTCTTTAAATCAATGTACTTAGTGGAATGTCAGGCTGGCGCGTACAGGTTTGTCCTGCTAGTCACATAATGTCTTTAAATCAATGTACTTAGTGGAATGTCAGGCTGGCGCGTACAGGTTTGTCCTGCTAGTCACATAATGTCTTTAAATCAATGTACTTAGTGGAATGTCAGGCTGGTACATACAGGTTTGTCCTGCTAGTCACATAATGTCTTTAAATCAATGTACTTAGTGGAATGTCAGGCTGGCGCGTACAGGTTTGTTCTGCTAGTCACATAATGTCTTTAAATCAATGTATTTAGTGGAATGTCAGGCTGGCACGTACAGGTTTGTCCTGCTAGTCACATAATGTCTTTAAATCAATGTACTTAGTGGAATGTCAGGCTGGCGCGTACAGGTTTGTTCTGCTAGTCAAATAATGTCTTTAAATCAATGTACTTAGTGGAATGTCAGGCTGGCGCGTACAGGTTTGTCCTGCTAGTCACAGAATGTCTTTAAATCAATGTACTTAGTGGAATGTCAGGCTGGCGCGTACAGGTTTGTTCTGCTAGTCACATAATGTCTTTAAATCAATGTACTTAGTGGAATGTCAGGCTGGCGCGTACAGGTTTGTCCTGCTAGTCACATAATGTCTTTAAATCAATGTACTTAGTGGAATGTCAGGCTGGCGCGTACAGGTTTGTCCTGCTAGTCACAGAATGTCTTTAAATCAATGTACTTAGTGGAATGTCAGGCTGGCGTGTACAGGTTTGTTCTGCTAGTCACATAATGTCTTTAAATCAATGTACTTAGTGGAATGTCAGGCTGGCGCGTACAGGTTTGTCCTGCTAGTCACAGAATGTCTTTAAATCAATGTACTTAGTGGAATGTCAGGCTGGCGCGTACAGGTTTGTCCTGCTAGTCACAGAATGTCTTTAAATCAATGTACTTAGTGGAATGTCAGGCTGGCGCGTACAGGTTTGTCCTGCTAGTCACAGAATGTCTTTAAATCAATGTACTTAGTGGAATGTCAGGCTGGCGCGTACAGGTTTGTTCTGCTAGTCACATAATGTCTTTAAATCAATGTACTTAGTGGAATGTGAGGCTGGCGCGTACAGGTTTGTCCTGCTAGTCACAGAATGTCTTTAAATCAATGTACTTAGTGGAATGTCAGGCTGGCGCATACAGGTTTGTCCTGCTAGTCACAGAATGTCTTTAAATCAATGTACTTAGTGGAATGTCAGGCTGGCGCGTACAGGTTTGTCCTGCTAGTCACAGAATGTCTTTAAATCAATGTACTTAGTGGAATGTCAGGCTGGCGCATACAGGTTTGTCCTGCTAGTCACAGAATGTCTTTAAATCAATGTACTTAGTGGAATGTCAGGCTGGCGCGTACAGGTTTGTCCTGCTAGTCACAGAATGTCTTTAAATCAATGTACTTAGTGGAATGTCAGGCTGGCGCGTACAGGTTTGTCCTGCTAGTCACATAATGTCTTTAAATCAATGTACTTAATGGAATGTGAGGCTGGCGCGTACAGGTTTGTCCTGCTAGTCACATAATGTCTTTAAATCAATGTACTTAGTGGAATGTCAGGCTGGCGCGTACAGGTTTGTTCTGCTAGTCACATAATGTCTTTAAATCAATGTACATAGTGGAATGTCAGGCTGGTACATACAGGTTTGTCCTGCTAGTCACATAATGTCTTTAAATCAATGTACTTAGTGGAATGTCAGGCTGGCGCATACAGGTTTGTCCTGCTAGTCACAGAATGTCTTTAAATCAATGTACTTAGTGGAATGTCAGGCTGGCGCGTACAGGTTTGTCCTGCTAGTCACATAATGTCTTTAAATCAATGTATTTAGTGGAATGTCAGGCTGGCGCGTACAGGTTTGTCCTGCTAGTCACATAATGTCTTTAAATCAATGTACTTAGTGGAATGTCAGGCTGGCACATACAGGTTTGTCCTGCTAGTCACATAATGTCTTTAAATCAATGTACTTAGTGGAATGTCAGGCTGGCGCATACAGGTTTGTTCTGCTAGTCACATAATGTCTTTAAATCAATGTACTTAGTGGAATGTCAGGCTGGCGCCATCAGGTTTGTCCTGCTAGTCACATAATGTCTTTAAATCAATGTACTTAGTGGAATGTCAGGCTGGCGCGTACAGGTTTGTCCTGCTAGTCACAGAATGTCTTTAAATCAATGTACTTAGTGGATGTCAGGCTGGCGCGTACAGGTTTGTTCTGCTAGTCACATAATGTCTTTAAATCAATGTACTTAGTGGAATGTCAGGCTGGCGCGTACAGGTTTGTCCTGCTAGTCACATAATGTCTTTAAATCAATGTACTTAGTGGAATGTCAGGCTGGCGCGTACAGGTTTGTCCTGCTAGTCACAGAATGTCTTTAAATCAATGTACTTAGTGGAATGTCAGGCTGGCGCGTACAGGTTTGTTCTGCTAGTCACATAATGTCTTTAAATCAATGTACTTAGTGGAATGTCAGGCTGGCGCGTACAGGTTTGTCCTGCTAGTCACATAATGTCTTTAAATCAATGTACTTAGTGGAATGTCAGGCTGGCGCGTACAGGTTTGTCCTGCTAGTCACATAATGTCTTTAAATCAATGTACTTAGTGGAATGTCAGGCTGGCACATACAGGTTTGTCCTGCTAGTCACATAATGTCTTTAAATCAATGTACTTAGTGGAATGTCAGGCTGGCGCGTACAGGTTTGTTCTGCTAGTCACATAATGTCTTTAAGTCAATGTATTTAGTGGAATGTCAGGCTGGCACGTACAGGTTTGTCCTGCTAGTCACATAATGTCTTTAAATCAATGTACTTAGTGGAATGTCAGGCTGGCGCATACAGGTTTGTTCTGCTAGTCAAATAATGTCTTTAAATCAATGTACTTAGTGGAATGTCAGGCTGGCGCGTACAGGTTTGTCCTGCTAGTCACAGAATGTCTTTAAATCAATGTACTTAGTGGAATGTCAGGCTGGCGCGTACAGGTTTGTTCTGCTAGTCACATAATGTCTTTAAATCAATGTACTTAGTGGAATGTCAGGCTGGCGCGTACAGGTTTGTTCTGCTAGTCACATAATGTCTTTAAATCAATGTACTTAGTGGAATGTCAGGCTGGCGCGTACAGGTTTGTCCTGCTAGTCACATAATGTCTTTAAATCAATGTACTTAGTGGAATGTCAGGCTGGCGCGTACAGGTTTGTCCTGCTAGTCACATAATGTCTTTAAATCAATGTACTTAGTGGAATGTCAGGCTGGCACATACAGGTTTGTCCTGCTAGTCACATAATGTCTTTAAATCAATGAACTTAGTGGAATGTCAGGCTGGCGCGTACAGGTTTGTTCTGCTAGTCACATAATGTCTTTAAATCAATGTATTTAGTGGAATGTCAGGCTGGCACGTACAGGTTTGTCCTGCTAGTCACATAATGTCTTTAAATCAATGTACTTAGTGGAATGTCAGGCTGGCGCGTACAGGTTTGTTCTGCTAGTCAAATAATGTCTTTAAATCAATGTACTTAGTGGAATGTCAGGCTGGCGCGTACAGGTTTGTCCTGCTAGTCACAGAATGTCTTTATATCAATGTACTTAGTGGAATGTCAGGCTGGCGCGTACAGGTTTGTTCTGCTAGTCACATAATGTCTTTAAATCAATGTACTTAGTGGAATGTCAGGCTGGCGCGTACAGGTTTGTCCTGCTAGTCACATAATGTCTTTAAATCAATGTACTTAGTGGAATGTCAGGCTGGCGCGTACAGGTTTGTCCTGCTAGTCACAGAATGTCTTTAAATCAATGTACTTAGTGGAATGTCAGGCTGGCGCGTACAGGTTTGTCCTGCTAGTCACATAATGTCTTTAAATCAATGTACTTAGTGGAATGTCAGGCTGGCGCGTACAGGTTTGTCCTGCTAGTCACAGAATGTCTTTAAATCAATGTACTTAGTGGAATGTCAGGCTGGCGCGTACAGGTTTGTCCTGCTAGTCACAGAATGTCTTTAAATCAATGTACTTAGTGGAATGTCAGGCTGGCGCGTACAGGTTTGTCCTGCTAGTCACAGAATGTCTTTAAATCAATGTACTTAGTGGAATGTCAGGCTGGCGCGTACAGGTTTGTCCTGCTAGTCACAGAATGTCTTTAAATCAATGTACTTAGTGGAATGTCAGGCTGGCGCCATCAGGTTTGTCCTGCTAGTCACATAATGTCTTTAAATCAATGTACTTAGTGGAATGTCAGGCTGGCGCGTACAGGTTTGTCCTGCTAGTCACAGAATGTCTTTAAATCAATGTACTTAGTGGAATGTCAGGCTGGCGCCATCAGGTTTGTTCTGCTAGTCACATACTGTCTTTAAATCAATGTACTTAGTGGAATGTCAGGCTGGCGCCATCAGGTTTGTCCTGCTAGTCACAGAATGTCTTTAAATCAATGTACTTAGTGGAATGTCAGGCTGGCGCGTACAGGTTTGTCCTGCTAGTCACAGAATGTCTTTAAATCAATGTACTTAGTGGAATGTCAGGCTGGCGCGTACAGGTTTGTTCTGCTAGTCACATAATGTCTTTAAATCAATGTACTTAGTGGAATGTCAGGCTGGCGCGTACAGGTTTGTCCTGCTAGTCACATAATGTCTTTAAATCAATGTACTTAGTGGAATGTCAGGCTGGCGCATACAGGTTTGTCCTGCTAGTCACAGAATGTCTTTAAATCAATGTACTTAGTGGAATGTCAGGCTGGCGCATACAGGTTTGTCCTGCTAGTCACAGAATGTCTTTAAATCAATGTACTTAGTGGAATGTCAGGCTGGCGCATACAGGTTTGTCCTGCTAGTCACATGTCTTTAAATCAATGTACTTAGTGGAATGTCAGGCTGGCGCATACAGGTTTGTCCTGCTAGTCACAGAATGTCTTTAAATCAATGTACTTAGTGGAATGTCAGGCTGGCGCGTACAGGTTTGTCCTGCTAGTCACAGAATGTCTTTAAATCAATGTACTTAGTGGAATGTCAGGCTGGCGCGTACAGGTTTGTCCTGCTAGTCACAGAATGTCTTTAAATCAATGTACTTAGTGGAATGTCAGGCTGGCGCGTACAGGTTTGTCCTGCTAGTCACAGAATGTCTTTAAATCAATGTACTTAGTGGAATGTCAGGCTGGCGCCATCAGGTTTGTTCTGCTAGTCACATAATGTCTTTAAATCAATGTACTTAGTGGAATGTCAGGCTGGCGCCATCAGGTTTGTCCTGCTAGTCACAGAATGTCTTTAAATCAATGTACTTAGTGGAATGTCAGGCTGGCGCGTACAGGTTTGTCCTGCTAGTCACAGAATGTCTTTAAATCAATGTACTTAGTGGAATGTCAGGCTGGCGCGTACAGGTTTGTTCTGCTAGTCACATAATGTCTTTAAATCAATGTACTTAGTGGAATGTCAGGCTGGCGCGTACAGGTTTGTCCTGCTAGTCACATAATGTCTTTAAATCAATGTACTTAGTGGAATGTCAGGCTGGCGCATACAGGTTTGTCCTGCTAGTCACAGAATGTCTTTAAATCAATGTACTTAGTGGAATGTCAGGCTGGCGCATACAGGTTTGTCCTGCTAGTCACATGTCTTTAAATCAATGTACTTAGTGGAATGTCAGGCTGGCGCGTACAGGTTTGTCCTACTAGTCACAGAATGTCTTTAAATCAATGTACTTAGTGGAATGTCAGGCTGGCGCATACAGGTTTGTCCTGCTAGTCACATGTCTTTAAATCAATGTACTTAGTGGAATGTCAGGCTGGCGCATACAGGTTTGTCCTGCTAGTCACAGAATGTCTTTAAATCAATGTACTTAGTGGAATGTCAGGCTGGCGCGTACAGGTTTGTCCTGCTAGTCACAGAATGTCTTTAAATCAATTCTTTTATAGAATAAAATACTTAATTATATGTTGCCAGGTAGTAATTACATAAATAGATTAATGTGATGAGCCATATATATATATCTGTACCCACATTAATCATCATTATCACAAAAATGTTTTGGTGGTGAAATGAGGAACTCCTTTTTAAAATTACTGGTAATTGTTTTGTAACATTTAATAGGTTATTTTTAATACCAATAATAAATTGGTAAAACAGACTGAAGCCATCCATCACTGTCAACCACTGTATTAGTACGGCCATCTTGGTTTTCTAAATCTGTAATTAATCACAAATGTACGTCTTCAGACTTATTTGGATTTATAAATCTATGTAATACTATACATGGAGGTTAGTCTGGATAATTATGCTTGGTTGCAAGTGTTCTTGCAAAGGTATAAGGTCATCATTTTTATGTGAAAAGTGAGCTAGTGTTCTTCAATTATTGTGCTTTACACATTTCTTGATTTAAACCACTATGTTCAAATTGGCATTACTTTGTATGTGTAACATGACGATGAAAGGGTTAATGCTCATTTTTTTACTAATGTTGTCTCCTTTCTCCATTACATTGTCTTTGCAACGTAATACAAACAGGAAAATCCACTTCCCTCAAGCTAAAGATTGCGTGATCAGTTAATAAATGATAGCTGACTTCACGTAATGCGAGTCACGGTAACACGAGTCACGCTGATTATGGAATATCTGGGTATGCTGTTGGTAAAATTGTAATTTACTAATTGTGTTTTTTTAAACTCTATTTATTTGTGATTCATTCAAGGGTAATATTCACTGGTTTCTGTCATTTATACTTTGAGGAGAAATTTGACATGAATCAAGGTAGGTTTTTGTGTTTTCCTTTTTTCATATTATGTAATCAAATTATTATTTGTTGATATAATTTAATACACTATACCAATAGGTTACTATTCACAGAAGATGGAATTATGACATTCATAATTATAGCACATATATATGCCAAAATATAGTTTCTGAAATGGACAAAACTATAACGCGAGTCACAGTGGAAATGCCTGGGTAGTTATTTTAAAGTTTGTTTTTGATATGCTAGCTTTTTAAGAGATGTTTATCCTAACTGAGAGAATCGAGTGGAGATCTATTCACCAGATGGGGCCAAAGTGTACTAGTGGCTTGTTGAGCACTACATGTGTGTGTAAGCAAGTAAGAATAGGTGTACATACACAACAGGCTCCATATGGCCCATATTTTGTGTTTATCAACCTCAGTTATTTTTATAAAGACAGACACATAAATATATCCACACACAAATTCCACATCACTTGCTCAAAATGAAGAAGGCATCCCTCCACTGTAAGTTCGAAAGGACATATCACCCTGTAAATCACTGTACATACTTTTGACTGACCCAGTGTTGGGGGACCAATCCTGGCAGGGTTAAGTCCAAGATAAGTGTAGATAAAGACAAGGCTATAGGGTGCTTGGTAAGAGGGACCACATGTAGTCTTGTGAAGTCTATGGCCAGACTATTCCTCACAGGAATGGCTGGTAGTGGGTGGGTGTTTGTGAGTTTGTCTTGGGCTGTCTTGGCATGTGTCCAGTGTACTGTGATAATAAAGTTCTGCAACATCAGACTGGGATGACAGAGTATGCACTCACCCTGCCAATTATCAGCTTTACAACTCGACCATGGTATTTTCTTGCCAGATTGTTTGAAAGGCATGTTTTAAAAATAAATTGAAGTATTTATAAGTGCAACAAACCCCAGAAACAAACATTAGATAATTTCTTTACTGCTTACATTTTTCCAGTGGCCCACTGGCCCGCCACATACGAGTGTTTCAAAGGTTGTCCGATTATATTTGTGTAAACTCAGGCCATCAGACCATTGTTAATTTTAAACTCTGACTGGTGATAAAATGTTGATAATATTAGCACGAAAACTCCTTTCAGATAACAAAAATACTAGTGTACAGGTGATACCTTCACACAATGGCTGTGGATAAGGTGAGAAGACACAGATTTATGTCTTTGTGTATTCTTGACAAGTTACAACACAATGACACATGTCAGACCTAACAGATCCACAGATAAAGACAGGGCACATGGTACATAGACAGCTCAAGTTCCATCTCACTGAACACAAGATCCACTCAACAGTGCTTGTGATAGAGGATAATCACCTGGTACAAATCACATGCATTGTGTTTGAAAATTACTGTTTTAACAATGTCAAATAAATGATTGGCCACTTGCAAAAACACAACAAGATTTAACAAGGACAAGATTTAACATGATTGCTATCCTGTGCAACAAGTTCTGGACAGATGGCATGTGGACGTGGACTTGTTTCATTCCTCACCTACATGAGGCCCATTCTTGTCTGATATTTATCAAATCTGTTTTTAAAATATTAAATAAATAATGGTACCGTATTGTGTTAAATGTTATGCCTGATGACGGATCAGTTAAATAAACCAATCATCGATCATGGACGGCCGTCGCTCGTCGCTCGTTCTCGTGCGCAGGACCGACCCTCTGGAATGCGTTGCCGGAAGATTTACGACTGATACAGTGCATAGACACATTTAAAGCTCGTCTTAAAACACACTATTTTAAACCCGCTTTTAATGTTTAGCCGTCATAATTTTATACTTTAGTCATCATACCACATATTTATTTTTTATCTGACATTTTAATTGAAACTAATAATGTATTACTGTAGTTACTTATTAATTAACTCATATCTATATATTTATAATATATTTATCTCGCAACTTACTATATAGTTGTTTTATATAGTTATGTATTTATATATATACTTATTTTTACTATGTATGATATATAATATAATTTACATCAATATTATCTTTGATTTAATTTCTCTAGTTCAGTTTTGTATTTATGTTTTACTTGTATTATTATATTTATTTATTTTAATTTCTAACGATTATTGTCAACACTACTGAACAGAGTTCTACTTTGGATTTTAGTGTATAAATAAAGTTATTATTATTATTATTATTAAAACCAAATCCCAACAGTGCACTAATGAGTATGATGATAGATAAGTTATTCTAATCATTTACTGTCCTTGGTAAGAATGAGTGGAGACTTGTGTCCAAAGATTCATAACTGATACACTCCGTTCAAACAAATATTCATATTGTTGAAAATTACACACAATAATATAATTAGAGTTAAGTACAATGGTAGGACAAGTCTGAACTTCCAATAAATATCTCAAATTTCTTTAATATATGTATTTTTAAAACAAAATCCAGATTTAATTTATATTATTGTGAAACCACACTTGTAAGCAATGGTGTGTGTGTACTCAATCGAAGACCGAGATGTCAGTGTGAACAAAATAAGATCTAAATAAGAAAGTTTCTCACAAGACTGGAGCAGCATTCTTAGCATCAGGTTATCTCAAAGTGAGAAATATGTCTCCCTAAAAACCTCACCAAGTGCAGACGTTTATCCTACAGCAGTGACAGGAGCCAGAGATTTTACAGCAAACACATGTTGCAGAGCCCATAGATTTAGGTGCCATATTTTCCCACTTCTACTCCCTCCTCCCTCCTACTCCCAGTCAGAGACTGCCAGTCCAATACTTTTGTTGCTCCCTCTTTCTCCCTATATAGTTCCGGGTGAGGCTGTCTTCGATCTTTGATTTCCTTCTTTATGTTTTGCATCACTGAGTCCACACTGCTGTCTCCATCAACTGTCTCCACTCCCCTCTATCTTACACTGCTGTCTCCATCAACTGTCTCTACTCCCCTCTATCTTACACTGCTGTCTCCACCAACTGTCTCCACTCCCCTCTATCTTACACTGCTGTCTCCACCAACTGTCTCCACTCCCCTCTATCTTACACTGCTGTCTCCACCAACTGTCTCCACTCCCCTCTATCTTACACTGCTGTCTCCACCAACTGTCTCCACTCCCCTCTATCTTACACTGCTGTCTCCATCAACTGTCTCCACTCCCCTCTATCTTACACTGCTGTCTTCACCAACTGTCTCCACTCCCCTCTATCTTACACTGCTCTCTCCACCAACTTTCTCCACTCCCTCTATCTTACACTGCTGTCTCCACCAACCGTCTCCACTCCCCTCTTTCTTACACTGCTGTCTTCACCAACTGTCTCCACTCCCCTCTATCTTACACTGCTGTCTTCACCAACTGTCTCCACTCCCCTCTATCTTACACTGCTGTCTCCACCAACTGTCTCCACTCCCCTCTATCTTACACTGCTGTCTTCACCAACTGTCTCCACTCCCCTCTTTCTTACACTGCTGTCTCCACCAACTGTCTCCACTCCCCTCTATCTTACACTGCTGTCTCCACCAACTGTCTCCACTCCTCTCTATCTTACACTGCTGTCTCCACCAACTGTCTCCACTCCCCTCTATCTTACACTGCTGTCTTCACCAACTGTCTCCACTCCCCTCTATCTTACACTGCTGTCTCCACCAACCGTCTCCACTCCCCTCTATCTTACACTGCTCTCTCCACCAACTGTCTCCACTCCCCTCTATCTTACACTGCTGTCTCCACCAACTGTCTCCACTCCCCTCTTTCTTACACTGCTGTCTCCACCAACTGTCTCCACTCCCCTCTATCTTACACTGCTGTCTCCACCAACAGTCTCCACTCCCCTCTATCTTACACTGCTGTCTCCACCAACTGTCTCCACTCCCCTCTATCTTACACTGCTCTCTCCACCAACTGTCTCCACTCCCCTCTATCTTACACTGCTGTCTCCACCAACTGTCTCCACTCCCCTCTATCTTACACTGCTGTCTCCACCAACTGTCTCCACTCCTCTCTATCTTACACTGCTGTCTCCACCAACTGTCTCCACTCCCCTCTATCTTACACTGCTGTCTTCACCAACTGTCTCCACTCCCCTCTATCTTACACTGCTGTCTCCACCAACCGTCTCCACTCCCCTCTATCTTACACTGCTCTCTCCACCAACTGTCTCCACTCCCCTCTATCTTACACTGCTGTCTCCACCAATTGTCTCCACTCCCCTCTTTCTTACACTGCTGTCTCCACCAACTGTCTCCACTCCCCTCTATCTTACACTGCTGTCTCCACCAACAGTCTCCACTCCCCTCTATCTTACACTGCTGTCTCCACCAACTGTCTCCACTCCCCTCTATCTTACACTGCTATCTCCACCAACTGTCTCCACTCCCCTCTATCTTACACTGCTGTCTCCACCAACTGTCTCCACTCCCCTCTATCTTACACTGCTGTCTCCACCAACTGTCTCCACTCCCCTCTGTCTTACACTGCTGTCTTCACCAACTGTCTCCACCCCCCTCTATCTTACACTGCTGTCTCCACCAACTGTCTCCACTCCCCTCTATCTTACACTGCTGTCTCCACCAACTGTCTCCACTCCCGTATCTCTTCTTAAAGACTAAGCAACATGAACTTTGTTTATTCCCAGTCTGAATGAAATATACTCTAGAAATAGTGGCCTGATATTCAACTAATTCCGTCACCTTGTTCAAAGCTCCTTTTGGTCGCGCTTTTCTGCACATTTTCTACAGTTTGTTGCCAACACCTAGCACCTAGCAATCGAGGTGACATCACCGCAGGTAGCACCATTAGGATTTAGAATGGTGCATATCTATGCGGGTTGGTGTTTCAGACCGTACTGAAAATTGCAATTGCGGAATTTAATATTATTTTATATCACCGTAAAAATAATAAACTTACCTAGTACCTACAAATGTGTTGCTGGATGCACGGAGGAATTTTATTTACTTGTTGAGTTATTGCCATTTGAACATTGCGAATACTCAAACTTGCAAAGGGATTTAATGTTTTATATCACAGTAAGGATAATAATCATATCTACAAATATGATGCTGGATGTACCCATGATTTGTTAAATTTGTTGGAGTTATTGCCATTTAAACATCATGAATGCTTAATCCTGCCATATACATGCAGCAAAATGTGTGTGTACATCCAGTGACAAACTTGTAGATAAGATTATTATCTTTATGGTGATATAAAAAATATTAAATTCCCCGACTGAAATTTCACGTACAGTTTGAACCAACAGGCTGCACCGCCACTCGCCGTGCAAAACGACAGGGCACGCTCAGCGGCATTACATGTGGTGACGTCAGAAACAGCAGGCTTACTGATCAGTTCGCAATGAACAGGCTTCATATTTGGCACTTTACTTGACAAGAGTATTAAGTTTACATATATACGAAATTTCAAAGACATTTAAAATTTCATTCCACTTAGCCTAACTCATCTCACAAATCCGCAAATTTCATACAATCCTCCCATCTCAGTCCCCCCCTTCTCCCTCTCCCCTCCACACTGAGGGCATCTGTTCATCAGTTATTTGCCCTCCCATTCGTTTCACGCCTCCATTCCCATTTAGACACCTCACCAGTTTCATCTCCTCCCTCAATCAACCTCCTCCCTCAACCAACCTCCTTCCTCAACCAACCTCCTCCCTCAACAACCTCCTCCCTCAACAACCTCCTCCCTCAACCAACCTCCTCCCTCAACCAACCTCCTCCCTCAACAACCTCCTCCCTCAACCAACCTCCTCTCTCAACCAACCTCCTCCCTCAAACAACCTTCTCCCTCATCGCCTCCATTCACTGTGTCTATTCCCTTAACAGATCAACAGACACTTTTTGGTACACCTGCTTCTAAAGTCCTCAGGTTAATCCCATTGACACAAAACTTTGCATAAGACATCAGTAATGAATATGGCAGTTCAATATTCTCAATAACTAGTAACAATTTTGACATCAACTGAATGCAAATACTTACAATTAAAGATTGTTGAATCAACAGAAAAACAAAAATGTATCATAAAAATACTCAGTACTGCAAATAAATGGTTCAGAAGCTTTGTGTAAGGCAAAACGGAAAAGGCTTATAACTTTTCTGTGGTTACTATTTAACTATATAGTATATTAACAAAATGTTATGTATCTGCAAATTAATGCTTCAGAAGCTTCGTGTAAGGCAACATAGGAAAGGGCTTTTATCTTTTCCGCGATTACTATTTAACTCTTGTGAATACTTTTGTTAAAAAAAGTGAAATATGTGAAACGTCTACATCACCAACTCACAGATCTATGTGAAACGTCTACATCACCAACTCACAGATCTATGTGAAACGTCTACATCACCAACTCACAGATCTATGTGAAACGTCTACATCACCAACTCACAGATCTATGTGAAACGTCTACATCACCAACTCACAGATCTATGTGAAACGTCTACATCACCAACTCACAGATCTATGTGAAACGTCTACATCACCAACTCACAGATCTATGTGAAACGTCTACATCACCAACTCACAGATCTATGTGAAACGTCTACATCACCAACTCACAGATCTATGTGAAACGTCTACATCACCAACTCACAGATCTATGTGAAACGTCTACATCACCAACTCACAGATCTATGTGAAACGTCTACATCACCAACTCACAGATATATGTGAAACGTCTACATCACCAACTCACAGATCTATGTGAAACATCTACATCACCAACTCACAGATCTATGTGAAATGTCTACATCACCAACTCACAGATCTATGTGAAACGTCTACATCACCAACTCACAGATATATGTGAAACGTCTACATCACCAACTCACAGATCTATGTGAAACATCTACATCACCAACTCACAGATCTATGTGAAACATCTACATCACCAACTCACAGATCTATGTGAAACGTCTACATCACCAACTCACAGATCTATGTGAAACATCTACATCACCAACTCACAGATCTATGTGAAACATCTACTCACCAACTCACAGATCTATGTGAAACATCTACATCACCAACTCACAGATCTATGTGAAACGTCTACATCACCAACTCACAGATCTATGTGAAATGTCTACATCACCAACTCACAGATCTATGTGAAACGTCTACATCACCAACTCACAGATCTATGTGAAACGTCTACATCACCAACTCACAGATCTATGTGAAACATCTACATCACCAACTCACAGATCTATGTGAAACGTCTACATCACCAACTCACAGATCTATGTGAAACGTCTACATCACCAACTCACAGATCTATGTGAAACATCTACATCACCAACTCACAGATCTATGTGAAACGTCTACATCACCAACTCACAGATCTATGTGAAACATCTACATCACCAACTCACAGATCTATGTGAAACATCTACATCACCAACTCACAGATCTATGTGAAACATCTACATCACCAACTCACAGATCTATGTGAAACATCTACATCACCAACTCACAGATCTATGTGAAACGTCTACATCACCAACTCACAGATCTATGTGAAACGTCTACATCACCAACTCACAGATCTATGTGAAACGTCTACATCACCAACTCACAGATCTATGTGAAACATCTACATCACCAACTCACAGATCTATGTGAAACGTCTACATCACCAACTCACAGATCTATGTGAAACGTCTAAATCACCAACTCACAGATCTATGTGAAACATCTACATCACCAACTCACAGATCTATGTGAAACGTCTACATCACCAACTCACAGATCTATGTGAAACATCTACATCACCAACTCACAGATCTATGTGAAACGTTTACATCACCAACTCACAGATCTATGTGAAACATCTACATCACCAACTCACAGATCTATGTGAAACGTCTACATCACCAACTCACAGATCTATGTGAAACATCTACATCACCAACTCACAGATCTATGTGAAACGTCTACATCACCAACTCACAGATCTATGTGAAACGTCTAAATCACCAACTCACAGATCTATGTGAAACATCTACATCACCAACTCACAGATCTATGTGAAACGTCTACATCACCAACTCACAGATCTATGTGAAACATCTACATCACCAACTCACAGATCTATGTGAAACGTTTACATCACCAACTCACAGATCTATGTGAAACATCTACATCACCAACTCACAGATCTATGTGAAACGTCTACATCACCAACTCACAGATCTATGTGAAACATCTACATCACCAACTCACAGATCTATGTGAAACGTCTACATCACCAACTCACAGATCTATGTGAAACATCTACATCACCAACTCACAGATCTATGTGAAACATCTACATCACCAACTCACAGATCTATGTGAAACATCTACATCACCAACTCACAGATCTATGTGAAACGTCTACATCACCAACTCACAGATCTATGTGAAACATCTACATCACCAACTCACAGATCTATGTGAAACATCTACATCACCAACTCACAGATCTATGTGAAATGTCTACATCACCAACTCACAGATCTATGTGAAACGTCTACATCACCAACTCACAGATCTATGTGAAACATCTACATCACCAACTCACAGATCTATGTGAAACGTCTACATCACCAACTCACAGATCTATGTGAAACATCTACTCACCAACTCACAGATCTATGTGAAACATCTACATCACCAACTCACAGATCTATGTGAAACGCAGACCTGGGGCTGAAGTACTCGGTACTCGTGTACACTTTTGAAGTACTCGTACTCATAAAACTTGTGGGTCATGGACTCATACTCATTGTACTCAGATTTTGAGTACATTACGAATACATCTGAGTACTTTCTCAATATGTACTGGGGAAAATAAATATATTTGGTTATAAAATGAAACTTTCCTGAAATATTTAAATGTTCAACTATTTTTAAAATACTTTGATAGAATACCACCTTACCATCCCTATACATACACCCTCATTCTCTGATAACCATGACTATGATACCCAAAAGTGGCAACAGACAACAGCTTTTCCCAGTCAGAAACACCCTGTTAGTGTTAAGCAAACAATAATTGTAGGCTATCAGTTCAGGTCATAAACCTGTTTGTTTAATTAAGCCACCAGGATGTCCACAAAGAGCCAATTAGCAGTTAACCCACCAGTTAGACAGGAAATGCCTTTGATGTAATCTGGAGACCATGTCACTTGACAGCAGCTGACAGAGCTAACTGCTAAGAACAAGAACTGCCAGTCTTCCTCTGTAGAAGTAAGGTGGCTCAAGTCAGACTGCCTCCTACACTAGTATAATCCCATGCCAGCAGCCTGGCTAAAAAGTCCAAATGGGATACTGAGCCTGTTATGTGGACATGTGCTAACCCTCTCAACAATTAGTAGTCTACGATCAGAAAATATAAACTGCAAACTTATAATATCAGCAGATTGTAGAGGTGATTGTACAAGTTTTCCTCATAAAAAAATGGATCAACTGCCATTGCATATTCACTTGTGCTGAGTTATCTAAATTAGATTAATTAATAATTTAAAAATACGTTATTATTTATATATTTTTTAATGTACTCGTACTTTTACTCATTCTCGTGAGAATGTACTCGTACTTGTACTCGTACTCAGCTTTTAGCAATGTACTCGTATTTATCCATCTTCAAAGTATTCGTACTCGTAATTGTACTCATGAAAATGTACTCGGCCCCATATCTGGTGAAATGTATACATCACCAACTCACAAATTTATGTGTTCTACTTGTGACACCTTTAATACAAGATTTGTTCATGAAACAACCTGGGGGTCTATTGATAAAATACTCTGGAAACTTGAGTAACTGACTCAGGACATTTACAATGCACAATAAACAACATGCTATTTGGGATGAAGGTTCACATTAAAGGGCGTCTGCTGTTCCGTTACCCCAAATCAGTCAGTGCTGGTAATTATTACCAGGAAGTTTGTTGAATCAGTGTACTTTGTGACTGTCTTTGGCCAACTTGTGGTTTGGTATGTTGAAACCATGAACTTAAAGTACTTTGTACTTCTATGCCAGCTGATCTGCTTTTATTTTCTCAACGTCTTTGTTGATCTATATAAATTTGTATACAATTCAATCCCAGTTATTTATTAAGATCAACTAATTATCTAGTACTTAGCAAATTTCCCAAATTGAGAATAACAAATTATTTCAAAAATAAGTTACAACAAAATTAAAATGTTTAGTACACCTTGTAGTCTGGCACATATATAGTAAAAACTTTAACATGTCAACAATCAATGATATATATATATGGTAAAACTTTTAAATATTTATCACTGTAAAACTGGCTAGAAAGAGAAATGCATACCCTCAGATGTTGTACACAAAATTTATAAATTTGTGTTACTATAAAACCGGCTAGAAAGTACAAATGCATACCCGCCACCCCACCTACCCCCTCTTGCAGCAACTCCAATCATCTAGGTTGCTATCTGTAGACATGTGTAATGCATAAATCCATTAAATTACTGCATTAGGCACATACCAAGTAGCCAACAGTCTGAACAGATGATGTTACCCTGCATCCTGTACCAATGCCTCTTACTGCCCATTAAGTCCATTTCTCCACATGTACTCACTCATCTGCTGTCATACATGTTGTATTCACCAGATTTTTAGTTTAGCATCACTATTTCACAAATGGGTACTGGGGCAGTATGCTGTAGACACATTTCCTGGCATTCTATTTCTTTAACAAGATTTCACAAGATTGCCACCCACAGAATTAACTCTAGATGGCAGGTGGACAAGGAAGTCTTTTGGCTTATCGAGAGTGCAACCCCTTTTATCTACGTGTATCCCGCCCTTCTGAGGTATGTGTCGATTTTATTTTTAAACATATTCACGCTACTAGCACCAACACAATCAGCAGATAATATGTTCCAATCATTTACACTTACAGTCCTTTGTGAAAACGAGAACTTTCTAATCTACACTGCTCCTTTGCTAATGTAACTTCATGTCCTCTGGACCTTCTATCTTTCTTAACTGAGAAAAAAATAGTTCTATCAATATTTTCATAACCATTCAATATTTTAATTTAAGCATTTCTATTTGATCTCCTCTCAATCTCCTGGTCTCTAGTATTATTAAACCACATTCTTTTAGACATATTTTGTGACAAAGATCCCTCAATTTTGGTAGCATTTTAGTCAGTCTCCTCTGTACTCTTTCTAGCATTTCTATATCTAATTGTTAGTTCTTTTTCCTTTTACGCTATGTTTCGTTTAATTAATCCAAGGATTTGATTTCCCTTTGAAGATGCAATTCTGCACTGCTCTGAAACCTGCATGTCAGCACTAATGGTTAATCCTAAGTCCTTTTCTCTTATAATAGTATTTAGTACAGTAACCCTCATTATATATTCTACATCTTCGTTCCCATGTCCTGTGTGGAGATCATCTTGTAAATGCTGTCTATCTCCATCACGTTTAATCCTTCTAAATACTTTTGTATCATCCGCAAATTTCAACACCTTGCTTGTTATGCCATCATCCAAATCGTTGATATATATATATATATTTAAGAATAACATAAGTCCCAGTACTGATCCCTGAGGTACACCACTCAAAGCTGATATCCAGTTTGAAGCCTCCCCATCAACTACTACCTGTTGTCTTCAGCCATGGGCCTTGAGTTTAAGCAGTCGTCTTTGATGTGGTACTTTGTTATCGCACACCAAGTGTCCCTTTGCCTTGACTGGCCGCTTGCAAGCTACCACATCACAAATAGTTTATACCTTTCTACGTAGTCTTTAGAAGGACCGTTTCCTCCGTATAATGTGTACCAGAATGACTACGTCTAAGTTAAGTGGCCTTCTACTACAACATAACTATATATTTACATGTGTGTATGTTGAACCAGTTCGCACTGGTTCATGAGTCAAAGTGAAACTAAGTATTTTTAGTTATTACGCTATTTGGCAGACACTTCTTTGTGTGTAGTCTATGTTCCAAATCACTTATTCAAATATTTTCAATAATGTAAATACTCTGAATTAGACTGATCTATCACCTAGTGCCCAACTATCCTACGCCAGACATACACTACGTGCCCCCTAGCAAATGGATGTAACACTACGATTTTATCAACAAACCTTCTAATATCGCTCACGAAAGCTAAGGTATTCTAAAATACTTTTAACTATAATTGTTTCTTAATGTCTACAGGTATTTTATTAATTATACTGATGCAAAATTGTACTTATCTGATCAATATTTCCACTCAGGCTGTGAAATAAGGCCGGTCTGACCACCCCGGATGAGTAGTTTCAGTGACCGGACTAGTCCATGTTTAAAGGAGCAGTCACATCGGACTAGCTGTGGTTATGTGAATTAATTTACGCTGTGTACATGCTAGTTGGGTGTTGTGATGGAATAAAACACACTAAGACTATAAGGCAGCATGCTGAACGCGGAGAATGTATATGTACATGGATTTGGTTCATTAGAAATAGACTGAATATCATAACTTAACCACATTAATGGTACAAATGGTGTAGATCCATTTGTTAGAACAACTGCGGTTCTAAAGGGCAACGTTATCTGTCAGTAACAGCAACATTCCCCAAATGTTATTACAGACCTCAGTGCTATTTCTGTTCCACAACTTCCTAGTAAGAGGCTTAATTCAACCCAAACAAACACATAAAAGCCCATGTGGAGGCCACACAAACACGTACAAGCCCATGTGGAGGCCACACAAACACATAAAAGCCCATGTGGTGGCCACACAAACACGCACAAGCCCATGTGGAGGCCACACAAACACATACAAGCCCATGTGGAGGCCACACAAACACGCACAAGCCCATGTGGAGGCCACACAAACACATACAAGCCCATGTGGAGGCCACACAAACTCCAATCAATTTGCTGAACAAACCTAATGATCCATCTGTAAATAGTAGGCACAGAGTAGGCTTTAAGTTTTATTGGATAATAAATATCAAGGAAAATTTAATTCACCTTTACGGTGCAGCATTCATGAGCTATGAAATGAATTAGCTTTAAGCATTCCTGTACTCTCATCAGGTTTATCTGACATTAAATAATAATAGTAACATTTACTCATCAGTACTTATTACAATTATACATGCATCTTTAAGTTTAACACAGCCTTGACATTTTATTTTATATATGTGACAAGATACATTTTTAATTTGATTCCAATCTGTAGGTAAAAGGGATAAACTATTCATAACAACACATGTATGTAGAATTCTGACCACACAATCACTGGAATTTATTATCTGTTTTAACAGACATTTCTGGTAACTAATTGTGACTACTCAAGCCTGAGCCAAATTCAGTCTGAATAGCTTTGTAAACAGCTACTTATCTTGATGGACTGGACATATCTACTCAGCCTGGGCCTGCAGTGCTGACCAAGTGATTATGTTATCTTACTGGATCAGGAAAATCACAGGTCATAGATCTCAGTTGAGTTGAATACCTCTACCACTTTACTGGTATATTATAACCAGCACGCTTCATTAGTATGCCTTTTAAGAGTAAGGTAACAATAATAATTCCTAGAGGCAATTCCAGATAGTATTGCATGAATGGGGTAGAAGGCACTTTTAACAATACATACTGTATGACTGGTAAGTAGTAGGCTTATATATGGTATTGTTATTAGTATATTCACAGATCTACTAATTAACTAAATCAATATTTTTCTAACCATAGATTAATATCATGAGAAACGGGGTTCTGAAAAATGCCTCAGATAATTCATCATCATCCTTTTCGCGGCCACAATCATCATGCTGATTATTCTCCTGCACTTTGGAAGTTGCGAGGAGGTAGGAATTGTTTTTACCAAGTAATTGATTGAGTACTTACTTAATTACAGATACACTGCAGTAATTTCTGGAATTGCCCTGGCAAAATATACAGACAGAGACAGAGCAATAGATCTTGTATTCTTGGTAATTGAACCAGAACTATTTACAAAATGGAATACTGATGTACCGGATATACTAAATTGTGTTGCTTAATTTACACTATATACTATACGCGTACAAAACATGCACGAGTAAAACGATGTTAAGCCTAAGGCTAAGCCAAGGCCAGACCGCGGCAGCTGCCTGTTGCCTGAACACATGGAGACTGGAGTGAACCGACGAAGCTCAGAATCCGCCTAGTCAAGTCGACGAAATATTTGTTTTCAGTTGTCTCCCCCCGATTGCCAATTTCACCATACTCTCCATAGTCCGATGTGTTTTTAAGTTGTTGCATGATTTATATTTGAGCCAAACGTGAAAACTGTGAGCATCTCACATAGCCGTTATTTTCATCAATACAGCTGCCGAATGTATAAAATTGCACGTGTTGCCGAAATCTGACAACACACAGACGCCGTTGACGCTTGGGCGGTAAGCATCGTTCCTACGACTACGAGGCTACGTCTGTCTCTACTTTGTGCGAAAAATATCACCGTCGTCTTTTAGAGCCAATCATGCAACTGACAGGACTGTCGCTGGCGTAAGTGGTTTTACACTCACCTCTAAAGATTCCCAGAGTAATCGGATTAATCACCGATTTGACAAGTCACCCTTGATCGCTTCTGCTTACTGACAGCCAGGAATCCGCCATGACAGCCCAGTGTAATGTATTCAGTATTCACTAGATGTCGACATCATTTTGGGTTTGACTGGAGCCTAGTCCGCCACGTGGCGCCACTCTTACGTAGCTACATTTTCACGTGCTTAGTCTGCGGAGAGTTTTCAGTTAATTCGGAAAGACGAATAGTTTTGCATGGATGACCAGGTGGGTTAAACAAAGAGGCATTTCTTAGCAATTAGCAACAAGTATGTATCCACGTGGATAGCAAGTATTAACTAATGTGTCACAATCAACATGTAGACAGTTTCATTCAACAAAGACTGCCCTCTTAAAGGTTCATATAATGACATTAACTTGAACATTAATAATGGTAAAGTGACTGCACTTACCTTACTATATCTCTCTGCCGCTTTTGATACGATTGATCACAGCATTCTCACTGAACGCCTATTAAAGTGGTACGGCATATCTGGCACAGCTCTAAGCTGGTTTTCTTTATATCTAACTGATATATACCAAACTATAAAGATTGGGAACTGCTTTTCAGCTGCACTGCCGGCTTTATTTGGTGTTCCCCAGGGTTCTGTTCTTGGGCCTTTGCTTTTTACTCTTTACACCACGCCACTAAGCTCTGTTATACAAAGACATAACTTGGATCATCATCATCTTTATGTTGATGATACTCAGATCGATCTACATTTCGTTGGCTACCCCGGATACAAATCGCTCCCTTTACCAACTTAGTGATTGCCTTCAAGATATCTTCCACTGGATGACTGACAGCAAGTTGAAATTAAATGCAAATAAAACTGAATTTATCATTATTGGTACTCCAATGCAGCGTAGTAAACTAACTGGGTGGGTTTTTCCCTACGCCTATTTTGAATCAGTATATCACGCCAGCAACCTCGGTGCGGAATCTAGGAGTGATCTTTGATAGTAACTTCAATTTCCGACAACACTTATCTCAAACATGTCGCTGCTGTTTTTTTTTATCATATTCGTGATCTTCGCCGTATTCGACGGTATACGTCATTTTCTGTTGCTAAAACTATTGCAACAGCGCTTGTTAGAAGCAGACTTGACTATTGCAATTCCCTCCTTTGTAATATCGCTAGCAAGGTTATCACCAAACTCTAGCGTGTCCAAATATGTCTAACAAGAGTAGTTACAAGATCTCCTCGTTTTTCTCGCTCTGTACCACGTTTGAAGTCTTTGAATTGGCTTCCTGTACGATATCGTATATATTTAAGATCTGTACCATTACATACCAGGCACTGTCCAATAAGCAACCATCTTATTGACATTCAATGCTTACTCCTGTAAGAAAACCTATATAGCTTCGATCATCTAGTTCTGACCTACTTTTTGTTCCTAGAGTCAACACTTTTTCTGTTGCTGCACCAACTCTTTGGAATATGCTCCCTGTTAGTGTTAGATCAGTTGAAAATATAAAACAAATCCGTCGTCATTTAAAACTTATCTTTACAACCTTGCTTATCCACCGTATCTCCGTAGCTTATGGATTTTGAGATTGACCAATCCTTTTGTTTTGATGCGCCTCTGAGCTTGGTTTCCAAGGATTTAGAAATATAAGTTATATAATTATTATTGTTGTTACCATCGTGTACATTGCGAAAACAATATTTTTACTATTGTTTTCTTCACAATTAGATATATAGGGTCTATATGCTGCACGCCACCTCGCAGTTAGTTAAGTTCCTTGAATTCTATAGAATTATACAGATAATGTATAGATTTTTTGCTAAGGGTAGGGCGCGTCGTTAGGAAAGTGGCCGATTTTGTTCAGCAACTGTTTCGTAGCTCACTATCGGGCCTAGTGGAGTAGCGACCGGGCAGGTCGGGGTGCACCCGCACCTGGGCGTTGGGTGTGCATGGGGGAAGGCGGGTTTGAACTTGGCTGTTGTTCCAGTCAAGATCTACTTGTGGCAGTCTTTGGAGTATTTGAAACTGTATGTAATGGTAATACATTCAAATGTAGAATTGGAGAAATCGCTGCAATTCAACTGCGTCCGACCAACAACTCGCTGCTGACGATCGTCAACGTATACGGCCCGACGTCACAATGCGTTAACACCAACAATGCCGAGCAAGACCAGTTCTTCGCCGAACTCACAAGTCTCACGTCGCGGCACTCGTCAAATGCCCTATTTTACATAGCTGGTAATTTCAAAAGCAAGCTCGTTTACAGGAAGCTCGACGAGGAATTCATGGGAAAACACTCGCGTGGCAGATGGAACATCAACGGCATAGCCGTCGCCGACTTCCCCGACTTTCCCGAGGTACACGGTCTGTTTGTCTGTAATACTGCATTCCAGCACACCTCTCGTCACAAGGCGACGTGGCAAGGACAGCGCCGGTGCGATGTGGTGACAGGTCACGCATTGTACCTATATAGAATGTCATCGATTTTGTCATTTACCGACAGACGCGCAAAACGCTACTGTCAGACACTCAATCATACGCCGGCACATCACTCGATAGCGACCATCGTCTGCGCGTCGCGAGGCGGAGAGAGCTGTCCTTACATTGAAAGGGTTGCTCAAGAAGAACGAATATCATTACCTGGCTCTTCTCACATATCAACTCCGTTACAGAATGGGCTATTCCCAGCCGAACTACTGATGGGAAGAAGGCTACTAACACAACTGTCAACACTCCCAAGCACGCTTCAGCCAAGGATACAGACCGGTGACAGAGAGAAGGTCCGAACCAAAGAGGACACCTACAGATCCAACCAAACACGTACCTACAATAACCGACATAGGACCCAGGAACTTCCTGTCCTACAGCCAGGTGACCAAGTACGGGTTAGGGATCAGGACCGACAGGGCAGGATACTGAGACAGACACATCACCCTAGGTCGTATCTCGTGAGAAACGAATACAGCACGGTGCGACGTAACAGGAGAGTTCTGGTTCGTACTCCGGACGAACAACATGCGATGACTAATCCGGTGAGATGGCCACAACCATCATGCATCCCAGATGTGTGTGAACGCAGATCGCGCGCACCTACAACGGTGACGACGCGATCATCGCCACAGCACACCGACACTAGCCTAACCGGAGACACGGCCTCTCCATGTGTGACTGTGACCAGATCAGGAAGAGCTATAAAGTCGCCTGAACGTTTGAACTTATAGTCACCGAAGTTCACCATTGTCTAGAGACATGTTTGTAGGTGAACATGACTGTAGAGTTCAGCGTGTGAATGCGAACTCTGAGGGGAGGTGTACAGTTACCCCACATCGGACTTGTATCATATGGGACGATTCGGTAGAACGCTGAATAAGGTCACATGATGCTTTGCGTAATGACCACGCCATGTTGCTAAAAATAAAACGTGTTTCACACAACGCCGTCTTTGCGTCTCTGTACGAACACAGACAACAACACAGTGGGGTAACGGTCGCTACAACAAACGAAAAATGATGTAACTCAGTCGCTGCGTGCGTCGAGCAAGGGTCAAAGTTAATCGGTCAGCTGAGGTCACGTTGCTCACCGCGTGTCACATTTGATGCACTGCGCTTGCACGAGCATGCGTAATGCGCAAAACGGAACCGGAACTTACTCTTAGACCGGAACCTCCTTTCAGACTGGTACACCGGGCTGAGGCTGTTGCCAGGCGGCGTACCGATGGATGTGGCGAATGAATGGAATGATAATCGCGAAGGGGCGGCGATTAGGAAGCGAATCATTCGCAGTTCCAACTCGCCGAGGAATGGTTGTAACGTATCCTGCAGCTTGTCGCGACGTAGGGTGTCGAAGGCGCGACTCAGGTCGATGGCGAGGAATTCGATCGACACGCGCTGACGGTGAGCTTTCGCAGATATAGCCAACGATACCCGAAGACTACTTCGGCCGTGCTGCGTCCGCGTCGGAATCCCGGTTGCGTCGGCAACAGGTAGTCGTCAACTTTCGGCGCGATCCTCGATAGAACGATGAGAGACAGTGTCTTTCGGAGTACTGATAGTAAAACTATCGGACGCACACTCGTTAGTGGACCTATCGGTTTTCCCGGCTTCTGTATCAATACGAGCACTCCTTTGCCTAGGTCGAGCAGTTCATGTTCTTCCAGCGCATCGTTGAAGATGCTGGCAATCGTGTCTGCTAGCAGGTCAGCCGTGCATTTGAAGAATTCGGCCGGTATGTCGCCGTGTCCAATTTCTCGCTTGACCTTTTCAGTTGGAATAGGGTCTGGCAGACACGAACCAGAACTCTCCTGTTACGTCGCACCGTGCTGTATTCGTTTCTCACGAGATACGACCTAGGGTGATGTGTCTGTCTCAGTATCCTGCCCTGTCGGTCCTGATCCCTAACCCGTACTTGGTCACCTGGCTGTAGGACAGGAAGTTCATGTGTCCTATGTCGGTTGTTGTAGGTACGTGTTTGGTTGGATCTGTAGGTGTCCTCTTTGGATCGGACCTTCTCTCTGTCACCGGTCTGTACCCTTGGCTGAACGTGCTTGGGAGTGTTGACAGTTGTGTTCGTAGCCTTCTTCCCATCAGTAGTTCGGCTGGGAATAGCCCATTCTGTAACGGAGTTGACCGATATGTGAGAAGAGCCAGGTAATGATATTCCTTGAGCAACCCTTTCAATGTAAGGACAGCTCTCTCCGCCTCGCCATTGGCTTGCGGATATCGTGGTGAGCTCGTTGTGTGAACGAACTCCAGTTAATCTCAAGACATTGACGAATGTGTACCGAGTAATGCTCATTTTATCATTAATGCTTGGTACATAGTATTGAAATGTTCAAGTTATAAGACCAATACGCATAAGTGTATGTGTATAATTTGGTGTTATAACTTGAAAACAGACATTTAGCAAATTAGGGACAGTCGGCCTATGATCGGCTAACCATCGGTACACTATCGTTAGCCGACTATGAGCCGCCCTCGGCTCGAAGGCGAGCCTGCGGACAAAATTCCCACGGCCCGCAAACGGATGCTGACAGAGGGGCGATAAGTTTGCTGCTCTCGGTCCGCTATCGGCCCGCTGTAGGTGTGCTATCTGGGCTACCGCTGGACGCCGAGTACGTTAAAGACACGGACTTCGTCAGCTCTTCTCGTTTGTTCCTCGATAAGATCGAGCGCAACGCGCCAGCATGCTTGGCGGAGTGGTCGCTAATGATCGACGCGTCGAAAACAGAACGAACAAATAGCAGCCGACATGCTGACCGCAAACAGGAAGAGTGGCGTATGACACGCAAGCTTGGGTCGTTCCTCGGTGAAGCCGAAGACGTCGCTCGCCGAAAGCAGTTAGCCAACGTCGCCTTCCGCAAGTTGTGGCTGTGGTTTAGGCGATCACAGATCTCTCTATAGCTGCGGCTACGGCTATACGCATCTTTCGTCATGCCCGTGTTGACGTACAACATGGGTACATGGGCACTTACGAAATCAGAGCTAAATCGTCTGGATGCGTACCACCGTTGCCATCTACGCCAGATCGTCGGCATCCATTGGCCGCATCGCATTTTTGACGAGGCACCACCGTTGCCGATGTCGTCCCATCAGCGAAGCCGTCGTAACTTCAACATGGAGTCTATTTTCGGCACGTGCTCCAATGCCACCCGATGCACCCGCTCAGCGATCGATCGACAACTATTTCGCCGTGGACACAGGTGTCACGACATACAAGGGTCGACCTCGGACGACTCAGGTCGTACGCTACGTTGCCCCGCCGACCTCGACGCTTTGCGCGCACTCGACCGTCAATAGTGGCGAGAGTTTGGGCGGCATATTTCAAAATAAGAAAGGATCATAAGAATCTATGGAAGTGAACTTTTAAATTATTTATTTAATTACATATTTCTTTCATATTAGTGCAATTTCTATTGACTTTTAACAAGTAGTTTTACGTCTTTTATCATATGGGCATTTTAATCATATATTTATTTATTTATTGATATATATAATTTATTTATATATATATAATTTATTTATATATATATAATTTATTTATATATCTATTAACTCTACTTCTACAACAGAACTGTGATGGCACATTTCATTTCGAATGTCTGCCACGCGAAAGTGCACATAATAATAAATAACAATAACATTAGAGAAATTTAAGAAAACGGTTGACGGAGGTTACCAGTCAGACGGGAGTTAGATATCTGCTGGGGGCTCTGCTTGTGGTGCCAGGATGAAGACTAACTGGGCTTCGTTCGATGGTATTGTGGGAAGGGGAAGAAGCGGTAAGGTGGTATGACTGGTGTCGCGTTTTTCCGATCAGATGCAACCCTTCCTACTTTGGTCTAGGTCACATGCAATATAACATTCCACACGCTGCGCTTTGTAGTTGTTGGTAAAAATCGAAATATCAAGTTTACTCCTTGTTGACCTAAGGTGAAAGTCAAATAAAATAAAATAAAATCGTGACATTTATAATGTCCCGTTCCAACAATCGTTGCTCACGGCGCCGTACAGAATGTTTTGGAAAACAGGTAAGTTTTAAGGTTCGAATTAAAAACAGGATTCAACACTGTGGTTGTGGTGTGAGATGCCAAGGTAGTGAGTTCCACAGTGTTGGGGCTGCCACGCGAAACGACCGGTCGCCCCAATGATGCTTGCACTTGGGACACATGGTTGGTTGGGTTCACTAGAGCGGAGCGGTCTAGTTGGCTGGCGTAGGTCTACACAATGCGCGATGTACTGTGGTCACGGCCAGTCAGTGTTCGATGCGTGAATAAAAGGATCTTCATCATCATCATCATCATCATTGTGCAGCCGTAGTGTCCTGTGGTTGAGCGAATGCCTCAGCGTGTCGTTTCCAAATCTGTCTGTCTTGCGCTATCCTCTGCCAGATGGTGCCCTCCCACTAGCTTCCAGTACTGATTTAGTCTCGCCGGTCTTCCTCTAGCTTCCAGTACTGATCTAGTCTCTCCGGTCTTCCTCTAGCTTCCAGTACTGATCTAGTCTCGCCGGTCTTCCTCTAGCTTCCAGTACTGATCTAGTCTCGCCGGTCTTCCTATAGCTTCCAGTACTGATCTAGTCTCGCCGGTCTTCCTCTAGCTTCCAGTACTGATCTAGTCTCGCCGGTCTTCCTATAGCTTCCAGTACTGATCTAGTCTCGCCGGTCTTCCTCTAGCTTCCAGTACTGATCTAGTCTCGCCGGTCTTCCTATAGCTTCCAGTACTGATCTGGTCTCGCCGGTCTTCCTCTAGCTTCCAGTACTGATCTAGTCTCGCCGGTCTTCCTCTAGATCATTTCCCTTCGTAAGATCTCCAGGTTGTGATACGCGATGTCCATCGGTTATCTCATAGTCTGATGATGTGCCCTTCCCATGTCCACTTCTGTCTTCTGATTTGTTCTATCACGTCTATGACCTTTGTATTCTATCTTACACAGATGTTTGTTTTTCTCTCCCGATATGTTATGTTTAACATACTTATTGCCATATTTGTTTGTGCGGCTGCTAGCTTGTTCTTTGCCTGCATGGTGAGTGCCCATGTTTCCGCACCGTATGTCATCGCTGGAAGTACGCATGAGTTGTAGACTTGTCTCTTCAAGCCGGTTCCAAAGTTACTCTTGAAGATGTCGCGGTGTTTGGCGAATGCTGTCCCTCCGGCTGTGAGTCTTCTTTGAATCTCCTTGTCTTGGTTTTTGTCTCTGACACTGTATCGCTGTCCCATGCATATAGACGTAGCTTTCAACCTTCTCTGTCTGCGTCGTGTTAATATATATTGGTGTGTCATTTTCTAGCATCACTTTTTACCTTCGAAATACTCATCTTGAAAAACAAGATCTTTGTTTTTTATTTTTATCAGCTAGCTCTTGTAGCATTTTTGTAGTTCTTGCGGTGTAGTAGCGCATATATGTATGTCGTCGGCGAAGCGAAGATGACAGAGATATTCTCCGTTTATCCTCAAGCCTCTGGTTTCCCAGGTCAGTCTTCAGAATATGCTTTCGAGTATTGCCTTAAACAGCTTGGGAGATATGATGTCACCCTGTCGTACTCCTCTCTTGATGTTGATATGTTGCTGTTGGTGTATATGTCTTCCATCCCTTGTTCTTGAAGGCAGGTCAGTATTGTTTGAGTTTGCACCGAGTCGAAAGCCTTTTCATGGTCGACGAAATCGATGCAGAGCGGGATATTATATTCTCGGCAATTCTCTTTCAGTTGGTTTACGACGTGTATGTGGTTTGTCGCTGAGTACCTTCTTCTGAATTCTGCGTGCTCTCGTGAATGGTTTTCGTCGAGTATCTTCTCTAGCCTATACGTTAGTATCTTTGTGAGTAATTTGTTGATGTTTGATAACAGACATATCGGTGTGTAGTTCTTTAAGTCTTTCTTATTTCCCCTTTTGAAGATTATCACCATCTTTGCATTCTTCCACGCGGAGAGTATTCGTCATTCTGATAAGCATTTAGTATACAACTTAGCCAGTGTCTTCGAGATGGTATCTTCTGCTGCGTTTAATGTTTCAAAGTTTACATGGACGTTGTCTGATGTCTTCCCATTCTTCATATATCTTAGCGTTGCTTCCACCTCCCATGGTGTTATCTCTGGTACTTCTTTCGGGTCGGTGTGAATTATGGTACTGTGTTCACTGTCGTATAGCTCAGCGTAGAATTCCTCTATTCGTTCCATGATCATATCTTGGTCTTATATGTCTCTACCCTGCTTGTCTAGAAGTGTAATCAGTATGTGCCTGTGTTCTTTTTGCTTTCTTCAAGCTCTTTTATGCCATAATCGTTTCTCGTTTGATCTCTTGTTTATATTTTCTGATATCCTCCTTCGCTTTCTTTTTGATGGTCTTGCATATTTCTGCGTACTCTATTTGTTTTTTACGGTCGCTGTTATCCACCATTTCTCGTCGTTTCTTTATTAGTGCTCGTGTCGGTGACGATATTCTCCTATTGTTGGTTGCTTTGGCTACACTTGTCGCACTTAGTTGGATTATGTTTTCACTCATTGGCGCACTTAGTTGGATCATGTTTTCGCTCATGGTCGCACTTAGTTGGACCATGTCTTCGCTTATGGTCGCACTTAGTTGGATTATATTTTCGCTCATTGTCGCACTTAGTTGGATCATATTTTCGCTCATGGTCGCACTTAGTTGGATCATATTTTCGCTCATGGTCGCACTTAGTTGGACCATGTCTTCGCTCATGGTCGCACTTAGTTGGATCATATTTTCGCTCATGGTCGCACTTAGTTGGATCATGTTTTCGCTCATGTCGATGTCATCTAGTTCTTGTAGTGTATCGACTCAGTTTCGCAGTTCGAGTTGGAATTCGATCTTGTTTGTTCCCATATATATACTCGCACTGCTATTGGTAGCCATTGCAGCTTGATCAGAGTCGGTGTGATGTGACATAAGTTCTGCACTCTCAGCAGTCGTTGTATTTGTTTCGGAGGCATTCGGTGGAGCAATATAATGCCAACGTCAAGTTTACTAGTCTAGGCAAAAAATCTCAAAAGGGTTCTAGAAATCACGTTACGGGTACCTAAATGTTACAAGCTGTCACCCGTGCCAGGATTTATCTGTTACCTCTACCAGTCACAAAAAGCCCGGATGACACTTTCTATTGTGATTTTTTACTACTACTATATATCTACTAATTGTAGGGCTACACGATAACATTTTGTGTTAACATGTGTGGATAAACGAGGCACGAATGTGCATCAAATTTTTAATCAATACAAAAAATAAAAAATATACCAAATTATTATTGAAATTTTAGATAGGTTTCGTGACCGACCGTGTAAAATAGTTCAAAACAATCACTTTCGTACGTGGCACATGACAACTGTTTTTAAATAAAAAAACTTCCCAATTCATTTCCAAATAAAATAACACCAGATTTTCTGACAAACGATGTAACATATTGCATACACAAACCAAATAATAACCATACCCCTTTATTTTCATATCCGCCGCTCACGAACATAATCCGCAATATATGTACTAATAAGAAGGTTACATGGCTAATTTTGTATCAAAATGTCTCGATTGGTGAGACACGTATTTGTGGTTAATGCACACGTCAATATTGTAGACGAAGTTGAAAGAAAAACATAACATATGCTAAGATATATTAACAATTTATTTTTGTTTCGGTTGGGTGGCATTAGTTCAAATCATCATTTACCCATCTGGTGCATGACAATTACGTTTTATCTCCCGACAATCCTGGTTCATTTCCAAATAAAATAAAACTAGATTTTCTGACAAACAATGTAATATTTTGCATACAAAACCGAAATTAACACTAACCCTACCCCTTATTTTTCATAACCACCATCTTCAAACACAATCGACTATATATGTATCTACTATTTGCAGAACAACATAGCTAATTTGATTTCATTACGAATGTGTAGTTAATATGAATGTCAATGTTACAAACGTACTTGAAAGAGAAGCACAACATATGCCCTGATTGTGTATGCCCTGATTGTGTATGCCCTGATTGTGTATGCCCTGATTGTGTATGCCCTGATTGTGTATGCCCTGATTGTGTATGCCCTGATTGTGTATGCCCTGATTGTGTATGCCCTGATTGTGTATGCCCTGATTGTGTTAACATTTTCATTTGGTTTAGTGTCGTTACTTACTATCATGGCACATAGCAATTGTTTTTATCTCATAACAAACCCACTTCATTTCCAAATAAAACAACACTAGACTGTCTGAGAAACAAGGTAATATATTGCTTGCAAAACCAAAACACTAACACTACACCTATTTTTTACATCATAGATAAGCTCTGCGAACGAGATTCTCTAGTTGTTCTATTTGGCTTCAGAACGATACACTTCACGTATAAGGTTATCCAATTGAACTACGTGCATCTTTCTGGACTGTTTTCCAGTTTTTCTTTTCCAAGCCTACTCACCTACGTGTCACATCCCCTTAATGCTTAACATACTGGTATGTTCCTTCTAGTGTGTGTTAAGATGATATCACGGACAGCAGCAAAACGTCGTTGTGACACAGTAGCTGTTCTTGGCCAAAGTTCTTGACTAAGTTGTGTTGCAATTTACACTGTAAAGGAGTAAAAAGCACCAAAGAATACGAATATTTGCTTAAGATAATAATTCATGCCCTGCTTCACACGTTGCATCAGCACGTGGTACGATACACTTACACTGTCCTTTCGTGGGATGATTTGAGTAGATGAACATCTGGACCATGGAACAATTTTGCAGCGCTTCCATGTGTGACAAATGACACTTTCTAAATATGGATTGACTGAACACTGTCGCTCAAGTATAACTTAAACCAGTCCAGTGCATGTTGTGAGAGCTTGCGCAACATCACTTCGTGGTCGACGATGTCAAATGCAGCCGATAAATCAAGAACCATGATGACAACATTCTGATTGTCCACTGCATGCAAAATGTCATTCTGTACACATGCATGCAAGGGCCGTGTTAACGCTCTGGTTGGGCTAGTACGCGCACTGGTAGGGCTCGCAGAGATTGTGCCCTGACATGTGAGCCGACAGTCTCGCGGCAATGACGTGTTCTATTGTCTTGGATAAGTAGGGTAGGTTAGACACGGGTCTATTGTTATTCAATCTATTATTCAATATGTTGGTATGTATTCAATCTGTTGTTATGTCAGTCCATGTCGGAACGGAATGAGTCCACAATGTTTCACCGGCGATGAGTTTAACAACGTTACACGTCCAGCCTCAGGCTCAAATGCAGTCATCAGACACGGTGGCGTCTACATTGTGAACATTCTCAATCAGTTCGGACCGAATTTGTTCTCGCAACTCCGTAAGCCAAAATGAAATGTATAAATCAAATATAATTTGTATTTTTGAATACAATTCATTAGTATTACCAGGCGGACAGCATGAACTAATTGAAAGTTACAGTGAATATGCCTAATTTCGTCCAAGCTGCATGGTCATTCAGTATTACGTCACGATGAGGTAAAACGGTGAGGTAAAGCGGTGTAGGGGGTCGTTTTACCCATGCCACTGATTCTTTATTATTATATATACAGAGAGAGAGAGAGAGAGAGAGAGAGGGAGAGGGGAGAGGGAGAGACAGAGAGAGAGAGAGGGAGAGAGGGAGATAGAGGGAGATAGAGAGAAAGAGAGAGAGAGAGAGAGAGAGAGAGAGAGAGAGAGAGAGAGAGAGAGAGAGAGAGAGAGAGAGAGAGAGAGAGAGAGAGAGAGAGAGAGAGAGAGAGAGAGAGAGAGAGAGGGAGAGGGGAGAGGGAGAGACAGAGCGAGAGAGAGAGAGAGGGAGGGAGGGAGTGAGAGAGGGAGAGAGAGAGAGAGAGAGAGAGAGAGAGAGGGGGGGGGGAGATAGAGAGAAAGAGAGAGAGAGAGAGGGGGGAGGGAGAGATAGAGGGAGAAAGAGAGAGAGAGCATGTAAAAAAATAGACCATGTATAGAAGGCAAACATAAGAAGTGCCCTTAAATTGTCAATCTTCAGTGCCACCGTTGAAAGTATGTTGTTGTACGGAGCAGATACCTGGACCCTCACAAAAGAATTAAAAAAGAATGTTAAGAAGGTGCCTAAATATCCACTGGAGCAATAGGTTTACAAATGAAGAACTATACAATATGGACATGTAGACAAACTCACACTCAGGATTCGCAGGATCGAGGCGCCTACAACCAGCTGGCCATTGCTATCGTAATACCGATGAACCAGTTTCAACATTCATCCTGTGGATACCCGCACGTGGAAAGAAAAACAGAAGAAAACATGTGTGTTATACACCAAGCTGGTCTGCGAAAACCTTGATATTGAAGAAACAGACCTTCCATCCCTGATGAACGATCTACCCATATGGAAACGGCTCATCTATGTTCCGGCCCCCGCCGACCGATGATGATGATGATTATATATATATGTGTGTGTATGTGTGTGTGTGTGTGTGTGTGTGTGTGTGTGTGTGTGTGTGTGTGTGTGTGTGTGTGTGTGTGTGTGTGTGTGTGTGTGTGTGTGTGTGTGTGTGTGTGTGTGTGTGTGTGTGTGTGTGTGTGTGTGTGTGTGTGTGTGTGTAGCGGGGGATTTACCATGAAGACAGGCAACACGGTTAAATGACGACTATCATTTATTGGGTTAATAATCTAAAATACAAATAAAAACTAAAACCCCAACTGGAAACAGCAGTATAACACAGCGCCTGGGCACTGCTAAGTGCAATCACACCATGCACTGTCTTACATCTTCATTTGTGTTTTTCTCTCTGTTAAAACACGAAACCTCGTGGAAAAACACTGGAGCGCTGTCTGTCCAGCTTCTCTCGGAAACTCTGTGATGGCGTCTCTTAATTAATCCTGGCTTAGTGACTGGGGTATGACCCTCGCTTGGTGACTGCTCGGGAAACTGACACCGCAGGGGAAGAGAACCTAATGGCTCTCCCAGGCAGCATATGCTACACTGGCTACATGGGGTCTACAGACTTAACACATTAAAAGTAAAGAGAACAAAAAGAGTACTTGGAGTGTTGGAATAATGGAAGTAAATAATTAATTAATTCGTCAGTAACCCCCCTGATTAAATAGTTGCAACGAGCAACTGAACAATCAGAACCAAAAGATTACACTTGGAATAATGATCTACAAAACTCATATTCTTATGGCAAGTGGTTGTGGTTGCCTGTGACTGCAACCAAAAAGCTGTTTGAAGCATGGAACCTAAGGTCGACATGGCTTTACTCAGCTCTCCAAATGATGGTGGTGCTGCTAATGTAACTCCATGTAAATCGTGAAGTGCGACCCGATGAGATAAGGACGGAACTTATCCGTGATGGCCCACTTCAGAGCAATGAGTTCTAACTTCATGGAACTGTAGTTGGCGTCGTTCCTCTCCGCTGGCCTCAAACCGCGACTTGCATAAGCAATAACCCCGTGTTCTTGGGAAAGTACTGCGCCCAGTCCTTGGAAGCTAGCATCGATCTCCACGATGAACGGCTTCGTGAAGTTTGGGTAGACTAGCACTGGAGCACTTGTTAGCTGCTCCTTTAACCTCTGAAAGGCCAAACTGCAGTCTCTGGTCCATTTTTTATGGAAGAGTTGGCCGTCTTGGGACATCTTTCTCTTCGAACCTTGCTTTGTATTCGTGGCTTTGCCAACACACTGGTGAAGAGGCTTTGCTATCTGGGCAAAGGAAGGTACATACCTTCGATAATATCCACCCAATCCAAGGAAGGAACGTAGCTCGCTCTCACTCATTGGTTCTTCCCATTCTTGTACAGCCTTGATTTTCTCCGGGTCTGTTGCCACTCTTTCTGCTGACACAAAACGCCCAAGACATTTAACATCCCGTCTGAACAGGCTACATTTCTGCGGCTTGATCTTGTGTCCAAGAATACGGTGTCCTGCCTCTGTATCATCTCATCCACCGATTTCCCAAATACTAGGACATCATCCAAGTAAATGAGAAGGGAATGGAAGTTCTCATTTCCTAACACATGATTCATCAAGCGTGAGAAAGTAGCTGGGGCATTGCAAAGTCCCATTGGCATCCTTGTGAACTCATACAGTCCACTAGTTCCAACCCTGAACGCAGTCTTTGGTACATCTCTGGCGTTCTGGGTTCGTCAATCTCCAACCTGCGCATTTCATGACTATCATTTATTGTGTCATAAATCTAAATTACTAAATAAAAAAACTAAAACCCCAACTGGGAATTGCAGTCTAACACAGCGCCTGAGCACTGCTCAGTGCAATCACAACATGCACTGTCTTACATCTTCATTTGTGCTTTTCTTTCTGTTAAAACACGAAACCTCGTGAGAAAACACTGGAGCGCCACGTCTGTCCAGCTTCTCTCTTAAACTCTGTGATGGCATCTCTTACATAACCCTGGCATAGTGACCGGGGTATGACCCTCACTTGGTGACCGCTGGGGAAACTGACACCGCTGGGGAAGCTGACTTATAGGCTTTTCCAGGCCATATATGTTACACTGGTGTAATGGGGTCTACAGACTTAACACATTAAAAGTAATGAGAACAAAAAGAGTACTTGGAGTTTTGGAATAATGGAAGTAAATAATTAACTAATTCGTCAGTAACCCTGCCGGTTACATATATATATATATAATATTATACAATTTCGCCGTAATTTAATAACTTAACTTTATAATCTTGCGTATCCACCTTAGCTCCCTGGCGTATCAATCCAACTGTTGACGATTTTAATATTGCTTATCGATTCTTATATTGACTAACCTTTTGTATTGATGCGCCTCTGAACTTGTTTTCCGAGGATTTAGGTGTGTGTGTGTGTGTTTGTGTGTGTGTGTGTGTGTGTGTGTGTGTGTGTGTGTGTGTGTGTGTGTGTGTGTGTGTGTGTATGTGTGTGTGTGTGTGTGTGTGTGTATGTATGTATGTATATATATAAATATATTATGTATTGGTTAGCTAGTTATTACTCCTGGGGCCATTTTACCACACAATAAAAGCACACAAATACAAAAAAGGCTACGTTCGCAAAACCAGAAATACTATGATCCAGGCAAGTTATCGAGGCAAGTACTATGTTCCAGACTCCAATGTTGGACAGACGGCACTGGAGGATTTCTCCTGCTTGCCAAACTGGATTTAGCTTCCACATTACCAACTCGTGAACTTGCGCTACGGCTCGTTCTCTATCTCGTGGTGTGTAGGTAGCTGCATGCATATTGAAGAACAAACGTTTTACGCAAATGAAACGGATAACAACTTTAGATGCGCTCAGTACTGGGGCAGAAGGGGATGAACTTCCTTTCGGTCATGTTTGTCGATTGCGACATCCTTCATAAACTTTCCATTCTATATTACTGACTTCTCGCAAAGAAAAACACACTGGTAATATTTTGAGCCAACTACTAAATTGGCTGAAATAGCCGCAACCAGTACAGTGACGTCTTCCGCCATCATCCAGATCCTGGAGAACCTGATCGTTCGTTCGGGAAACCTGGAATTTCTCCAAAGCGACAACGGACCACAGTTCGTCTCATACGCGTTTGAAACATTTCTGCAGATGCAGTACGGACAGTCCTGCAAATGTACCGATCGACACCACATATATTGACACAGCGTACTCCAGCTGAGTTGATTCAAGGTCGTAAACCACGGTTTCTTCTGGAAAACCTGAAACCACCCCAGGCATCTCTACCGAACATTCCAGCGTTAGCTGAATCGATCGCAAGGAAGCAGGAACGAATCAAAGTGCACACCGACAAACGACGTCGTTCGCGAAATACGATGATGAAACCTGGAGACTGGATCAGGACGAAACGACCTATCTGGAAACTCAAGACTACCTGACGAACTAGTGAATGTTTGTTGCGACATTAGTCAGCTGTTAAATTAGCATGTTATTTCAAACGTCAGTGGCTACATTGGTAATTTGAACGGTTTGTGTGCGTCTCTCTATTGGTAGATTTCGGAACAATAATCTTTACAGAGAGGGGGAATGTGTTGATTTCTGTAACTTTAATAGTGTACCTTTAATGTACTTGATCAGCTGACGTCAGCCTCGTTCTGGGGGTGAAACTTGGCTGCGCCATGATGCTGTATTCCAGCCTGTTCAACGTTACGATAGTCTGGTGTTGTTTGTGATATTTCCATGTTATCGACATAACATGGAGAACTAGCGCGAAACGAAGGTATCTCAGCCTAACGGCAAATCCCGGCTCCCCTTAGCCCGGAAGGGTTAGAGGTTCACTCGCTTTTAAGGAACTGAACGCCAAATTGGGCTTTCTGTTGGATTGTGACACATATTTTGTGTGCGCGTGTGCGTGGTGTGCGTGGTGTGCGTGGTGTGCGTGGTGTGCGTGGTGTGCGTGGTGTGCGTGGTGTGCGTGGTGTGAGTGGTGTGCGTGGTGTGCGTGGTGTGAGTGGTGTGCGTGGTGTGCGTGGTGTGCGTGGTGTGCGTGCGTACATGCGTGTAGTGTCATTCGCGTGCGTGTGTCTGTGTGTTTATGTTGAATTATCATTAACTATGATGGCAATCACAGCTTTAACCTGGGTGGGTTTCGTTCTGACTGTCGTGAACCAATTGCGATATTTTTGCGACAGTTGAAACAGTACGTATGTCTTTTTTCGCACGTCCACCTCTCAGTCTGCAATTGGCGAAACTAAGGCAGATGGTGCACAACGCAGTCAAACGATCGAGAGTCCGTATCTGGTGGGAATGCTGCAGTGGAGACTGTCAAAGCTACTAACGGTGGCATCGGTGGCACTATAGTGCTACATGAGAGACTGTCCTGCAGAGGATGCGAATGAATCACCAGAGGAGGTACGCAGCAGTTGCTTCAGAACGTCATCAACTTATTTACAACCACCACCACTACCACATTAGCATGTTAGTGTTTTGTGTTTATTAATTACCATGCCAAAAATGTAACAAACTTGGTATATCATCGGTTTACCTGTATCAGTTATGATATACGTTTCTAGTACACACACAAGCAAAATTTGAGTAAGTAGACTCATAACAAATTCCCAGAATTTTTCAACAAATTATGTAATTTCTTCGATGCACGGATAACACACAGAGTTTATATATTATGCGGGATAACATCGTATGACACACGCGATTCTGCTCTTCAGTTGTGGCAATCACAGTTTGAGTTTGCGTAGTGTCCAGTCTACCATCAGGAACCATCTGAATGTGCGTAGTGTCCAGTCTACCATCAGGAACCATTTGAATGTGCGTAGTGTCCAGTCTACATCAGGAACCATTTGAATGTGCGTAGTATCCAGTCTACATCAGGAACCATTTGAATGTGCGTAGTATCCAGTCTACATCAGGAACCATTTGTGACATTCTTGAAAAATGAAATGGTATCCGTTTTTCACAAGTTCAACTCTACGATTAGAGATAAGATGGCAGACGGGGCCCATAATAAGGCTGACGGATTCCACCATATAGTTAAACGGTAGTTCGAAACCAAACGGGGGCCCTGGTGTGCCAGAGTGAAGATTGTAATATCTAATAACAAATGTTTTGATGACATTGTATGGCTGCTTGGGAAGCTATCTTGGGATCTTGCAATGAATCACCTACAGCTAGGGCGGTGCGGGAAGTTGCTCGACAGCATCATATCGTGTGACGCCAAAACTTTGCGGAGAAAGTCAAGGAATGGTGCATTGGCTGGGGCGTCCACGTTAGAAGAAGGGTATGCCGACCAAATGAATGTCCAGATAACTAGCACGAGGCGAACGTTTATCGGCCGAATAGAAACTGAAAGCCAAATGTGGCTTTCTGCTGGACATATACGCAGCAAATCTTATGGACGTTGATCACCAGGGTTTGTCGGAGCCACCCTCCATCATGCAAAACTGTACGAATCAACGACAACATTATAACACGCCGATTCAAATGGAACCGTAGTCCCTTCAGAGATTGCGACTGGTATGGTGAATGTTTATCAAGACACTCAACAACATTGTTTTCTTTCATCGTGAGTAGTAATAGATGTCCCTTACCGGGGATGGTGTCACGTCGCTGTGGAAGCAGAAAAGTACCCGGATGTAGGTCAAGGATATAGGGGCAAGTGACGCAAGTGGCGCCACCTAGCGGATAGATCACGAATTAAAACAGCACCCTGGTGCACTTTTTTCGAACTAAAATGCTTTGACCAGTATAGCACCCTATCGGATTTTCCGTGAACTAACTGTATAAGTGGTGCCACCTGACGTACAAGTTGTAAACAAAATGTTCGAGTACTGCCCAAATTCGTGCGTCTTTGGTTTGACCAGTAGCGCCACTGTCGGATGTTTCATGAACTAAATGTACAAAGTGGTGCCACATGACGGACAAGTTGTAAACTAAATGTAGGAGTACTGCCCAAATTCGTGTCTCTTGCACGCTTGCGTGCAATAGAGCCCCTTGACGGATAGATCAGGAACTACAAGCACGTCCATGAGAGAGGCGACATTCGACGCCACTCAACGGACACCAATGTAATTAGTCAGAGTATCGCCATCTACCGACCATGACATATCTCTATTCGTCGACACAATTCCGGAAATGGTGAAACCGTAGAGGCCGCCAAGACAGGTCGTCACGACATTCAAGTAACTTCCGGTATGACATCACATCTGGCATAGCGTCTCCTAGTGGATAATCGGAGTACTACACCATACGATGGCGAAGGCCAACTACCTGACAGGACTTCATTCAAAGAGGTGACCATCATGGGTCCCAACGCCACTCAACGGACACCAATGTAATTAGTCAGAGTATTGCCATCTACCAGCCATGATAGTTCTCTATTCGTTGACACACATACTCGTTGGGAATAGCGGGAGCGTAGAGGCCGCCATGACAGGTCGCCATGTCATTCAAATAACTTCCGGTACTACGTTACTTCCGGCGTAGCGTCCCTAGTAGAGGCCGCCATGACAGTCAAGTGACTTCCGGTATGACATCACATCCGTCGTAGCGCCCCCTAGAGGATAATTGGAGTACTACGTCACATGATGGCGCCATCTAGCGGGTAAAAATATATAATTAGGTTAGCTAGAGAAAAAAAGTTGGGGTTAACATCGTGAAAATTTAATGTTTTTGTCCCTCGTCGAAGTAGGCGCCGGTTCAAGTGAATTGAACAATGTAGTGCTTGTCGTCGTAGTGTTTGTCGATGGGCTACAGCGCTTGTGGGCAATGTGTTATTTCCAGCTATCTTTCCGTGTGAAATGTCTCTTGCAATCGGGGCACTGGAAGGCCGCTCGTGGTACTGGTGTAGGGTTGTTGGCAGCTGGTAGACGAGTCCATAAGCTCATAATGTACGTGTTTACTGTTCAAATTTAAAGAACGGAATGGCTCTTGGAACACGTCGGTCTAAGTTTGGTTTGTACAACTCGTTTTATATCGATAAACCGTTTATTCTGATAGAATTCCATCTTTTTGACGGAATCTTACGCGATAACACGTCGAATTGCCTGGAATTCCATATTTTTGACGGAATCTTGTGCGATAACACGTCGAATTGACTGGAATTCCATATTTTTGACGGAATCTTACGCGGTAACACGTCGAATTGCCTGGAATTCCATATTATTGACGGAATCTTACGCGATAACACGTCGAATTGCCTGGAATTCCATATTTTTGACGGGATCTTACGCGATAACACGTCGAATTGCCTGGAATTCCATATTTTTGACGGAATCTTGCGCGATAACACGTCGAATTGCCTGGAATTCCATATTTTTGACGGAATCTTACGCGGTAACACGTCGATTTGCCTGGAATTCCATATTTTTGACGGAATCTTACGCGATAACACGTCGAATTGCCTAGAATTCCATATTTTTGATGGAATCTTACGCGATAACACGTCGAATTGCCTGGAATTCCATCTTTTTGCCGGAAACTCATGCTGTAACCCGTCTATTCTAACGTGCCATCCGTAGTCTCGTGGGATATTTCGGTCATAGTCTCGTCTCTTGTCTCGTCCGCACTCTCGTGTGATGTGTCATCCATAGTCTCGTGTGATGTGACATCCGTAGTCTCGTGACTTATCTCGGTCATAGTCTCGTCTCTTGTCTCGTGTGATGTGTCATCCGAAGTCTCGTGACACATCTCGGTCATAGTCTCGTCTCTTGTCTCGTGTCATCCGAAGTCTCGTGACACATCTCGGGCATAGTCTCGTCTCTTGTCTCGGGTCATCCGAAGTCTCTTGACACATCTCGGTCATAGTCTCGTATCTTGTCTCGTGACACATCTCGGTCGTAGTCTCGTCTCTTGATGTATCTATGTATATCTCTATGTATGTATCTATGTATGAATCTATGAGTTCATTTTCGGTTACCCATGCCAGGTTATTTGTTTTACGACAGAAGTCGGTTTCGAAGGTTTTACCGAAGAAGCACGAATTTAAATACTATAGTACGAAAAAGGATAAAAAAAAGTTATAATGTCCATGTGTACACCTGACCCTTAATACGTTAAACTATATAGATACTGGTACATCTTATCTGGGAGGTTATTATGTGTCTGTACTGTTCTAACATAACGCTTCACTTTCCTCGAACAATGAAGATAGCGAGGACTGCGCTGTCTTTTATTGATATAGGCTCTTTGGTATCAATGCTACCGAGTCAAAATTGCGCGTCGCTCATAGCGTGATTATTTATTGAAAAGTTGGGTAAATACTATGATATTCTGTCAAATACTGTTACATGACAAACAGTTTGACAAAAATAATACACAGATAGCTGGTAGTTTGAATGTTTTAGCTGATAAGTTCGTATAATTTCCTATGTCTTAAGGCTTAACACGGGACAAATACACGGATGCTTTTTCAACACAGAAACTTGAGGCTTGATTTATACCGGTTCATACCAGTTCATACCAGTTAACGGGAAATTTTTCACTCGCTATAGTATGTCAGTATTTTTGAGTTGTATATCAGTGTTTGTAAGGTGTTTGTCGGTGGTTATGAGCTGTTTGTCAGTGTTTGTAAGTTGTTTGTTAGTGGTTATGAGCCGTAGGTCAGATAGCCTTTAGCCCCTATGCGTGTATGCTTTACCAGGTTTGGATCTATGATTTTGGCCCTATGTAAATGTATAGGTTAGGAGAGGCCTACACCTAATCAAATGGTCCACAACCTATGGGACATAAGAATAGGTACTATTGCTCATGCGCGATTACTTATTTAATTGACGTCACATGATGGATTATATTGCATTCGCGCAATACAAGGTCTAACCAAAGTACTACCTGCTTGACCAACTCACCTCGCGTACAAAATTACAAAATTACTGCACATAGCAGTTTGATGACGTCACTGACCATGACGTCACTGCATCATGACGTCACACGAAGGGATTACATTACATATGCGCAAGTTCAATACAAGGTCTAACCAAAGCACTACCTGCTTGACCAACTCACTTCGTGTACAAAATTACTGCGCATAGCAGTAGGCTACGTAACCGTGTCGTTCGCATTGTAAATGTTCCCTGTCGTCGACAATCATACGTTTCTTGCAGTATCTGCACCCGATGTAGAAGGGAGTATACTTGCGTACTTTGTCCATAAGGAGATCTCTGACCTTGATAGCATGTTCGGCGCTTACCGTTGATTCTAGAGTTGGTACGTCCGCTACGTCCACGACCTCTGGTTCCGATGGCGGAGAAGGACGGTTGGTCACCGGCATGATGGGTCGGCTCGTTGGCTCGTCCTCATCGCTCGAGTCTGCCTCATTGCGAGGTCGGTAGGAGGGTGTCTTCAACATGATGCTGATGTTAGCCGTGCTGTCGTCGTGACGAATGACGGTCCGACTGGCAAAATATCGCGCTTATATAGTTTGTAAATGTGCCGAAAAGTCACGTGGGTGTGCCGAACGAGCACGAAATGTCTAACCTATGAGAATAGCTAATACTCTTTTGTGAGAATGTGATTGGTTCTGAAAAGAACCGTTTCTTGTTATCTCGTCGAATTTTTCTTATGATGCTGTTAAAGGTGTAGACTGTAGAGTAGATCCTTGATGGTTGGTTCGATTGCTGGAGCTGGTGACAGACACGAAATTGTTTTGGTGGTCGAACTGGTCGTCGGACTGGTCGTTGAACTGGTCGTTGGTTGTTGGTCCGGGTTGATTGTCGGGGTCGAGAGGTCGACTGGTCCCGTCGCCGGAGAAGGCTGCGCCTTCGGTAACAAACTCTCTTGTCGGACAATATCAATATATGAATTCGCACCCATTTTCAAGATGTAAGCTATAATGACCACAAAAGCAGACGCAGGCCTTTTATAACCAGTCCACAGATCGTAAAGATCACGTGGGCGTGCCGAAAGATCTCGGATTATAGAAAAATTGGACCTATGTTAAAGTTGTAAATGTATAGGTTAGGAGAGGCCTACACCTAACCAAATGGTCGACAACCTATGACATATAAGAAAAGACACCATTGTCCGCCAGGGATGATGCTTGTAGTTCCTGATCTATCCGCCAGGGGGCTCTATTGCATGCAAGCGTGCAAGAGACACGAATTTGGGCAGTACTCCTACATTTAGTTTACAACTTGTCCGTCAGGTGGCACCACTTGTACATTTACTGCATGAACAATCCGACAGGTGGCGCTACTGGTAAAACCAAAGACGCACGAATTTGGGCAGTACTCGAACATTTAGTTTACAACTTGTCCGTCAGGTGGCACCACTTGTAAAGTTAGTTAACGGGAAAAACCCGATAGGTAGCGATACTGGTCGAACAATTTTAGTTCGAGAAAATGCCGCCAGGGGGGGGGGGGCGAGCGCTGTTTTAATTCGTGACCTATCCGCTAGGTGGCCCCATTGCGGCACTTGACCTACATCCGGGCATTTGACCTTTGTCCTTGACCCACGTCAGGGACCTTTGACCTACATCCGGGACCTTGGCCTTTGACCTACATCCGGGACCTTGGGTACTTTTCCACTTCCACAGCGACGCGACACCATCCCCGGTAAGGGACATCTATTACTATTATCGTGGCATACGGTGGAGATGTATTCCCGACTTTCGTTTAGAAAGGTGATGTTAATCCTCACACATATCTGCAACCGTCTGTTGAACAAGATCGCCTCAGTGACTTAAATTGGTCCTCCTCCATAACTGTAGAACAAATTAACTTCGAGCAAGTGATTTATAACTTTACAACAATCAAATTAAGAAAAGCGACCTTGTGTGAAATTACTCTAAAACGCATTCTCATTTGGAAATGCTTCCATTGTTTCTTACTTGTGAATCATCATTATATACTTGTTACGTTCCTTGAACTACTGCGTTCACTAGTGCAGAGCAAAGAAGGCAGACAGGATGAGCCTGGTCAACCCTCACCTGACGCCACGAATACCTTACACATGGCCAAGCGGGCAGGTAGCGTAAGAGCTCAACGAACACGTCACGAAACAACACGATACGTTTGCACGCGGCGTAAGCCTCATGGTAAAAGCCAAGCCCAGACTTTAATCCGAGATGGCAATTGTACAACTGCATAGGGCCAGGCCGTGTATGCTATGAGCCTGTCTAAACTATGGTACTTTAATACATGCATAATTATAACGAAGGAAATGATCTGTTCAGTGATACAGTCTGTATCTAACGTACTGAATATAAAACACACATAGGACAATGTTATAGTAGAACATAACGTGATGACATATAAACAGAATATTGTTAATGTCAAACTTAAATGTTCAATGCTTAATGTTCATGTGACCACGACGCCGCGTGGCGATCGATCACTGAACATTACATCCCTCTTTTCATAGGGAAATGTTCAAGCATCGTACACAATGGTATGCCTGCATGTCCGGCCATACCTGGACTGCAATTTTGGGCCGATCTTATCGGGTTGTGCTACGCACAAGTCCCATCGCCGGTAGTTTGATGTCTCGATCCGGGGTTGTCTCGCTTGGTGTGTCCGTCGCAAGTGTCGCGGGTCGCGGGTCGCGGGACGTCGCTTCTGTAGTGTCTCGGCTTGAGATGTCGACTGTTACGTCGGCAGACCGCACCGTCCTCCGTTCGAACGTTGTACGATCGTGGAGTGTTCGCTTTCTCGGTAACGATGGCTGGCTGGTGACCTCCCGCGTTTCTCCTCAGCAGCACTTCGTCTCCGACTGAGATAAACGCTCGAGCTTTGGCGTTTCGGTCGTAGTACTTCTTTTGTTTCTCTTGCTTCTGCTTGACGCGCTGGTGGGTGACGTCAGGATTTACGATAGCAGGTTGCAGCGATCTGTGTGTCTCAGGCAGGATGGACCTCAATCGTCTCCTCAATCATCTTCGCAGGTGACTTTCCGCATTCTTATATGGGCGTCATACGATACTCCAGCAGAGCGAGGAATGGACCTTTTCTGCTTGCGGTTGCCTTTACGATGATTCTCTCTGCGGTCTGTACAGCCTTCTCCGCTAACCCATTGGATTGCGGGTACCAGGGACTTGCGGTCACGTGGACGAATCCCAAAGCCTTTGCGAATTGCGCGACCTCTGCACAGGCGAACTGTGGTCCGTTGTCGGAGACGACCTTCTCCGGGATACCGTGTCTGGCGAAGATTCCTTTCATCTTCATGATGACGAATGATGCCCGTGTTGAGTAGAGCCTCTCTACTTCGATGTAACGGCTGTAGTAGTCTTGCTGTGACAGATAGTTCTTCCCGTCGCACTCAAACAGATCCACGGCCACATTTTGAAATGGTCGCGCTGGGATAGGATGGTTCATCATTGGCTCTTTCTGCGTTGCCTACTGGTGTTCCTGGCGTATCGAACAACCTCCGATGAGCGTCTCGGTGTCCGCGTTGAGGCGGGCCTAGTATATAGCACCTCGGGCACGTTGTCTGCTTTTCTCCTTTCCGAAGTGTCCGATGTGTATCTGCTGTAGTATCTCCTGCCGCTGGTCAGGGGGGTATCACGATCCTATCTTCCTTGATGACGATGGCTGACGACTAGCTTGGGCTAGTCTCACTTATGATTGAGAGTTCGTCTCGAACATTCCAGTATTCTTGGATTTCCCTCGGGCAGCATCGACGGTCGTTGGGCCAACCCTGACTCAATCGTTCTTATCAATGTCTGCATGGCAGTCTTGGTCTTCTCCATTCGTGCGTCATTGACGGTAGTGTGGAGGATTTCGAAAATTCCAACTTCTTCGCTGAGGTCACTCTGGGTCAGAACCTCATGTACCCGAACACCGTCTTCCAAGTCATTCCTTTGTAGTTTCGGGTCCTCTTTCAGGAAGTTGCGGGACAAGGTGTCTGCCAACAGAATATGTTTCCCTGACACGTAGGTGATCGTCCCGTTATACCTCTGGAGTCTCAGCAGCATTCTCTGTAGCCGTGGTGGCGAACAAGCTAGTAGCTTCTTCGTGATGGCCTCCAGTGTTTGTGATCTGACTCGACTGTTACGCCACGCCCATATGTGTACTGGTGAAACCGTTGGCACACGAACACCACTGCGAGCAGTTCCTTTTCTATTCGCGCGTAATACTGCTCCGCGATGGTCATACATCTCGATGCATATGACACGGGTCGATGCTCCTGTAGCAAGGCAGTTCCAAGCCCTTTCTGTGAAGAGTTGCACTGTAGGACGACGTCTTTCCGGGGATCAAAGTAGGCGAGAACTGGAGCAGCTGCTTCATGTCTGCGTAGGCCTTCTCCCTCACTGCATCCCATATGAACTCGTTCTCTTTCCTGGTCAAGTCTCTCAGTGGGGCGGTGATGTCCGTCAAGTCTGCGTTGGCATTCCCCCTCACTGCATCCCAGATGAACTCGTTCTCTTTCTTGGTCAGGTCTCTCAGTGGGGCGGTGATGTCCGACAAGTCTGCGTAGGCCTTCTCCCTCACTGCATCCCAGATGAACTCATTCTCGTAGGCCTTCTCCATCACTGCATCCCGGATGAACTCGTTCTCTTTCTTGGTCAGGTTTCTCAGTGGGGCGGTGATGTCCGTCAAGTCTGCGTAGGCCTTTTCCCTCACTGCATCCCGGATGAACTCGTTCTCTTTCTTGGTCAGGTCTCTCAGTGGGGCGGTGATGTCCGTCAAGTCTGCGTAGGCCTTCTCCCTCACTGCATCCCAGATGAAGTCGTTCTCTTTCTTGGTCAGGTTCTCTTTCTTGGTCAAGTCTGCGTAGGCCTTCTCCCTCACTGCATCCCAGATGAACTCGTTGTCTTTCCTGGTCAAGTCTCTCAGTGTGGCGGTGATGTCCGTCAAGTCTGCGTAGGCCTTCTCCCGCACTGCATCCCAGATGAACTCGTTCTCTTTCTTGGTCAGGTAGCTCAGTGGGGCGGTGATGTCCGACAAATTTGCAGCGAACTTCCCCAGGTACGTAGCCATTCCAAGCACGGTCTCCAACTCGTCCCTTGTGGTCGGTGGAGGCATCTCACGTATGCCCTGGGTCTTCACTGGGTCTGGTCGCAGTCCGTCGGTGGATAGTATGTGTCCAAAGTAGGTGACTTGATTGGTCCGGAAGACGCACTTATCCGGATTAAGTATGATCCCTCGTTCTCGGGTCCTACGTAGCACAGCATCGAGCTTGGCGTCATGGCCTTCTCTGTTTTGCCATACACCAAGATGTCGTCCACGATCGCGTCAACGCCAGCCAATCCATCGTATGTCATGTCGATCTCCTTCTGGAAGACATCTTGCGCTGAGTTCACTCCAAACGGCAGTCATGTGAACCGGTAACGTCCGAAGGGTGTGTTGAACGTGGTTAGCAGGGAACTCTTCTTGTCTAGCTTTACCTGCCAGTAGCCACTTGTTGCGTCTAGCACAGTAAACATCTGTGCGCCATGCAGCTTTGCTGCGACGTCCTCAACGGTCTGGCAAGTCGCGATGATCTAAGCAAATGCGTAACGATCCATTCTTCTTCTCTGCGATCGTGATGGAGTTCACCCACTCGGTTGGTTCATCAACCTTCAGGATTACGTCAAATGATTCTTCTTTGTCTAGCTCGGCTTTCAGATGGTCCCGCAAAGCGAAATGTACATGCCTGGGTGCGTGTATCACGGGGTGCACTTCCGATTTGATCTGCATCGTGTTAGTCCGCTGGAATTGTCCAAGTCCATGGAATAGCTCCGGGTACTTCTCAGCAATGTCTCTGGGGACGTTCTCGGGGAGGCTCTCCATCTTCACTGTGGCCACCTCGGTCTGGGTCATCTTCGGGACGCGGTCCTCAATGTGAACTAGCCCCATGGCTCTGTATGAGTTGAACCCGATGATGGGAGTCGCTTTCATGTCTGTGATGAAGAATTCTAGGGAATGGTTATTCCCCCTGAGCTTACACTCAATCTTGCAAGTGCCTGTGGTGGGTACCTCGTGTCCACCATATCCTGTCAGTTTGGTTCGGGTCGGCTTCAAACGTTTGGTGCGACTCTCGGCAAGCTTGTCAAATGCTGTGATAGGAAGCCCGTTGCTCTCGGCTCCGGTGTCCACCTTTGACTTTATTTGGGAAGTTGTCACGCCCAACGTGGAGGGTCGTGTATGGTTGTCTCCCAACCTTGACAGTACTTATATTGGATGTGAGTCATCCGATGGCAGCGTCTTGGCTCGCTGCGTCGTAGTCGGAGTCGTCGATTGTATGCACTCGCCGCGGAGGTCTCTTCGGTCGTACAACAGCACCTGGTTTTGCAACTGTCGAACGGCATATCATGGCGAAGTGGCTCATTTTTCCGCAGTGGTTAAAGATTCTTCCCTGTGCAGGGCAAGTCTCCCTAGCCACATGGCATCTTCCGCACTTGTTACATGTATCGTCACCGATATTCCTCCTTCGAGCCCCGTCCGTTCTTCTATGGCTTGTTGCGGCTGGCTTCCGGCTTCTGCCAATAGAGTGGACGTCGCGGCTTGATATGAGTTTCATTTGCTCGATGTTTGTTTCGTGCGCCTTCGCGATCTTCAGAGCCTGTGAGAGGTCAAGATCATCCGTTTCTCTCTTGCACCTTCTTGTTTGAAGAGTTCAGGACGAGCATGTCACACAGCATCTTGTCTTGGTCATGGAACTTGCAGTCTGCGGCGAAGAGGCGCAGCTGCGTCAACTAGTCGTATACCGTCTCACCAGGTTCCTGTCGTCTTTCGTAAAACAGCTTTTGCTGGATGGTAGCGTTCTTTTTGGGCGCACAATGATTTTGAATAATTCTGTTGTTTTTTCTTATCGACTTCCGGTAGTCCGTTGCTCGAGACCCAGGCTCGGGCCATGTCTCGTTCTCGTTGGCCTATACAGATGAGGAAATGGGTCGCTTTCTGTGTCTCGGTCCACTTGTTTGCGTCCGGACCAGCCAGCACAAGCTCCACCAGCTCTCTCCACCGTGCCCGGTCTTCGCTTAAGTTGCCAGCGAGGTCCATTGGTGGTACTTGTTTGGTAGCCATCTTGTTTTCTTCTGATTTGTTGGGATACCTCTTCTTTCGTCTGGGTTGTCGTAATTCCTCTTCCTTCGTCTAGGTCGACAGGAACGCCTCTCGTGTACTTCTCTTTCGGCTGTGGGTTGTCGTCGTGTTGGTAGGCTCTTCTCGCAATTTCTCTTTTAGCAGTTACTCTTCGCAATTACTCTTTTGGAGATTTCACTGCTGCGATTCAGATAAAGCCTACCATTTAGCCGTCCGCACTGGCACCATGTTACGTTCCCTGAACTACTGCGTTCAGTAGTGCAGAGCAAAGAAGGCAGCCAGGATGAGCCTGGTCAACCCTCACCTTACGCCACGAATACCTTACACATGGCCAAGCGGGCAGATAGCGTAAGAGCTCAACGAACGTCACGAAATGACTCGATACGTTTGCATGCGGCGTAATCCTAATGGTAGAAGCCAAGCCCAGACTTTAATCCGAGATGGCAATTGTACACCTGCATAGGGCCAGGCCGTGTATGCTATGAGCCTGTCTAAATTGTGGTACCTTAATACATGCATAATTATAACGAAGGAAATGATCTGTTCAGTGATACAGTCTGTATCTAACGTGCTGAATACAAAACGCAAATAGGACAATGTTATAGCAGAACATAACGTGATGACATATAAACAGAATATTGTTAATGTCAAACTTAAATGTTCAATGCTTAATGTTCATATGACCACGACGCCGCGTGGCGATCGATCACTAAACATTACAATACTATAAAAAGGTAACTGTTCGTAACGAATAAAAACAGTTTAAAGTACCGGTATAGATGTTACACGTAAGCCTAAGCAATGTCCAATTTGCACGGCTGCATTACCAGTTCAATTTACCTGGGAAAGGAAAAATCTAAAACATATGTCCGGGGGAGGGGGGGGGGGCGTCCAAATGATGGCATGGTTTACTTTTGTGGCGAGTTCATTGGTCTACCTGTGATTGCTGGTTCCTAAGCAACATCTAACTGCACCCCCAAGACCACCAACTGCACCTCCATTGATACCTCCAACTGTATCCCCTTCAGAAATCTAACTACACCTCCATTGATACCTCCAACTGTATCCCCTTCAGAAATCTAACTACACCTCCATTGATACCTCCAACTGTATCCCTTTCAGAAATCTAACTACACCTCCATTGATACCTCCAACTATATCACCTTCAGAAATCTAACTACACCTCCATTGACACCTCCAACTGTATCCCCTTCAGATATCAAACTACACCTCCACTGATACCTCCAACTGTATCCCCTTCAGAAATCTAACTACATCTCCATTGATACCTCCAACTGTATCCCCTTCAGATATCAAACTACACCTCCATTGATACCTCCAACTGTATCCCCTTCAGAAATCTAACTACACCTCCATTGATACCTCCAACTGTATCCCCTTCAGATATCAAACTACACCTCCATTGATACCTCCAACTGTATCCCCTTCAGAAATCTAACTACACCTCTATTGATACCTCCAACTGTATCCCCTTCATATAGCTAATTACATCTCCATTGATATCTCAAAATGCACCTACGTTAAGACTTCAAACTACACCCGCTCTTGACCCCTCCAGCTGCAACCCCACCCCTATTAACCCCTTCAACTGCAATCCCACCCCTATTGACCCCTCCAACTGCAATCCCACCCCTATTGACCCCTCCAACTGCAACCACACCCCTACTGACCCCTCCAACTGCAATCCCACCCCTATTGACCCCTCCAACTGCAAACCCACCCCTATTAACCCCTCCAACTGCAAACTCACCCCTATTGACCACTCCAACTGCAACCCCTCCCCTATTGACCCCTCCAACTGCAACCCTACCCCTATTGAGACCTCCAATTGACTGCACTCCAGGTGAGACCTTCACTTGCACCCCTAGCTCATCCCCATTGAGAGCTCCAACTTCACCCCTTGGATCACCAATACAACCAATTGCACACCTCGTCTTTGAGACATTCAGTTGCACACAGCCTTCCAGAAAGGTGTGCTATTGGAGATTTCTCGCCTGAAATTCAGCGGTTCAGCATGTCTCCCGTGGTGTCGCGCTGTCTCTAAGACGGGAGTGGGGTGCTATTGGAAATTTTCAGCGAAAATCCGGGAGATTTGCCTGTATTCCGGGAGACCGGGAGATATACACCAAAAATCAAATAGATTCCCGGAAATTCCAGGAGCTTTGGCAGGTATATAATTGTCTTTGCTATTAGCCGCCGTCTGTAGAACGATTCAATGTGTCGCATGTGTTTGCAAGCACGATAACATGTGGTGGACATTCCCACAAAACGGCCCAACCGTGCATTCAATGGCGTTGACTAATGGTCCGTAAGAAGGTAATTAATAGGCCGGGTGGAGGCAGACAAGGATGACTGTGGGCATAAAGGAAGTACGTACTACAGCCAATGTGCGCAGTTTTTGTTTTAAAAATAGCCTGATCTGTTTACTAGAGCAATGTACATAGCTAAGCCTAAGGTAGTGCCTGTAGACATAACAAAACATAATGGAATCCCTGTTTCTTACTATAACATATGGTTCCGTCGTTATTGTGGAATGGGTATTATTAGTCCATATGGCCGACTCATAGAGTAATATCATGGACTTAATCCCCGAATGCACGCCGTCGCACCTGCATGGTTGAGTCCGTTACCTGGATTGCACAGTGAAATGTCTTCCGTACAAAAATCCTGCCTCATACCGTGAAAGTTCTCTAGCTATAGTGTGAAGTTTATAGCCTCGCACACCTGATGGACATCCCTGGATCCGCCTATAGGCCATAAGTTATGATTCCGATCAGAGTCGAAATTTGTGACGTCATTGAAGTGACTAGCTTTTAGGCAATATTTAGCTTTTCACCGAGAATATGGATCTTTGCTATAATTGCTCGCAGTTTCGGGAGTCATCTTAATTGTCTCTCACATGGGTTAAATTTGACACGTACGCCGGCCAGCATCATTACGATGTCTGATGGAAATTCACACAAAAAGGCATTAATTTGATATTCGATGCCCTTAGCAAACAATTATGTATAATTCTATAGAATAATGTATAATGATATAAGAAATATTATATAGCTCGATGTTGTCCGCAATATTCTATGGAACTGTATACAATACTATACATAATTATTTGACAAGTAAAGTGGCTCTAGATTTTCTATATAATTCTACAGCTTATATGCATAAGTGAATATTCTATAGAATTCTATGGAAAATGAAAAGGGCTATAACAGTTTATAGAATATATAGAATAATATAAAATTCTATAGAAAATCTTTAGAATTCTGTATAATTATTGTTGAGTAACGGGAAGAAAACCAGACCAGATAGATCGACGCAGGATGAATGAATAAATTGATGGATGGATGGGTGGGTGGATGGATGGATGGTTGGATGGATGGATGGATGGATGGATGGTTGGATGGATGGATGGATGGATGGGTGAACGAAAGAAGCAATTGAGAATTTATGTGCAGCGGATGGAAACAGGTATAGATGGACCTGGGTCTATAGTAACCGCACTTAGATAGCTGTTATATCGGGTTACAGTACTAGACATTTGATAATTGTTTTAATAACAATAAAATAACACATATGCCCAAAAGTACCGAGCTTTCAAGTCGTGTAAAAAGGTGGTGTCATCGCTATAAATACAGATTAGTGCCAGTGTAGACGAATAAATTATAGTATAACTACAGATTCCAGTAGAGGGCGCGACGGAGGCGGGCGGATATCTCGTTACAAAGACTCGGCCATTCGGCTTCACTCGACGACGGCGGTTCCGGCTGCGCAGGATGGAACCAAGTGACATTACTGGGTAAATATTCGATTATAATGCGTTTACTCCAATAATTTAATTATATATTTGTGGCAGATATGTAACTCCATATGACTGTATTCACTACTGTGATTTGTGTACGAGCGTTAGCTAGAACGCGTCCGTAGTTTATTTTTATGATTGCTAGTCTGACTAAGTAATGTCAGTCATGATGAGATCGCTTGGCTACGACTAGTACGAGTCCGACTAGGTTCGAGACATGACGGCTTGCCAATTTGCGATATCTTGTTGTGTTGGTAGAGTACGGGTGTATATCAGTGCCCTTTCAAATTATACGATGTAGTGCTAAAACTAAGTCGAGTAAGATAGTTTTGAGTCTTGACAGTGATTTACATAAATTTGTATTTTCGTCATGACGCCCACGTCGGTGTCAAACGTCCCAGTCACTGTCAAGTGATCTCCCACCCCATTTGAAAATTTTAGAAATTATACAGTGGCAAACGGAGCATTTCCCTTTTGATTGAAACAAGCTTTAATACACGACTAATTAGCATGTGCACACAACCCCAACCCTGGCGGTTTGACTCCACAGGAGTGTTGGCCAGTATAGAATCAAGATCTGAGCACTACCCTCCTGTTCACACTAGTCTATGGGTTTAGTGGCTGTCTGCACACTATTGAACCTAAACTACCACAGGTGTGAACAATAGCTTGATGTAATTGTACTTGAACCAATAACTAACTGTCCACCAAGCAGAGCAGTACTTACATGGTATAATTATGCTGATTGTAATGTACCAAGCAGTGGCATAATTTTTGTCTTACATTCTGGTGTTGTACTTAAATATGAAATTAAAAACATGTTCTATCCTTTGACAGTGTAGTTAGTAGATAATACTAGATGTGATAGTTACATTTTGATTTATTTAGATGCATACTGTATATTATACCAGATATAGTTCCGGAGAAAGATGTAATACAAATAGCTTCAATTGACAATTGTATTACAGGTAATAATAAGTTGCATTGAATTCAGTTGTAATTGTAATAGGGGTACGACAGAAACAAAGTTTTAGTAATATATCACATTGTAACATTAATTGACCCCAGGTCTGCCCCCTATAGATGCCCTTTGTACCCGCCTGTTCTTGCTTAATGCATGCCATCATCTCACACACTATTTACCCAGGGATAACTCTGCGATTGTTACATTTGATTGCATTTTGATTTTTTGCTGTGTTTTTCAGAATGCTTTCCCAATTCTATGTTTCTGCTTTGGTTCTTTTATTACACATTCTTTGCGACCAGTGTAATATATAACTACCGTATATTGGTTCTTTTATTACACATTCTTAGCCACCAGTGTAATATATAACTACCGTATATTGGTTCTTTTATTACACATTCTTTGCGACCAGTGTAACATATAACTACCGTATATTGGTTCTTTTATTACACATTATTTGCGACTGGTGTAATATATAACTACCGTATATTGGTTCTTTTATTACACATTCTTTGCGACCAGTGTAATATATAACTACCATATATTGGTTCTTTTATTACACATTCTTAGCCACCAGTGTAATATATAACTACCGTATATTGGTTCTTTTATTACACATTCTTTGCGACCAGTGTAATATATAACTACCGTATATTTCTTCTTTTATTACACATTCTTAGCCACCAGTGTAATATATAACTACCGTATATTGGATCTTTTATTACACATTCTTAGCCACCAGTGTAATATATAACTACCGTATATTGGTTCTTTTATTACACATTCTTTGCGACCAGTGTAATATATAACTACCGTATATTGGTTCTTTTATTACACATTCTTTGCGACCAGTGTAATATATAACTACCGTATATTGGTTCTTTTATTACACATTCTTAGCGACCAGTGTAATATATAACTACCGTATATTGGTTCTTTTATTACACATTCTTAGCGACCAGTGTAATATATAACTACCGTATATTGGGTCTTTTATTACACATTATTTGCGTCCAATGTAATATATAACTACTGTATATTGGTTCTTTTATTACACATTCTTTGCGACCAGTGTCATATATAACTACTGTATATTGGTTCTTTTATTACACATTCTTTGCGACCAGTGTAATATATAACTACCGTATATTGGTTCTTTTATTACACATTCTTTGCGACCAGTGTAATATATAACTACCGTATATTGGTTCTTTTATTACACATTCTTTGCGACCAGTGTAATATATAAATACCGTATATTGGTTCTTTTATTACACATTCTTTGCGACCAGTGTAATATATAACTACCGTATATTGGTTCTTTTATTACACATTCTTAGCGACCAGTGTAATATATAACTACCGTATATTGGTTCTTTTATTACACATTCTTTGCGACCAGTGTAATATATAACTAAAGTATATTGGGTCTTTTATTACACATTATTTGCGTCCAGTGTAATATATAACTACTGTATATTGGTTCTTTTATTACACATTCTTTGCGACCAGTGTCATATATAACTACTGTATATTGGTTCTTTTATTACACATTATTTGCGACCAGTGTAATATATAACTACCGTATATTGGTTCTTTTATTACACATTCTTTGCGACCAGTGTAATATATAACTACCGTATATTGGTTCTTTTATTACACATTCTTTGCGACCAGTGTAATATATAACTACCGTATATTGGTTCTTTTATTACACATTCTTAGCGACCAGTGTAATATATAACTACCGTATATTGGTTCTTTTATTACACATTCTTTGCGACCAGTGTAATATATAACTAAAGTATATTGGGTCTTTTATTACACATTATTTGCGTCCAGTGTAATATATAACTACTGTATATTGGTTCTTTTATTACACATTATTTGCGACCAGTGTAATATATAACTACTGTATATTGGTTCTTTTATTACACATTCTTTGCGACCAGTGTAATATATAACTACCGTATATTGGTTCTTTTATTACATTCTTTGCGACCAGTGTAATATATAACTACCGTATATTGGTTCTTTTATTACATTCTTTGCGACCAGTGTAATATATAACTACCGTATATTGGGTCTTTTATTACACATTATTTGCGTCCAGTGTCATATATAACTACTGTATATTGGTTCTTTTATTACACATTATTTGCGACCAGTGTAATATATAACTACCGTATATTGGTTCTTTTATTACACATTATTTGCGACCAGTGTAATATATAACTACCGTATATTGGTTCTTTTATTACATTCTTTGCGACCAGTGTAATATATAACTACCGTATATTGGTTCTTTTATTACACATTCTTAGCGACCAGTGTAATATATATAACTACCGTATATTGGTTCTTTTATTACACATTCTTTGCGACCAGTGTAATATAACTAACGTATATTGGTTCTTTTATTACACATTCTTTGCGACCAGTGTAATATAACTAACGTATATTGGTTCTTTTATTACACATTATTTGCGTCCAGTGTAATATATAACTAACGTATATTGGTTCTTTTATTACACATTCTTTGCGACCAGTGTAATATATAACTAACGTATATTTCTTCTTTTATTACACATTCTTTGCGACCAGTGTAATATATAACTACCGTATATTTCTTCTTTTATTACACATTCTTTGCGACCAGTGTAATATATAACTACCGTATATTTCTTCTTTTATTACACATTCTTTGCGACCAGTGTAATATATAACTACCGTATATTGGTTCTTTTATTACACATTTTTTGCGACCAGTGTAATATATAACTACTGTATATTGATCTTGACAAACTGAAGAATTTCTGATTGCTTGAATGTGACTGCTAAGACAATCATTGTAGACTCTAGTGATATTGTTATTATCGTTTCACCCCTGGACCCTGGCGGATCCACCCAAGAAACAAGGAATTTGATCTTTGTTCTGTTCACCATTATTACACAAACCAACGGTTCCCTCTGTTCATGTGCCGCCTGCGCTGGTCCTGCTGATGTGTCGTACCACAAATGCACAAACAATATCTTGTTATTGTTAATTTAAATGATATTTACCGCATAATTGATAATTATTTATTTTATATGTATAAAAAAGTGTATGTGGTGTATATGGCCCTAGAAGTGGCCGTGAAACCCACAGCATGGAAACCACATCATGTGATATGACTGCATTTACAGCAAACACGTGTATTTACAAATAAAATGTAAAACAATCGGCTGTTCTGTTACGAAACACTGCGTTAGTTGTAGATATACTAATCTGAATCATCATCAGGCATCAACAACTGTGTACAATGAACCGGAGTACCCTGTAGGTGTCCAGAATGGTCTAGTTAATGTACATTAAAGCTGAGTAATTATATGTGTATGTACTCAATTCAAAGTCAATTCCTGGTGTTAATGAGATATAAGATTACATTGAGTGAGGAGAATAGACATCCCAAAGACTTTATTGCAATCGCTTTGTTCACACTGTTTTTATAATTATGCTGTCAACGTCATCCTATAACCAACAGGTGCTGGCCATGGCGTAATTTCACACAATGCCCTTGTATTATGAACTTGTAACTGGCTGTCATACCCTGGAAATTAACTAATGGTTCATTGCCAAATTGGATGTGCCTTATAAAATGTCCCCAAAAACTTCAAGATATGACTAGTCTTGTCATCTCGTTTGTCCAATTCAAGACCAGCAGTTATTAGGAAGCTTCTTCATGTTGTTTTGTGTACAGTATTTAAGGACAGTGAAGTGTTTTTAGCCACATTTTTTATTCACCAGTTACATGGATTTTAATGATATTTTGAAAAGCCAGCATCGCATCAGGAGCACACTAAAAAAATAACAAACCTGTGGGACATTGCCCGGAAGTCACGGCTACCACATTATACAGAAGAAGAAGTACGTAGCAGTTGATTTGTACAGCGATGTTCCTCAGATCTTTATAAAGTCCTTGAAGAGATTATGGTAATGCTTCACTAACGTAATGAGCTCATCCATCCTGAGAAATTCAAGTGCTGTTATAATTATACAGAACCCACTGTTAAATTTGAAGAACTTTTTAAAAATGCGAAAAGCCACTGCAGTATCAGGGAGGATGCTATTTCTGAGACACACAAGTGAAAGTGTACCGGTGCTGCATCCTGGTGTTGACAGTTTTCCGTATACAAAGTCTGTTAAGGAGCAAAATCAATTTGAAAAAGCAAAATCATGCTTATGAACTGAGAAGAATGTTAGGGAAATCATTCCCATGACTCAGATGTGTCACTGTCAGTCTTAAGAAGGTCCTTGTATCTGCTTGCTGCCCCCCATGATCCTGGTCTGGTCTTCCACTTGGTCTGTTGAGGGTGGGTTCACATTGAGGGGATCCAGTTTGAGACCTATCCTAGCTTTGAAGGCCATTTGGCGACTGGTGTAGATTGCAAATTAATCAGAGCAGGTCACATTGGCTTTTGTCTGTTTATTGGTCCCAGTAGGTGAGCCTTGTTGATTTCTTCTAATCTCACGGGAGGACTTGGTAGCAATTTCATTGATGCATTTAAAGTAACTATCATTCATTTAGCAATGTCTTCATTATTAGGCAAAAGAACCTGGAGAAATTCAGCTGAATATTGTTCTCTGTTGTTGATGATAATGTGATTATATATTATATATTTATATATATATATATATATTTCTTTTCTAAAACATTTATGATTCCATGTATGTTTTATAATGTGTATACCTGGTTATGAACGGGCTGGTCCTGATATATGGCGCTATACGTATATATAGGTAAATGTTAATAATAATAATTAGTGTTTGTCAGTTGTAGCATCCATCCTTTCAATCACAAGTAGGGCATGTGGCTTTGTCTTGTAAGCTTGCTACTATGGCTGACTGCAATTGTGTGGGACTGTTCAACATGTTTATTCTGCCAAGTGCTTTTTGTTAGTGCCTGCTGTTGTGTGCAGTGACTGATTGGTGAGTGTAGTTCACATAGTCAGACTGGTCTCGCATGACTGATTTCATGTCCCCAAGCATGTAGTTTACATGTATTGTTTGCTTGAAACAGCCTTGTGTGGTTTTGTCATGACATTCTGTTTTATTTCTGTGTTTCCATTTGAAGTGAAGCTTAGTTTCTAGGTCGAGGAATTATTGATTAAATTTAATGTACACCTGGTGCATCAATCAATCATTCCTTAACGTAGAAACCAGGTTTCAGTTTAAATGGCAATTTAACATGTTAACGACAGTTCAACAGACTGTGTCTTTGTAGGTAGACACAAACATCTCATGTAGTCGACACTTTATGGTCACCTTTGTAATGCAGCCACCTCACTATTATGGCCACCCTAATTCTGTGGTCCATGGAAGGTGGAATGGAGGTGTGGCAGCATAGTGATTAGACTATTGGACTTTAAGTCAAGATAATCCAAGTTTGAATCCGCATTGCTTTGAACAGTTCACTTAAAACTATATTATAAAAAATACGGTTCTGCCTGCCTGTTTATTTCAATGTGGACCCATATTGCCATAAGTTTTTTATGTATGGGGCTGACATTTTGTGTGCAATCTAGTGGGCCCATTTTTATTGTTCGTAGATATAGATTTTTTTTCAATTTGTCAATGCGGTGGGGATCTTGGGTGGTCATATATACATGACTGCCTTTTATCCCTGGGAAATGCTGGGTAACTCGACTAGTGACTTTATATAAATTAGTTCCTGGCAAGATCCTTGCACACCAGGTAGCACTGCTGATTGTGTCAATCTCAATACACCCTGGCAGATCGCCCTGTGAAAACTGAAGTTAAGCTGCACATTAATTAATATTGTTGCCTACCAAGATTTGGCTGATTTGGTTTCAGCTATTACGTACATGTACTAGATGTAGTTATCTAAATACACAATGCTGTTTGGCTGCTTATGAGAATGGCCGAATGAGTAATTATATTGGGATTTCCTGCACCTGAGTCGCAGACTTTGTCTTTGATATGGGCCACAGGTGTCTGCAGGTAGTACAATCTTGTCCAGCAGACTCAATTACTAGGAGAAAGTAGAATTGATTCAGCCAACTTCCGTACATTACATATGATATCTGACAGGGTAATGTAGTGAATTACCACCCCTGACTTGCGGAGATGTCAGCCATGGGTAGTGTAGTCAACTACCACCCCTGGCTTGTGAGGATGTCAGCCAGGGGTAGTGTAGTCGACTACCACCCCTGACTTGTGAGGATGTCTGTCAGGGGTAGTGTAGTCAACTACCACCCCTGGCTTGTGAGGATGTCTGTCAGGGGTAGTGTAGTCAACTACCACCTTTGGTTTGTGAGGATGTCTGCCAGGGGTAGTGTAGTCAACTACCACCCCTGACTTGTGAGGATGTCTGTCAGGGGTAGTGTAGTCAACTACCACCCCTGGCTTGTGAGGATGTCAGCCAGGGGTAGTGTAGTCGACTACCACCCCTGACTTGTGAGGATGTCTGTCAGGGGTAGTGTAGTCAACTACCACCCCTGACTTGTGAGGATGTCTGTCAGGGGTAGTGTAGTCAACTACCACCCCTGGCTTGTGAGGATGTCAGCCAGGGGTAGTGTAGTCGACTACCACCCCTGACTTGTGAGGATGTCTGTCAGGGGTAGTGTAGTCAACTACCACCCCTGGCTTGTGAGGATGTCAGCCAGGGGTAGTGTAGTCGACTACCACCCCTGACTTGTGAGGATGTCTGTCAGGGGTAGTGTAGTCAACTACCACCCCTGGCTTGTGAGGATGTCTGTCAGGGGTAGTGTAGGCAACTACCACCCCTGACTTGTGAGGATATCTGTCAGGGGTAGTGTAGTCAACTACCACCCCTGACTTGTGAGGATGTCTGCCAGGGTAGTGTAGTCAACTACCACCCCTGGCTTGTGAGGATGTCTGTCAGGGGTAGTGTAGTCAACTACCACCCCTGGCTTGTGAGGATGTCTGTCAGGGTAGTGTAGTCAACTACCACCCCTGGCTTGTGAGGATGTCAGCCAGGGATAGTGTAGTCAACTACCACCCTTGACTTGTGAGGATGTCTGTCAGGGTAGTGTAGTCAACTACCACCCCTAGCTTGTGAGGATGTCTGTCAGGGGTAGTGTAGTCAACTACCACCCCTGGCTTGTGAGGATGTCTGTCAGGGTAGTGTAGTCAACTACCACCCCTGGCTTGTGAGGATGTCAGCTTGGGGTAGTGTAGTCAACTACCACCCCTGACTTGTGAGGATGTCTGTCAGGGTAGTGTAGTCAACTACCACCCCTAGCTTGTGAGGATGTCTGTCAGGGTAGTGTAGTCAACTACCACCCCTGGCTTGTGAGGATGTCTGTCAGGGGTAGTGTAGGCAACTACCACCCCTGACTTGTGAGGATATCTGCCAGGGTAGTGTAGTCAACTACCACCCCTGGCTTGTGAGGATGTCTGTCAGGGGTAGTGTAGTCAACTACCACCCCTGGCTTGTGAGGATGTCTGTCAGGGTAGTGTAGTCAACTACCACCCTTGACTTGTGAGGATGTCTGTCAGGGTAGTGTAGTCAACTACCACCCCTAGCTTGTGAGGATGTCTGTCAGGGGTAGTGTAGTCAACTACCACCCCTGGCTTGTGAGGATGTCTGTCAGGGTAGTGTAGTCAACTACCACCCCTGGCTTGTGAGGATGTCAGCTTGGGGTAGTGTAGTCAACTACCACCCCTGACTTGTGAGGATGTCTGTCAGGGTAGTGTAGTCAACTACCACCTTTGGTTTGTGAGGATGTCTGCCAGGTAAAGTGTAGTCAACTACCACCTTTGGTTTGTGAGGATGTCTGCGCGGGGTAGTGTAGTCAACTACCACCCCTGGTTTGTGAGGATGTCTGTCAGTGGTAGTGTAGTCAACTACCACCCCTGGTTTGTGAGGATGTCTGCCAGGGGTAGTGTAGTCAACTACCACCCCTGACTTGTGAGGATGTCTGTCAGGGGTAGTGTAGTCAACTACCACCTTTGGTTTGTGAGGATGTCTGCCAGGTAAAGTGTAGTCAACTACCACCCCTGATTTGTGAGGATGTCTGTCAAGGGGTAGTGTAGTCAACTACCACCTTTGGTTTGTGAGGATGTCTGCCAGGTAAAGTGTAGTCAACTACCACCCCTGACTTGTGAGGATGTCTGTCAGGGGTAGTGTAGTCAACTACCACCTTTGGTTTGTGAGGATGTCTGCCAGTTAAAGTGTAGTCAACTACCACCCCTGACTTGTGAGGATGTCTGTCAAGGGGTAGTGTAGTCAACTACCACCTTTGGTTTGTGAGGATGTCTGCGCGGGGTAGTGTAGTCAACTACCACCCCTGGTTTGTGAGGATGTCTGTCAGTGGTAGTGTAGTCAACTACCACCCCTAGTTTGTGAGGATGTCTGCCCGGGGTAGTGTAGTCAACTACCACTCCTGGTTTGTGAGGATGTCTGCCCGGGGTAGTGTAGTCAACTACCACCCCTGGTTTGTGAGGATGTCTGTCAGTGGTAGTGTAGTCAACTACCACCCCTGGTTTGTGAGGATGTCTGTCAGGGGTAGTGTAGTCAACTACCACCCCTGGTTTGTGAGGATGTCTGTCAGTGGTAGTGTAGTCAACTACCACCCCTGGTTTGTGAGGACGTCTGTCAGTGGTAGTGTAGTCAACTACCACCCCTGGTTTGTGAGGACGTCTGTCAGTGGTAGTGTAGTCAACTACCACCCCTGGTTTGTGAGGACGTCTGTCAGGGGTAGTGTAGTCAACTACCACCCCTGGTTTGTGAGGACGTCTGTCAGTGGTAGTGTAGTCAACTACCACCCCTGGTTTGTGAGGATGTCTGTCAGTGGTAGTGTAGTCAACTACCACCCTTGGTTTGTGAGGATGTCTGTCCGGGGTAATGTAGTTAACTAACTAAATGGATTTAGTGTTGTGCAGTGTGCAGTAATTGAAGCATAGCTGAATACTTCCAAGAGTTTACCAGTGGGTAAAGTGCTGTGTGCAGTTGTACTGACTAACTGACTGCTATGGCAAGTAAGATTAACTTGCATCAGATTCATCAGTGTCAGATTTCAGACGTTCAGTTGACGTTTTCATGGTTGTGAAGAGACAGTAGTCTGATGGATGAGGTGTGACTTGAGACTCTGATGGAGTGTACAGTGCACTGTGATTGTTGAGTTGCTGTTTCTTTCTTAACACAAAAGGTGGTTGCCAAACACTGGGTAGGGTAAAGCTTCCTCCCAAATGCAAACCAGACCACTATTTGGGCATCAAATGTGTCCTAAAAGACCAAAACACAATATTTTGTTTACATAAATTTACATCCGAAGCTATGTGGAATTAATGCATTGATGTAGAATGTTTAGGCAGTCATGTACAGTGTAGTTATAAAAGCGAAATAAAGGTGGGTCCGGATTCCAGACAAGTGCCTATAATTATAATACCTTGTAAGAAATGACTGTTGGCTATAATCTATGACATGTGGGTAACAACTTCTAGTCTGTTGGCTCTGCTGGCCACCGGATAGACCAATGATATTGTCTATTGTTTCAGCCTGGACTTATGGCGCATTGACTTGTTTCTATTCAACAATTGGTTTGCCTTTACAAAACAGGAATTTCTCATAATTTGGGTGGATCACAGGCAGTACAAGGCACCAGGATTTATTGGTTGATAGTCGGTGCATGAAACTGAAGGCATACAGTGTGGCGAATCTCCATTTACAGTCTACACACTTTGTCTTTCTGTCGTAACAAAATACTTATTGTACTACTGAACATAATGTGCAGTTCCTTTGTTATATTTGTTTCATTGCGAGTATCCAAGAAAAAAGTGCAGTAAGTTGAACAAAACAATGTAAATGATGTCACTGTAAATGCATAATATGTGCCATTGTACACCTGTGTAATACTATACACTTTTGTACGTGACACTCATGAAACAGATGAAGGAGAGAATAAAAACATATTGAAGATTGCCAGCAAGAAATAACAATAAAATAACAAATAAAAAGTGAAGGTAAGTTCTTATATAGCGCAATATCCAGTCCTTGGGACTGCTCAGAGCACTCTACTCTATTTTGGCAGACCTGTTCAATCGATCACCATCTTGACTTCTCTGGAAAGCATTCTGCCATGCGCGAAGACTTTGTACAATAAATGTCCACCATTGTCTATATCCAGGTACTCATTCAATTTCATACAGCTGAGTGAATTGGAACAATGCAAAGTGAACAAACTTGTCTAGGGTTTGAAACTGCAGCATAGTATTTCAACCCGAATTCTCTCTATTGAGAGTTACTAGCCACTGCACGCAGCGATCCACAAATTGTGTTTGTCACAAATGGCCACAATAGTACTGTTAATAAAGTACAAACGATATCAAGTGAAATTAGAAACTGAAAGGGCGGGTGCTTGCATCATAAATTTGTAATGTAAGAAAAGGTACAAAACGGGGTGCAACATCATTATATGTTGGCGGGTGGTTGGTTATCACTAGTCACTACATCTGTACATATCATTATATGTAGCGGGTGGTTGGTTATCACTAGTCACTACATCTGTACATATCATTATATGTAGCAGGTGGTTGGCTATCACTAGTCACTACATATCATTATATGTAGCGGGTGGTTGGTTATCACTAGTCACTACATTACATATCATTATATGAAGCGGGTGGTTGGTTATCACTAGTCACTACATTACATATCATTATATGTAGCGGGTGGCTGGTTATCACTAGTCACTACATTACATATCATTATATGTAGCGGGTGGTTGGTTATCACTAGTCACTACATTACATATCATTATATGTAGCGGGTGGTTGGTTATCACTAGTCACTACATTACATATCATTATATGAAGCGGATGGTTGGTTATCACTAGTCACTACATTACATATCATTACATGTAGCGGGTGGTTGGTTATCACTAGTCACTACATTACATATCATTACATGTAGCGGGTGGTTGGTTATCACTAGTCACTACATTACATATCATTGTATGTAGCGGGTGGTTGGCTATCACTAGTCACTACATTGCATATCATTATATGTAGCGGGTGGTTGGTTATCACTAGTCACTACATATCATTATATGTAGCAGGTGGTTGGTTATCACTAGTCACTACGTATCATTATGTGTTTGTGGGTGGTTGGTTATCACTAGTCACTACATATCATTATGTGTTTGTGGGTGGTTGGTTATCACTAGTCACTACGTATCATTATGTGTTTGTGGGTGGTTGGTTATCACTAGTCACTACATATCATTATGTGTTTGTGGGTGGTTGGTTATCACTAGTCACTACGTATCATTATGTGTTTGTGAGTGGTTGGTTATCAGTAGTCACTACATATCATTATGTGTTTGTGGGTGGTTGGTTATCACTAGTCACTACATATCATTATGTGTTTGTGAGTGGTTGGTTATCACTAGTCACTACATATCATGGCAAGATAAACCGCTACGATGGCACCATTTGAGTGGAACGTACATTAATGTACATTGACATTAATATGGCTCTGAGAATCAGGCAGCCTGGCCCCTACAGTATTGGTGGGGAGTCTTGGATTGCTTGCACCTTATGTTCCATACTGCCTGTTGAAGAAGTGGTTGGTGCTTTGAATCAATGCCTAATGATTAGACCACTCAGACCACAGTTAAGATCCTTAGGATATTGTTCTCAAATGGCACAGCTTTAGCTTTCCTCACTTCAGTGATTTACCACTCCAGCAAGTAGACCTCTAATTGTTTCACAGTCTCAATTGACTGAGCTCCAGCTTCAAGTGTACCAAGTTGGTGTGTTGGGTAGAGTTTCTCCAAACTGCGCCTTCTGGATGTCTTGGCAACAGATGGTGGCCGGTTGTTCCGTAGTTCCGTAGAAGAATATATCATGTAGTTGTACAGAGAAAAATTAGCACGAATACTGCCACATTTGAATAAACTATGAAAGATGCAAATCACAGCGTCTCGCTTTGCCTTTACCACTTTGGCTTTGCTAACCCTACATTTACTTAAGTTACGGCGCTGGGAAAATGTTGAAGTACCGGTGGCGTTAGAGTCGGCAGTAAAGAGACAGCATCAAGTAAATTTTTCAGACGGAGAGGTGACATTGCTGTTGGGGTTATATCAGCAGCACTGTCATTTGCTTCAGAGCAGATTTTCCAGTCAAGTTACTCAAAAAAAGAAAATTCGAGTGTGGATAGAAATTGCAACGGCCGTCACCACATCAGCCATGGTTTGTGGACACGGTACTGAACATACTGGAAACCCTGCAGGCCTGCTGCTATTTGATAGAACTGGCGTTTCGATCTCTCGATTTCCACTGCATTGTCAAATTTAACGTATTGACCAAGCCGTCCATCTACGATATTTGCCACACTGTTGGTTTGATTATTCCAAATGTATCGGCGACATCAATTTGAAAGCCCCCACAAGCAAAAACTCGCAATGTCACCATACTATAGGCATAAGCTGTATCGAGGACGGCAGTCCTCCTTTTCACTCATTCCGGTGTTCGAGTGCACCGCCAAACTCGTCAGTCAGCCACAATATATCATCTCTTCTAAACCTATTCTGCTCAACTAGCTCATAATCGTTTAACGAATCAACAGGGTTATTCCTATCTCTGAACACTCTTTCTCGTCTGAGGTGTCTTCTTTGCAGTTCATGCACCAAACGCGAAGCCATTGATGATTATAAATATTTATGTCTCGTGCGTGCATCCCGGGAGCATCTTAGAACTTGGGGAGCATCCCGGGAATATTTCAAATAATGTAAGCTTACGCCTGCTATATACCAAGCGCAAAGTTACGACCAACTAGCAACGGCTAATCGCACTTAGGACACTCATGAAACCCAAATAACGTAACTTTACGACTTTCTAAACTTACGATGTCGTAACAGCCGTTACGACATTGTAAGTACGGTCATGAAACCGACTCCAGAACTTTAAACTTAAAGTACTGTGGTGTGTGTATGCACTCAGACACTGCACAAATAATTACCTTTCTGCACCCTGTGTTTTCTGCACCCCGTGTTTTCGGCACCCCGTGTTTTCGGCACCCCGTGTTTTCGGCACCCCGTGTTTTTGGCACCCCGTGTTTTCGGCACCCCGTGTTTTCGGACAGCTGTATTTTGATACCCAAATACATAGAGTCCACAACGACGCTTTACGGACACAACACATTTTTTTTGCACTTCGATTTTTGGATTGCTGAGATTTTTATTATTTTTAGGTGTCTGAATACACACAGTTTTTACAGTAATCCACTGGTGTTGAGAATTGTCTAAAATTTGATGTATATATATATAAATCTGACAGTGGCAATGATGTCATTGTCAGATATGTGTCCATTTCAAAGTTCACTAGGCTGTTTACTATTTTGTCGAAAATATTTTGTTTTATTTTAATATTGATTCCACTGAAAATAAAAAATAAACCTATTAAACCTGAGGTGATCACCGATTTCGAATTTGCCAATGATATTGCGCTACTATCAGAAGTGATCAATCAGGCACAGCAGCTTCTAACACGAGTGGAAACATCTAACAATCCTGGAAAAACCAAATATATCCCATTCAACCAATTAGGAAACAACAGCATCATTGCCAGAGAAGGAGCTGTTTCAGAGAAGGTTGAAGACTACAAATACCTTGGCTCCTGGGTCTGCACAACAGACAGACATCACAACCAGGAAGGCAATGGCGTGGAGAGCACTCAACCAACTAAACCTAATATGGAAATCTACACTCCCACGCAAAATCAAGCAGCGACTGTTTATTGCAACAGTAGAGTCTGTGCTACTCTATGGATGCGAAACATGGACAATGAAAGTAAAACTTGACAAAGAACTAGAAGGATGTTATACAAGAATGCTTCGAGCTGCATTTAACATTCACTGGCAACAGCATTTTTCAAATATAGGACTATACAGTGGAATGTGTAAAGTCACTGATAAAATAAGAAGAAGACGATTGAGATTTGCCGGACACTGCTACAGACATAAGGATGAAATGGCATCTAAGACCATCTTGTGGCAACCGACACATGGAAAAACCAAGGCAGGAAGACTAGTAGCAACTTACATCAACTGGTTAAAGGAAAATGTGGGTCTAGAGACGGAGGAGCTGAAGACGGCAATGGCAGACAGAGCGATCTGGAGATGGATGATTGAAGCCACTAATGTTTGAGACCAGTGGCTGATTTGAGTGAGTGACTGTGTTAGTTCTAGCTGTGAGGCCAATGAGCAGGTGTTTCTAAATTCTACACTTTCATGATCATGCAGCACGTGCAGTTCTACCTTCTGGTTTTCTTCTTGTCTGGATTCCATAAAGTGGTGCAATACAAATTTTAGCGTACCATTGCGAGATTTCCTATATAAAGATTATATTTTGTTTGCTCATTACGGATTCTGAGACGATGTCATAGGGAACATGGTACTACTATACTGCTTGACTTTCTTATTTTAACAATGAGATCTCCCATTCCAGCGCGACGTTCATGAATGAATATTAGTATCACTGTATGCATTGACCGCTATAATAAGGAACTTAACTCGGAAGTATTATCTCAAATCTTGAGTAATTATGCCCCAAACGACCCATTTTGGGCTACTGCAATAGTTTTGGGTGGTTTATGTACACTTCTGTGTGGATGGCTTGGTATTTATGTAATGATTATTTATTATTTAGATTTATAGTTATGTTGTAATTTATGATTGTTTGGTTACATGGAAACGTTACCTGACTTGCCTAATACTCAGTCTCCCTGATGTATGTGTTTGTTTTTTGAGATAGATGAGGCTTAACTGTTGATCTTTTTTTTTACTGGTGTGATGGATACTTGTAACAATTGATGGCTTTTTTTATAACTTTTTGTGGCAGTAAGAGCGGCATCATAATTAAGTGTCATATTTAAAATGCATTAGGTAAGTAGTGTTTATGTTTTTATGATTGAGTTATTGTATCGAGCATGTGATTGATTTATGTGATGTTTTTAAGTTGGTAATAGGCCACTGCATCAATCTCCTGATTGGTTGTTACCTTGTCTTTGTAAGAATATGCTAATGATTTAGAACTGGCTTATTTTCAGAGTTCTTTAATTTTTTCCAGTTGCTTTTAACGTAACACTGTTAAGTTTGCTTTGAGTCAGAGTTTGACTTTGTAAGACCACTGTTTTTTTGGTATTGTTTTTAATAATTAGTTATGCGTTATCTGGGGTTAGTGGATTTTTATTGTGGTTTTTCTGCTAATTTGCTAAGTAAGGATGGTGGTATTCAGTAGAATAGTCAGTTGTTTATTTAAAAAGTTCAATTTGTGTTAATGTCTAGTGAATTGGGGTCTACATATTCAGTTGCAAATTTACTGATGCTCATCTGTAAATTTGTCCCAGGCGACAGATTTGTTTCCGGTTGTGGATTAAGCTTAAATTACATCTAAGGTGAGCTCACTGTTGAATGGTGTAACTGATGATGATTACGGGGGGGGGGGGAGTTGGAGGTGATTTGGAGGTCAAAGATTATACCAGAATCGATAAGCGTTTGTGTGTGCATGCGTGTATGCATACGTATCGTCATTTACCATCATATATCTGTTACATTATTAATGCTTGCTAGCTGGTCTGTTGTAACTGGTCTGTTATTTGTATATTACAGGTGTCTTATTTGTCCCAGGTAACACCAGGAAGGTGACAGTGGCCTGTTTTAACTTCAGTAGTGGTAGTTTTTGTGACCTGTACACATTTGGTCAGGGTCCATGGAGAGTGTCAAGGGTTTCCAGGTGACTGTTTGAGGTCAGTCACAAAGTGTATGGATTTATTTGACACAAAATGGATTTCTGTCTAAACATGTCATTTTATTAGTTTATGGATTTATGATTTGTTTAGATCTAGAGTTCGAAGCTGGGTCAGATGATGTTTATTTCAAATACAAATTAGCAGTAATTAATTTATTACATAACAAATTACTTCAGTCCTGGCTATTTATTTTCTTTAATAAATTTGCTGACAAATGCGTAAGTCTCAGTCTGCTATTTGCAGTGTATTTGCTAAAAAATAGCAGGGATGTGAAATATAATATATTACATATACTGTCGTAATAAACAACACAAATTTCTTGCATAATTAATTGCAGAAATGAGCTATATTGTTGGAGTATAATGAAGACTGAAGGTGACATTGAGTTGACTGTTGGAGATTGCAATGCACTCTGCTATTTACAGTGTATTTGCTCAAAATATCATGGACATGAACTATTGTATTTATAGTTATAATATACAACATACTTATAACATTTTGCTATATTGTTGATGTCCCCAGAAGACTGGTACTGTGGTCTGGTTATATCGACTGTGGGAACAGATCTATAGTTATGTGAACCCAGCAGAACTTGTGAACTGGATAGTTAGTATTTAGACCAACTGCAGAGCTCATAATGGCATTGTGAATACCTGGCTTTAAATATTGATGCACCTGTCACATTCAGTTAGTGTCTGCGAGCTGACATTTGGAAAGGTAACAGTCGGTTTAAAGGCTTGTTATGTCAGGTGCAGTTTTCATGTTCACTAAAAGCCATATATGTGATGTTTTTATATGGCTGATATGCAGTTATTTTACCAGTTAAATGATATTTGCCAGAGACCAGGTTCGGATTATATGGTATGGTGATATTATGACTGCGACTAGTATGAGACACGTGTTACATGAAATATTGCTCTCCGCAGCCTGGGGAACACTTGTGATGCACTGCACAGCACACGTGTTACATGAAATATTGCTCTCCGCAGCCTGGGAACACTTGTGATGCACTGCACAGCACACGTGTTACATGAAATATTGCTCTCAGCAGCCTGGGGAACACTTGTGATGCACTGCACAGCACACGTGTTACATGAAATATTGCTCTCCGCAGCCTGGGGAACACTTGTGATGCACTGCACAGCACACGTGTTACATGAAATATTGCTCTCCGCAGCCTGGGAACACTTGTGATGCACTGCACAGCACACGTGTTACATGAAATATTGCTCTCCGCAGCCTGGGGAACACTTGTGATGCACTGCACAGCACACGTGTTACATGAAATATTGCTCTCCGCAGCCTGGGGAACACTTGTGATGCACTGCACAGCACACGTGTTACATGAAATATTGCTCTCCGCAGCCTGGGAACACTTGTGATGCACTGCACAGCACACGTGTTACATGAAATATTGCTCTCAGCAGCCTGGGGAACACTTGTGATGCACTGCACAGCACACGTGTTACATGAAATATTGCTCTCAGCAGCCTGGGGAACACTTGTGATGCACTGCACAGCACACGTGTTACATGAAATATTGCTCTCAGCAGCCTGGGGAACACTTGTGATGCACTGCACAGCACACGTGTTACATGAAATATTGCTCTCCGCAGCCTGGGGAACACTTGTGATGCACTGCACAGCACACGTGTTACATGAAATATTGCTCTCCGCAGCCTGGGGAACACTTGTGATGCACTGCACAGCACACGTGTTACATGAAATATTGCTCTCCGCAGCCTGGGGAACACTTGTGATGCACTGCACAGCACACGTGTTACATGAAATATTGCTCTCAGCAGCCTGGGGAACACTTGTGATGCACTGCACAGCACACGTGTTACATGAAATATTGCTCTCCGCAGCCTGGGGAACACTTGTGATGCACTGCACAGCACACGTGTTACATGAAATATTGCTCTCAGCAGCCTGGGGAACACTTGTGATGCACTGCACAGCACACGTGTTACATGAAATATTGCTCTCCGCAGCCTGGGGAACACTTGTGATGCACTGCACAGCACACGTGTTACATGAAATATTGCTCTCCGCAGCCTGGGGAACACTTGTGATGCACTGCACAGCACACGTGTTACATGAAATATTGCTCTCCGCAGCCTGGGGAACACTTGTGATGCACTGCACAGCACACGTGTTACATGAAATATTGCTCTCAGCAGCCTGGGGAACACTTGTGATGCACTGCACAGCACACGTGTTACATGAAATATTGCTCTCCGCAGCCTGGGGAACACTTGTGATGCACTGCACAGCACACGTGTTACATGAAATATTGCTCTCCGCAGCCTGGGGAACACTTGTGATGCACTGCACAGCACACGTGTTACATGAAATATTGCTCTCCGCAGCCTGGGGAACACTTGTGATGCACTGCACAGCACACGTGTTACATGAAATATTGCTCTCCGCAGCCTGGGGAACACTTGTGATGCACTGCACAGCACACGTGTTACATGAAATATTGCTCTCCGCAGCCTGGGGAACACTTGTGATGCACTGCACAGCACACGTGTTACATGAAATATTGCTCTCAGCAGCCTGGGGAACACTTGTGATGCACTGCACAGCACACGTGTTACATGAAATATTGCTCTCCGCAGCCTGGGGAACACTTGTGATGCACTGCACAGCACACGTGTTACATGAAATATTGCTCTCCGCAGCCTGGGGAACACTTGTGATGCACTGCACAGCACACGTGTTACATGAAATATTGCTCTCAGCAGCCTGGGGAACACTTGTGATGCACTGCACAGCACACGTGTTACATGAAATATTGCTCTCCGCAGCCTGGGGAACACTTGTGATGCACTGCACAGCACACGTGTTACATGAAATATTGCTCTCCGCAGCCTGGGGAACACTTGTGATGCACTGCACAGCACACGTGTTACATGAAATATTGCTCTCCGCAGCCTGGGGAACACTTGTGATGCACTGCACAGCACACGTGTTACATGAAATATTGCTCTCCGCAGCCTGGGGAACACTTGTGATGCACTGCACAGCACACGTGTTACATGAAATATTGCTCTCCGCAGCCTGGGGAACACTTGTGATGCACTGCACAGCACACGTGTTACATGAAATATTGCTCTCCGCAGCCTGGGGAACACTTGTGATGCACTGCACAGCACACGTGTTACATGAAATATTGCTCTCCGCAGCCTGGGGAACACTTGTGATGCACTGCACAGCACACGTGTTACATGAAATATTGCTCTCCGCAGCCTGGGGAACACTTGTGATGCACTGCACAGCACACGTGTTACATGAAATATTGCTCTCCGCAGCCTGGGGAACACTTGTGATGCACTGCACAGCACACGTGTTACATGAAATATTGCTCTCCGCAGCCTGGGGAACACTTGTGATGCACTGCACAGCACACGTGTTACATGAAATATTGCTCTCAGCAGCCTGGGGAACACTTGTGATGCACTGCACAGCACACGTGTTACATGAAATATTGCTCTCCGCAGCCTGGGAACACTTGTGATGCACTGCACAGCACACGTGTTACATGAAATATTGCTCTCCGCAGCCTGGGGAACACTTGTGATGCACTGCACAGCACACGTGTTACATGAAATATTGCTCTCCGCAGCCTGGGGAACACTTGTGATGCACTGCACAGCACACGTGTTACATGAAATATTGCTCTCAGCAGCCTGGGGAACACTTGTGATGCACTGCACAGCACACGTGTTACATGAAATATTGCTCTCCGCAGCCTGGGAACACTTGTGATGCACTGCACAGCACACGTGTTACATGAAATATTGCTCTCCGCAGCCTGGGGAACACTTGTGATGCACTGCACAGCACACGTGTTACATGAAATATTGCTCTCAGCAGCCTGGGGAACACTTGTGATGCACTGCACAGCACACGTGTTACATGAAATATTGCTCTCAGCAGCCTGGGGAACACTTGTGATGCACTGCACAGCACACGTGTTACATGAAATATTGCTCTCCGCAGCCTGGGGAACACTTGTGATGCACTGCACAGCACACGTGTTACATGAAATATTGCTCTCCGCAGCCTGGGAACACTTGTGATGCACTGCACAGCACACGTGTTACATGAAATATTGCTCTCCGCAGCCTGGGGAACACTTGTGATGCACTGCACAGCACACGTGTTACATGAAATATTGCTCTCCGCAGCCTGGGGAACACTTGTGATGCACTGCACAGCACACGTGTTACATGAAATATTGCTCTCCGCAGCCTGGGGAACACTTGTGATGCACTGCACAGCACACGTGTTACATGAAATATTGCTCTCAGCAGCCTGGGGAACACTTGTGATGCACTGCACAGCACACGTGTTACATGAAATATTGCTCTCAGCAGCCTGGGGAACACTTGTGATGCACTGCACAGCACACGTGTTACATGAAATATTGCTCTCCGCAGCCTGGGGAACACTTGTGATGCACTGCACAGCACACGTGTTACATGAAATATTGCTCTCCGCAGCCTGGGAACACTTGTGATGCACTGCACAGCACACGTGTTACATGAAATATTGCTCTCCGCAGCCTGGGGAACACTTGTGATGCACTGCACAGCACACGTGTTACATGAAATATTGCTCTCCGCAGCCTGGGGAACACTTGTGATGCACTGCACAGCACACGTGTTACATGAAATATTGCTCTCCGCAGCCTGGGGAACACTTGTGATGCACTGCACAGCACACGTGTTACATGAAATATTGCTCTCCGCAGCCTGGGAACACTTGTGATGCACTGCACAGCACACGTGTTACATGAAATATTGCTCTCAGCAGCCTGGGGAACACTTGTGATGCACTGCACAGCACACGTGTTACATGAAATATTGCTCTCAGCAGCCTGGGGAACACTTGTGATGCACTGCACAGCACACGTGTTACATGAAATATTGCTCTCAGCAGCCTGGGGAACACTTGTGATGCACTGCACAGCACACGTGTTACATGAAATATTGCTCTCCGCAGCCTGGGGAACACTTGTGATGCACTGCACAGCACACGTGTTACATGAAATATTGCTCTCAGCAGCCTGGGGAACACTTGTGATGCACTGCACAGCACACGTGTTACATGAAATATTGCTCTCAGCAGCCTGGGGAACACTTGTGATGCACTGCACAGCACACGTGTTACATGAAATATTGCTCTCCGCAGCCTGGGGAACACTTGTGATGCACTGCACAGCACACGTGTTACATGAAATATTGCTCTCCGCAGCCTGGGAACACTTGTGATGCACTGCACAGCACACGTGTTACATGAAATATTGCTCTCAGCAGCCTGGGGAACACTTGTGATGCACTGCACAGCACACGTGTTACATGAAATATTGCTCTCAGCAGCCTGGGGAACACTTGTGATGCACTGCACAGCACACGTGTTACATGAAATATTGCTCTCCGCAGCCTGGGGAACACTTGTGATGCACTGCACAGCACACGTGTTACATGAAATATTGCTCTCAGCAGCCTGGGGAACACTTGTGATGCACTGCACAGCACACGTGTTACATGAAATATTGCTCTCAGCAGCCTGGGGAACACTTGTGATGCACTGCACAGCACACGTGTTACATGAAATATTGCTCTCCGCAGCCTGGGGAACACTTGTGATGCACTGCACAGCACACGTGTTACATGAAATATTGCTCTCCGCAGCCTGGGAACACTTGTGATGCACTGCACAGCACACGTGTTACATGAAATATTGCTCTCCGCAGCCTGGGAACACTTGTGATGCACTGCACGCTGATCTACTTTGATATAATAGCAGTTATTAAATTACACTTAGTGACTAACTAATGGCTATGACTGCTTTACTATTATTAGTACTTTCTAATAATAACCAGCTTACATCTACCATGAAGCAATAAACCCAGGGCAGTCGTTATCACCATTACAATAACCAGCTTACACCTACCACGAAGCAATAAACCCAGCGCAGTCGTTATCACCATTACAATAACCAGCTTACACCTACCACGAAGCAATAAACCCAGCGCAGTCGTTATCACCATTACAATAACCAGCTTACACCTGCCACGAAGCAATAAACCCAGCGCAGTCATTATCACCATTACAATAACCAGCTTACACCTACCACGAAGCAATAAACCCAGCGCAGTCATTATCACCATTACAATAACCAGCTTACACCTACCACGAAGCAATAAACCCAGGGCAATCGTTATCAACATTACAATAACCAGCTTACACCTACCACGAAGCAATAAACCCAGGGCAATCGTTATCAACATTACAATAACCAGCTTACACCTGCCACGAAGCAATAAACCCAGCGCAGTCGTTATCACCATTACAATAACCAGCTTACACCTACCACGAAGCAATAAACCCAGGGCAGTCATTATCACCATTACAATAACCAGCTTACACCTACCACGAAGCAATAAACCCAGGGCAATCGTTATCAACATTACAATAACCAGCTTACACCTACCACGAAGCAATAAACCCAGGGCAATCGTTATCAACATTACAATAACCAGCTTACACCTACCACGAAGCAATAAACCCAGGGCAATCGTTATCAACATTACAATAACCAGCTTACACCTACCACGAAGCAATAAACCCAGCGCAGTCGTTATCACCATTACAATAACCAGCTTACACCTACCACGAAGCAATAAACCCAGCGCAGTCGTTATCACCATTACAATAACCAGCTTACACCTACCACGAAGCAGTAAACCCAGGGCAATCGTTATCAACATTACAATAACCAGCTTACACCTGCCACGAAGCAATAAACCCAGCGCAGTCGTTATCACCATTACAATAACCAGCTTACACCTACCACGAAGCAATAAACCCAGGGCAGTCATTATCAACATTACAATAACCAGCTTACACCTACCACGAAGCAATAAACCCAGGGCAATCGTTATCAACATTACAATAACCAGCTTACACCTACCACGAAGCAATAAACCCAGGGCAATCGTTATCAACATTACAATAACCAGCTTACACCTACCACGAAGCAATAAACCCAGCGCAGTCGTTATCACCATTACAATAACCAGCTTACACCTACCACGAAGCAATAAACCCAGCGCAGTCGTTATCACCATTACAATAACCAGCTTACACCTACCACGAAGCAATAAACCCAGGGCAATCGTTATCAACATTACAATAACCAGCTTACACCTGCCACGAAGCAATAAACCCAGCGCAGTCGTTATCACCATTACAATAACCAGCTTACACCTACCACGAAGCAATAAACCCAGGGCAGTCATTATCACCATTACAATAACCAGCTTACACCTACCACGAAGCAATAAACCCAGGGCAATCGTTATCAACATTACAATAACCAGCTTACACCTACCACGAAGCAATAAACCCAGGGCAATCGTTATCAACATTACAATAACCAGCTTACACCTACCACGAAGCAATAAACCCAGCGCAGTCGTTATCACCATTACAATAACCAGCTTACACCTACCACGAAGCAATAAACCCAGGGCAATCGTTATCAACATTACAATAACCAGCTTACACCTACCACGAAGCAATAAACCCAGCGCAGTCGTTATCACCATTACAATAACCAGCTTACACCTACCACGAAGCAATAAACCCAGCGCAGTCGTTATCACCATTACAATAACCAGCTTACACCTACCACGAAGCAATAAACCCAGGGCAATCGTTATCACCATTACAATAACCAGCTTACACCTACCACGAAGCAATAAACCCAGGGCAATCGTTATCAACATTACAATAACCAGCTTATACCTACCACGAAGCAATAAACCCAGCGCAGTCGTTATCACCATTACAATAACCAGCTTACACCTGCCACGAAGCAATAAACCCAGGGCAATCGTTATCACCATTACAATAACCAGCTTACACCTGCCACGAAGCAATAAACCCAGGGCAATCGTTATCACCATTACAATAACCAGCTTACACCTACCACGAAGCAATAAACCCAGCGCAGTCGTTATCACCATTACAATAACCAGCTTACACCTACCACGAAGCAATAAACCCAGGGCAATCGTTATCAACATTACAATAACCAGCTTACACCTACCACGAAGCAATAAACCCAGCGCAGTCGTTATCACCATTACAATAACCAGCTTACACCTGCCACGAAGCAATAAACCCAGGGCAATCGTTATCACCATTACAATAACCAGCTTACACCTACCACGAAGCAATAAACCCAGGGCAATCGTTATCAACATTACAATAACCAGCTTACACCTACCACGAAGCAATAAACCCAGCGCAGTCGTTATCACCATTACAATAACCAGCTTACACCTACCACGAAGCAATAAACCCAGGGCAGTCATTATCAACATTACAATAACCAGCTTACACCTGCCACGAAGCAATAAACCCAGGGCAGTCGTTATCACCATTACAATAACCAGCTTACACCTACCACGAAGCAATAAACCCAGGGCAGCTGTTATCACCATTACAATATTTTGACAGCTCTCCTGCTGATTATTTCATTCCTATCATTTTCTGAAGTAGACAACTGCAGTGAACTATCAGAGGTCAGAGGTCAGAAGAAGTGAATGAACATGGAAAAAGGCGAGTGAACCTCAGCACCTGGGAGGAGATACTGCCAATTTGTCCCTAGAGTTAGCACCTGGGAGGAGTTATTGCCACACTGTCCCTAGAGTTAGCACCTGGGAGGAGATACTGCCATACTGTCCCTAGAGTTAGCACCTGGGAGGAGATACTGCCACACTGTCCCTAGAGTTAGCACCTGGGAGGAGATACTGCCACACTGTCCCTAGAGTTAGCACCTGGGAGGAGATACTGCCACTCTGTCCCTAGAGTTAGCACCTGGGAGGAGATACTGCCACACTGTCCCTAGAGTTAGCACCTGGGATGAGATACTGCCACTCTGTCCCTAGAGTTAGCACCTGGGAGGAGATACTGCCACTCTGTCCCTAGAGTTAGCACCTGGGAGGAGATACTGCCACTCTGTCCCTAGAGTTAGCACCTGGGAGGAGATACTGCCACACTGTCCCTAGAATTAGCACCTGGGAGGAGATACTGCCACACTGTCCCTAGAGTTAGCACCTGGGAGGAGATAAATTAATTTAACGTCTTTTCAAAAATGTATTCAAGAAAATAAATAGGCAAGACAAAGTTTGAATGGTAAGACTGAGTCTTCAGACTGCACTTACTTTATCTAGAAGTTGTTTATATAACGCTCATTGTTGTGGGTGGGGCAGTTAACACCATGAGCCCTTGAGTGATTAACTCTGTATCTACTGTATCTCATATAGTATCCAACAAGTACACGACCTGAGAGGTAGTGATCACTCTTACAATGCACCAGTTGTCTCGGTCCGTTAAAGGATTGGTCACAATAACACACACCTACTGACCTGTTGAATGCTTAGAAGAACTCGTCCTGCTAACACCATGTTATCTCAATCCGTCTCACTTGGTTCAGTTGTGTAGACTATACCTTTGAATTTTTGAACTGTAGCCCATTGGATGGGCTAACAGAATTGTGCTTTGGTTCTATTGGGTGAGCATATAAAGTGATTGACTGAGATTTGTTTAGCCATTGTGTTGCTACTCATGATTTCCTGCAGGTGTGTATTGTGTCGCTTGTACTTGCCTACAGTCCCTTGTACTTGCCTACAGTCCCTTGTACTTGCCTACAGTCCCTTGTACTTGCCTACAGTCCCTTGTACTTGCCTACAGTCCCTTGAACTTTCCTACAGTCCCTTGTACTTGCCTACAGTCCCTTGTACTTGCCTACAGTCCCTTGTACTTGCCTACAGTCCCTTGGGCTGTTTTATTATATTTGATGCAAGGAAGGGTCTCTGGCCGTTTTCTAGTCCATTTAAACTGCAATTTGTAAACACCCGTGAACGGGGGTCATTAGTCCCGGATTTGATGGTGTATAAATAAAGTTTATTATTATTATTATTATTATTAAACTGGTCAGTAATATCCACTTGTCTCCACAGTATGCCCAAAATATATTAAAAAGGACAATGTTCAACATGGAGTCACCGAGGGTAAAAATTGTTTTTATTGATTAATATTGATGGGCCATATTTTTAGGGGTGTACATGAAAATGTCTGGTGTACACTGTACAGACCTTTTGAATCGGTGTTATTGTCAGAATGTTATTGTCAAGTAAATGTTGTGGACTGTTTATAAATACAAAGACAAATGTGTGTTGTAATGTCAGATGAAGACAGACATCATAATGTCATACAAAGACAGATGTCAATGTAATATAAAGACAGATGTCAGTGTCATACAAATACAGATGTCAGTGTCATGCAAACACAGATGTCACAGTGCCATACAAACACAGGCATCACAGTGCCATACAAACACAGACGTCACAGTGCCATGCAAACACAAACGTCACTGCTATACAAACAGACATTAGTGCCATACAAACATAGACGTCACAGTGCTATACAAACAGACATCACATTGCCATACAAACACAGATGTCGCAGTGCCATACAAACACAGGCATCACAGTGCCATACAAACACAGACGTCACAGTGCCATGCAAACACAAACGTCACTGCTATACAAACAGACATTAGTGCCATACAAACATAGACGTCACAGTGCTATACAAACAGACATCACAGTGCCATACAAACACAGATGTCACAGTGCCATACAAACACAGGCATCACAGTGCCATACAAACACAGATGTCACAGTGCCATACAAACACAGGCATCACAGTGCCATACAAACACAGGCATCACAGTGCCATGCAAACACAGACGACACATTGTCATACAAACACAGACGTCAGTGTCATCAACACCATACACTATCTGCCTGTTGCCTGCCCCTGACTGTGACAGTCATAGCAAGGTTCAAGTCGTACCCTGTCTGCTGCACTACTGGTCTATTACTGCCCCTGACTGTGACAGTCATAGCAAGGTTCAAGTCGTACCCTGTCTGCTGCACTACTGGTCTATTACTGCCCCTGACTGTGACAGTCATAGCAAGGTTCAAGTCGTACCCTGTCTGCTGCACTACTGGTCTATTACTGCCCCTGACTGTGACAGTCATAGCAAGGTTCAAGTCGTACCCTGTCTGCTGCACTACTGGTCTATTACTGCCCCTGACTGTGACAGTCATAGCAAGGTTCAAGTCGTACCCTGTCTGCTGCACTACTGGTCTATTACTGCCCCTGACTGTGACAGTCATAGCAAGGTTCAAGTCGTACCCTGTCTGCTGCACTACTGGTCTATTACTGCCCCTGACTGTGACAGTCATAGCAAGGTTCAAGTCGTACCCTGTCTGCTGCACTACTGGTCTATTACTGCCCCTGACTGTGACAGTCATAGCAAGGTTCAAGTCGTACCCTGTCTGCTGCACTACTGGTCTATTACTGCCCCTGACTGTGACAGTCATAGCAAGGTTCACTACTGGTCTATTACTGTACCTGGCTGTGACAGTCATAGCAAGGTTCACTACTGGTCTATTACTGTACCTGGCTGTGACAGTCATAGCAAGGTTCACTACTGGTCTATTACTGCCCCTGACTGTGACAGTCATAGCAAGGTTCAAGTCGTACCCTGTCTGCTGCACTACTGGTCTATTACTGCCCCTGACTGTGACAGTCATAGCAAGGTTCACTACTGGTCTATTACTGTACCTGGCTGTGACAGTCATAGCAAGGTTCACTACTGGTCTATTACTGTACCTGGCTGTGACAGTCATAGCAAGGTTCACTACTGGTCTATTACTGCCCCTGACTGTGACAGTCATAGCAAGGTTCAAGTCGTACCCTGTCTGCTGCACTACTGGTCTATTACTGCCCCTGACTGTGACAGTCATAGCAAGGTTCACTACTGGTCTATTACTGTACCTGGCTGTGACAGTCATAGCAAGGTTCACTACTGGTCTATTACTGTACCTGGCTGTGACAGTCATAGCAAGGTTCACTACTGGTCTATTACTGCCCCTGACTGTGACAGTCATAGCAAGGTTCAAGTCGTACCCTGTCTGCTGCACTACTGGTCTATTACTGTACCTGGCTGTGACAGTCATAGCAAGGTTCACTACTGGTCTATTACTGCCCCTGACTGTGACAGTCATAGCAAGGTTCAAGTCGTACCCTGTCTGCTGCACTACTGGTCTATTACTGCCCCTGACTGTGACAGTCATAGCAAGGTTCACTACTGGTCTATTACTGTACCTGGCTGTGACAGTCATAGCAAGGTTCACTACTGGTCTATTACTGTACCTGGCTGTGACAGTCATAGCAAGGTTCACTACTGGTCTATTACTGCCCCTGACTGTGACAGTCATAGCAAGGTTCAAGTCGTACCCTGTCTGCTGCACTACTGGTCTATTACTGTACCTGGCTGTGACAGTCATAGCAAGGTTCACTACTGGTCTATTACTGTACCTGGCTGTGACAGTCATAGCAAGGTTCACTACTGGTCTATTACTGTACCTGGCTGTGACAGTCATAGCAAGGTTCACTACTGGTCTATTACTGCCCCTGACTGTGACAGTCATAGCAAGGTTCACTACTGGTCTATTACTGTACCTGGCTGTGACAGTCATAGCAAGGTTCACTACTGGTCTATTACTGTACCTGACTGTGACAGTCATAGCAAGGTTCACTACTGGTCTATTACTGTACCTGACTGTGACAGTCATAGCAAGGTTCACTACTGGTCTATTACTGTACCTGACTGTGACAGTCATAGCAAGGTTCACTACTGGTCTATTACTGTACCTGGCTGATACATTATTCAGTGCCATGCTGTAAAACATTGTCCTGAGACTGGGCTACCGACAGCCCAGGCTCCCATTGCATGCGATCTCAATGGATGGATCTGATTTAACTGCTCCTGTTGGCTTGGAAATACTTCAGGCCATAGAGCAGGAGGCATTGTCACATAGTTGTCATTTTACAAAAACACGGGTCAGGATATATATTACGTCAAAATACACACTTGGTAAATTTAGACAAAAATCTGAAAATATGCCATATTGTGTTGTGCCTGTTTGTCATACATGTGTGTGATTGTGAAAGCCCATCCATAAAGCACAGTCTGAAAATATATCATATTTGTGTCATTCGACTAAAAGCCCATCCATAAATTATGTCAAACCCAGACATGACCCTTTGTAACGTTTACATAGTCACCCCACCACCGACCATCTACAGATAGCACCTGTCGTGTATCTGTCACCTGTCTAACTGTCACACTGTTATATTGAACTACCTGGTGGTATTATTAATAAGTATAACAATATCTGACTGCAATGTTGATTTCACTACAAGATTGAGCAAGGTTGCCATCCAGAACAGTACTGACTACCTGTCGTGTGTCCGTCATTGCGGTTGTGTTTATGTTCATTGTGCTGGTAGTTAGACAGGTGAGCAATAAATGCCGCCTTGATGCCATCCAGGACCCTGTGTCGTCTGCTGGCAATACACACAACAGATTGAGTACATGCTAGCAGTATGAATATGGGTAGAAACAAATGTAAGTAAGAATTTGTTGCAAAGAATTGACAAATATCTCACAATATATAGATGAAAAATATGTTAGATCTCTGGATGAACATTTTTTGGATCGGTGATTTTCATGTCCACTTGCTCTCTCGGGTTTTTGTTTTTTGGATGGAAATCTCGTTATTATTTTCTAAGTAACAATTAATCTGACTGTTAAAACGCAGTGCTCAAATCTCAACTTGATGATTCATTTTCATAGGTAATAAAACAATTAGTTATAAAAACGGTTGTTATTGTAAACAATTAAAGCGTCATGTCTAGTTCATGCAGACACAAGCAGTGCTGGATGGTATTCAGTATTAAGCCGGGCGTAAAGTGAAAGTAGTCCAGTTCATATTGAATCATCTGTCAGTTATAACTGTAAGGCATCTGTTCTACTCTACTGTATGCTATGTTGTAGAGACTGAGAGAGAAGACCTGACACACTGACAGGCTCCCAAGGACAAGAACCAAGCCTTGTGTATCCTTATACAGCTGTCATCTCTCACCCTAGTACCCACTGCAATAGCATTAACCCCATGCCGGTCCATCAAGTGTTGCTATGACGACGGGATGACAACGCAGCAGGTCTTCTAGGAATGCCTGCTGGGAGGCTGAATGGGTGGTGCAGGTGGCATGTGGCATACTCATTGGGTTGTAGACTAGAGGCAGCAGCCCTATGAGTGGTTTATTAAGACTTCCGACCAGACAGGTGTATTGATATCAGTTTATTGTAGCATACACTTGTGATGAAGACTTCTCATCACTGTGTAGACTGGTGAGTCAGGCGAGACTCCAGTCAAGAATCGCGTTGAGTAGTTTGTGTGGCGACGTCACTGTTGTCACGGCAAAGCAGCACTTGCGATGCGTACGACACCGAAGCGATTCGTGAAGACGTTCGTGGCGATCGCCATTTTCGGCTTCGTCATCATGAATATGTCGCTGTTCATGCACAATGAGAGCGATACATTGTCCGAAGTGTTCATGATGCAGCAGCCAGGTGGTGCTGCAGTGCTGAGCAGCAGTAGCCACCCCCCGGACATGGCGCGGGGTACTGTCACACTTCACATGCCCAATGTATCGCACATCACCTTTAACAAGTCGGCACTGCACGGCTCGTTGAGTAGATACGTTCGCATCGGGTCCAACGTGACTGCGATCAAGGCCTATATAGCTTGGGTGAACGAACATCAACCTATATACAACCTAGACCGCTTTGACTTGAGGTCGAGCGACAACACGATAGTAATTGTTATACAGGTTCATAGTCGCATTGACTATCTCCGCTACCTCATAGACTCACTGCGCAAGGCTCGCTTCATTGAGCAGGCACTACTTGTCTTCAGTCACGACTACTTCGACGATGACATCAACCAACTCATCGCCTCCGTCGACTTCTGTCTTGTGAGTAGTCATGTTTTATTTATAATAATATCGCATATAAAACTATGTGTTGGATAACGGTTAACGCATACGTATGCAAGTTATATAATTTCCCATAATTACTGTATGTATTTGGACAACAAAACAGAGCTTTGTCCGAAAACTTGAAAGCACAGAAGAATTATTTTTGTGTATTTGATGGTGTTCAAGACATACGGTGGTGTCCAAATACAGGCTGTCTACAGCGAGGAAATGACTAACATTGCATGTTCCAGTTCATGGTAATATCATATTCATAAGTGTTGACGATTTATTCTGATTTGTTGCATGTATGAGCTCATGTTCTTATGGATTTAGGCACTACAAGAGATTTATCTAATTAAATTGCCAAACTCTGCATCTTTCTGCAGTAATAAATGTACTTGCATAAACCTTGTAAGCCGTCTGGGCCAGTGACTTATTACATAGATTAGCAGGTGCAGACCCAGTGGAAGATTCATAGACAGCTAGGTCAATTGCTATCTTGGATAATAATCAGGTCTGAACTAAAATGGTGAGCACTTGCCATCAAGGCAGGGTTTATTTATGAGTGCAAGAAATGGCCCACCTGGGCAGGAGAAGGTAATCTCTGTTGATTTGATGGTGCTGTTATTACAGCCTCACTGTGGGAATATTGGCCACAATAACCTGGATGCCTAACTAGATCCATAGCAAATATAGACATGTCGTAGTACACTAAATATTCTCCATGATGCACAGCCAAACAGCTGTTAATAATGAATGTATCTTGGTGCCAAGTTATGGATGTGTGATCTGAAGTGAAGTCTTGGTGCCAAGTTATGGATGTGTGATCTGAAGTGAAGTCTTGGTGCCAAGTTATGGATGTGTGATCTGAAGTGAAGTCTTGGTGCCAAGTTATGGATGTGTGATCTGAAGTGAAGTCTCTTGACAGTGCCGTGTCCTTTGGTGCACACAGTAACAATATATTGAACTAAGAACTTGGTTGATTCGTGTTGGACCTAAAGTTAAGATCTATGATCTTATGAACTATCAATTTATCAATTGTAGATCCATATTATGTGATTTAAATAATAAAAACCATTAATGAAACTTAATTGATTCTAATGTGATACACGTTTATAATACTTCTAATTATGTTATTCACATACATAATATTATATACTATATATATGTTAATTATCACTGTTATGATTTATTATTGTGATTATGATTGATGATTTATTATATTAACAAAATAATGTTAATGAACTTTCTAAGTTCTCATTATTGATTAATGGTTGAAGATTATAAATATTTTTTAAATGTGTAATCTCCATCTGTTCGGAGATAACGTTGTACATCTGTTGGGAGATAATGTTGTACATATGTTGGGAGATAAAGTTGTACATCTGTTGGGAGATAACATTGTACATCTGTTGGGAGATAATGTTCTACATCTGTTGGGACATAACGTTCTACATCTGTTGGGAGATAACATTGTACATATGTTGGGAGATAACATTGTACATCTGTTGGGAGATAATGTTCTACATCTGTTGGGACATAACGTTCTACATCTGTTGGGAGATAACATTCTACATCTGTTGGGAGATAACGTTGTGCATCTGTTGGGAGATAAAGTTGTACATCTGTTGGGAGATAACGTTGTACATCTGTTGGGTGATGACGTTGTACATCTGTTGGGAGATAACATTTTACATCTTTTGTGTTCAGACGATGCAGATCTTCTACCCACACTCCATCCAGCTGTACCCCCACGAGTTCCCGGGCACTGACCCTGCTGACTGCCCCCGCGACATCAACAAGGCAAAGTATGTATTACGGGGGCAGGGGGGACAGTCACAGAATAACAGTAAAGACAAAAAGTAACAGATTATATAAATTATAGATACTAGTTTATGCATCAAATAAGTACATTTTTGTTTTGTTGTTTTATTTGAAAGGTACATGCAATGAATACCCTCAGCCATCAGCACACATACCTACATTGATCGATACAAATTATAACCTTTATGAGTAGATTTAATGTTCCCATTCTATTGATGATAATTTGCATATTATTTCAGTTGTTTTATTTATTTTAAAAATTAAATATTATAATTATAAAAACATGGGGTATGTTTATGCTGTATAATTGGCCTGTGTATATATATATATTAGGTGCATGCGTGGTTCTTGTACACCTACAGGGCTCTTGCAACAAAATGTTTGAATGCAGCCTACCCTGACAAGTACGGACACTACCGCGAGGCAAAGTACTCACAGACGAAACACCACTGGTTCTGGAAGGTGGGTAACATGACATTAGTCACATGACAGAGAGAAACATTGCAATAAGAAAGTAGCGAGTTGTCATAGTCGCAAGCGAGAAAGAGACACACACACACAAGCCTACATCAATAAATGATGCGGTTCGTTGCACACTCACGTACATACATATAGTTCAATGTTTGTTCAATCTTTACCCCATGGCAGACCTGTTCAATTGAACACCATCTCGACTTCTCTGGGAAGCATTCCACCACAGTTGCAATTAACACGCAAAGACTATTCGTACATAAATATCCACAACTGTCTATAGCCAGGTACTCATTCATACAGCTAGGTGAACTAGAGCAACGTAGATTGAACGAATTTGCCCAAGGCTCGACACTGCAACACAGGATTCAAACCTGGGTTCTCTCAGTCAAGAATCCAAAGCTCTAGCCACTGCACCACTGCACCACTGCACCACTGCACCACTGCACCCCACAAAATATTGTATTGTAAAGCACCATAGAGCACTATACGAATGTAAACAATAACAATAATTTATTTCCTTGCAATTGTGAGATTGAATAAAATAAATGTAACATATTTTATCATTACTGTATGTTATTTTGTTGGCAGATAAACTTTGTGTTTGACCGGATGGAGGTGACGCGTCCATTCAGCGGTCCAGTGCTACTGTTGGAGGAAGACCACTATGTCACTGAAGACTTCATCTACATCCTCCTCAAGATGTACCGCATGAAACAAAAGTAAGCACATCTTCACGCAGAGATAAGAACACACAGTAAACACCTACTTGCCTGCCATGGGTGGTGACTACTAACCTTGGCAGATCCCCTAAACATTGTACAGAAGTTAGCTGAATCAAACTCATGATTGTCTTCTCTGTGCCACCCATGAGAACAATGCTGACACTCACCCAACCCACGCTCAAGTTCCAAGATGAAGCCCTCGAATTCCAATATAATTACCCATTCAACCATTCTCACGAGCCACTGTGTATTCAGATAACTATACTTCCTAAACCACCGCAACTTGCTGGTAACTGACATTATTGGCTGACCTTATCTTCGTAGTATGTACAAAATCTCATTTCATTTATTTCTTAGCTTTTGCCCTCTGGAGGAGAGTATTTCAATACTCATTTCTGTCAGCTAGGAGAAAAGCCTTCTAGAAAAGCAAATACGTATAAGTAAATAACACTTAATCACTTTGAGCAGAGCACATGAAAAACATGTAAGGAAATAACTCTAAATGAAATTCTATCAACATGTTTTCTGAAATACATTATCATTTGGTGCATCAGAAGTCAAAGGTCCAAGAATGACAGAGAACATGAGGCAGGTGGATCCCAGCGACTCAAAGGAGATGCACTTACAATCATCCAAAGTTATCTTATTGATGTAAATATTGTGGTGATATGGGCACTCATCAACCACAACTGTGAGCAAAATATTTGTCATGTTGAAACTTCACAATCAAGCATTTATCTTTTATGCGTTCATCACCATCATCGTCATTTAGAGGCGGTGTTTCCAGGCTCTGCTGGGTTCGCCTTTCTTCCAGTTGCCCTCTTCCACTTGACACGGTCCTGTGCATTCCTTGGGTCGATACCCATCAGACTCAAGTCTGCAGACACGGAGTTCTGCCAGGTCTTCCTTGGCCTGCCGACGGGAGCTGTCCCCTCCACCACTAACTTTGTGCAGCCCTTCACCCAGTCCTCATCGTCCTTTCACTCTACATGCCCATACCACCTCAGCCTGCTTCTTCTAATCACATCCCCAATCGCCTCCACTCCTACTCTTCTTCTAAGCTCTGCACTGGGCTGTCTGTCGCTGAGTGATGCGCCACACATCCATCTCACCATCCTCATCTCAACCCTTTCCATCCTTGTGTCATGATCGGTTCTCATGGCCCACGTCTCACACCCATACAACAGGCAACTTCTGACACAAACTGTGTACACCTGGCCCTTCATCTTCAGGGAGGGCACTTTGGATGTCAGGAAGGGTGTTAACTCCCTGAACTTCTGCCAGAAGTGAGATCTCACAACAATCTAAGTTGGTTTGCTTTTGGATCCATGCCTTTTAGCATTTGATATGATTATGATTGCAAACTACATGGATGCTATAAGAGATATTTTATAAATTTTATATAATTATGTCATTGTCATTATTGCCACAATTTGTAACACATTGACATTAGCACAAACATGTAAATGTCTACTGCCTCATGAATTCCATGTTGAGTTTGTGTTGTTGCAGTGAATGCAAGGACTGCTCCATCTTTACAATAGGCCTGTATGTGAAGAAACTCACCTACGGCAGTGAATCATCACAGGTGAGACAGACAGACAGACAGACAGACACACCATCAACCACTAGAGACAGTGATTATAAGGGCCAGGTTTATATGTGGAGAGAGCACTGCATAAAAGCACTACCATGTCATGATCTGATGGTAGTTGTCTGAAGATGTTCACTGCATAGAAGCACTACCATGTCATGATCTGATGGTAGTTGTCTGAAGATGTTCACTGCATAGAAGCACTACCATGTCATGATCTGATGGTAGTTGTCTGAAGATGTTCACTGAAAATGAACAAAACGTTACGTGAAAAATATAAACTCAATATAAATTACAGTGTTTCCCCTGGGTGAAATGATGGGCGAGGTGGTAGGGCTGGGCTACGCGACCGCCGCAGGCGTGAAGCATTGCTAGGGGAGTCCGGGGGCATGCTCCCACTGAAATTGTTTTTTAAACTAGCTTTAAAATGGTGAATTCTGAGGTATGTTTTAATCTTTACTCTTGAAAATAGAGGGGAAGATATAAAACAATAAGACACTACTTGTAAATGTAGTAATCATGATTAATAAAAGTCAGTAATCATGATTGTTTTATCATATTGAGGTGTGGTTTCCATTTTACCACTGGTACTCAGTAGAGGTGTGGTTTCCACTTGACCACTGGTACTTAGTTGTGGTTATGTTTTTCTTGCACTAACCCTAGGCCTTGTTACCACGCTGACAGAGTCGGTAACAAAGTATAAGGTAAGTTCTTATAAAGCACAGGACTGCTGAAAGTGCTTTACACTTTACTCCCTGGCAGACCTGTTCAGTCGAACACCATCTCGACTTCTCTGGGAAGCATCCAGGGGTATCATATGAAGACTCTTTCATCATCACTTTTAAATTATTATAATATGGTAAATTGGTGGTTTACATTCCAAAGATTATATTTTATTTGCTGCTAGCATGCTGTGCAATTAATTAAACAGTCATTTCTGGAATGCCACAAAAGTATGTTTGTATCAACATACGCTGCTCATTTTGTGCTGTGTGGTAACAGACTAGTGCAAACCAGGTCGCTATTTGTGTTTCAACAGGGTCCGAATTCGATACATAGTGAATAGGATGCACGGTTTTTATTTGGGCTTCCTGCACGGTTTTCACTCCCATCACCGTCATAAACCAAAATGCAAGAATGAAAGATTTCAATTTTTTCTTAAAGATTTCTATTTCACCATTGGAGACAACGGGGTTCCCACAGGAATGTTCCGTGATTGGACAACTGACAAGTGATATCTTTCACGTTTCCAATAGAGTTAAATCCTAACCGCTCTGAGCGACGTTAAGATGACTACCCGGTAAACGATGTTGCTACAAATCTGTGATTTTGCAGGAATATAAGTGACTTTGTGGTGTCATTTCACGCTGCTCGTCGACGCAAAATATATCGCCAAAAAACGGGGGGGGGAAATGGGCGTACGAAATATCTACGAGATGGCAATTTCGGCATATTTTGGGCGAGGCCTCATAGAAAAAACACTGAATTTCAAAGAGACACGACATTTAAAATTGATATTTATTGTACAACTTTTAGAATTGTTAACCGAAGTGGTTTGTCCCCCTTGTCACTACAAGCGGGGGGGGGTGTGTGAATGTGCAGGAATGTGAGTTATATTCATTTTACTGTGATTTTCTGTTTTATATACAATGTACTCTTATAACAAACAACATGCAAAAGTTCTCTTTTGAGAAATTCAGTAAAATATGCTGTGTATTACAAATGCTTTATAATAAAATTTAAAGAGTGACATGGAAAGAAAGAGAAGATGACAGGACACAGGAATGACTAAGTTGGGTAATTTGTTTAGATTCCTTCCACCTACGTGTGATCTGTGCCACCTTCTCTGATTACTGCCCATTGGGGTTTTACTTTCATACACATTTCATTCACATTTTGGTGCAAATTTTACAACCAATGATTTGTTCTCTTCAGAAGTTTAGAAGCAGTTTTCTCACAAACGCACCACCCAGAATAAAAATAATAATAATGACAAACTTCTATAGCGCCTAAATCCCAAAGATTCTGAGCTCAGAGGCGTAACATACAAGAATCATTGGCAAAATCGTTAACAGGGACAAGCAAGAGTCGTCGTTAGAGCAAGGGACCGCCAAAGGTTAGGGTGGGAATGCAATTTCAAATAAATCAGTCTAGTTTTTTACGAAAGGTATTTATAGTCTCAAATGATGTTAAAGCGATAGGCAGTTGATTCCAGATTTTGGGTGCAGCTACAGAAAAAGCATGTTTGCCGATATTAAGCTTGGTTTTCGGAAGAAAACATCATTGTGAAACAGATGATTTGAGATTCCTGGGGATATCGAAGGAGGCTAAACAAATAGGAGTGTTGTGTCATGTGACATGACTGTATGAGTGATAGTATTTGTGCTTTACTTTATTTCCATTGTGTTGCTGTGTTGTCACCAGGTGGAGACAGTGTTCTGGCAGTCAACAAAGCACAACATGGGCATGTCGTTTAATCGTGATGTGTGGAAACTGATCCGAAACTGCTCCAAGGTTAGTGGCCATTATTGCCGATTGTCAGATCACATTTTACATTCATTGACTTTGTGCAGAATCTTTTCAGACATACATTAGTACGTACGCATGCACATAGAGACATATGAACACACACACACACACACACAGACAGACACAAACAGACACACACACCACAGACAGATACACACGCACACACAGACAGACACATACAGACACACACACCACAGACAGACACTCACACACGCGCATACACCCACACACACACCCACACACACACACACACACACACACACACACACACACACAGACACACACACACACACACACACACAGACAGACACTCACACACGCGCATACACCCACACACACACACACACACACACACACAGACAGACACACACAGACAGACACAAACAGACACACACACCACAGACAGATACACACGCACACACAGACAGACACACACAGACAGACACATACAGACACACACACCACAGACAGACACTCACACACGCGCATACACCCACACACACCCACACACACACACACACACACACACACACACACACACACAGACAGACACGCTCACACACACACACACACACACACACACACACACACACACACACACACACACACACACACACACACACACACACACACAGACAGACAGACAGGCACACACACCACAGACAGACAGACAGACAGACACACACAGACACACACACACACACACACACACACACACACAGACAGACAGGCACACACACCACAGACAGACAGACAGACACACGCACGCACACACAGACACACACACACACACACACACACACACACACACACACACACACACACACACACACACACACACACATGTTTTTGTGCTTGAGCCTTCTTTGTGCCTTCTATTTCCTCGCTTGAACCATCACCTCTGCAGGTTTTCATGCAGATATTATCTATTGTGTTTACTTTGTTTGAGTCAACTGCATCAGTCAGTCATCATCAGGCTGTTGTTGTTGTAGTCTTTTTGTGATTTTGACGACTACAACTGGGACTGGTCCCTGCAATACATCACCATGACGTGTATGTCACAGCGACTAAAAGTGATGACAGTCAAGTCTCCTCGGGTGCACCACATTGGCGAGTGGTGAGTAAGTCACAGGTGTGACTACAATGTGTCACTGCAGACCTCACAATGACGTCCACTCACTCACTGATTATGTTGGTAAACTAGCTCACTTGTCTTTCCGATTCATCACTCTCAAACAACACTGATCAGTCATGAATCAGTGTTAAATTTGTCTTTCTGATTCGTCTTTCTCATACAACACTGATCAGTCACAAATCACTGTTACATTTGTCTTTCTGATTCGTCATTCACATACACCACTGATCAGTCACAAATCACTGTTACATTTGTCTTTCTGATTCGTCATTCACATACAACACTGATCAGTCACAAATCATTGTTACATTTGTCTTTCTGATTCATCATTCACATACAACACTGATCAGTCTCAAATCACTGTTACATTTGTCTTTCTCATTCATCATTCTCATACAACACTGATCAGTCACGAATCACTGTTACATTTGTCTTTCTGATTCATCATTCTCATACAACACTGATCAGTCTCAAATCACTGTTACATTTGTCTTTCTGATTCATCATTCTCATACACCACTGATCAGTCACGAATCACTGTTACATTTGTCTTTCTGATTCATCATTCACATACAACACTGATCAGTCACAAATCACTGTTACATTTGTCTTTCTGATTCATCATTCACATACAACACTGATCAGTCACAAATCACTGTTACATTTATCTTTCTGATTCGTCATTCACATACAACACTGATCAGTCTCAAATCACTGTTACATTTGTCTTTCTGATTCATCATTCACATACAACACTGATCAGTCACAAATCACTGTTACATTTGTCTTTCTGATTCATCATTCTCATACAACACTGATCAGTCACAAATCACTGTTACATTTATCTTTCTGATTCGTCATTCACATACAACACTGATCAGTCTCAAATCACTGTTACATTTGTCTTTCTGATTCATCATTCACATACAACACTGATCAGTCACAAATCACTGTTACATTTGTCTTTCTGATTCGTTATTCACATACAACACTGATCAGTCACAAATCACTGTTACATTTGTCTTTCTGATTCATCATTCTCATACAACACTGATCAGTCACAAATCACTGTTATATTTGTCTTTCTGATTCATCATTCACATACAACACTGATCAGTCACAAATCACTGTTACATTTGTCTTTCTGATTCATCATTCTCATACAACACTGATCAGTCACAAATCACTGTTACATTTATCTTTCTGATTCGTCATTCACATACAACACTGATCAGTCACAAATCACTGTTACATTTTTCTTTCTGATTCGTCATTCACATACAACACTGATCAGTCTCAAATCACTGTTACATTGTCTTTCTGATTCATCATTCTCATACAACACTGATCAGTCACAAATCACTGTTATATTTGTCTTTCTGATTCGTCATTCACATACAACACTGATCAGTCACAAATCACTGTTACATTTGTCTTTCTGATTCGTCATTCACATACAACACTGATCAGTCTAAAATCACTGTTACATTTGTCTTTCTGATTCATCATTCTCATACAACACTGATCAGTCAAGAATCACTGTTACATTTGTCTTTCTGATTCGTCATTCACATACAACACTGATCAGTCACAAATCACTGTTACATTTGTCTTTCTGATTCGTCATTCACATACAACACTGATCAGTCACAAATCACTGTTATATTTGTCTTTCTGATTCATCATTCACATACAACACTGATCAGTCACAAATCACTGTTACATTTGTCTTTCTGATTCATCATTCTCATACAACACTGATCAGTCACGAATCACTGTTACATTTGTCTTTCTGATTCATCATTCTCATACAACACTGATCAGTCACAAATCACTGTTACATTTATCTTTCTGATTCGTCATTCACATACAACACTGATCAGTCACAAATCACTGTTACATTTTTCTTTCTGATTCGTCATTCACATACAACACTGATCAGTCTCAAATCACTGTTACATTGTCTTTCTGATTCATCATTCTCATACAACACTGATCAGTCACAAATCACTGTTATATTTGTCTTTCTGATTCGTCATTCACATACAACACTGATCAGTCACAAATCACTGTTACATTTGTCTTTCTGATTCGTCATTCACATACAACACTGATCAGTCTAAAATCACTGTTACATTTGTCTTTCTGATTCATCATTCTCATACAACACTGATCAGTCAAGAATCACTGTTACATTTGTCTTTCTGATTCGTCATTCACATACAACACTGATCAGTCACAAATCACTGTTACATTTGTCTTTCTGATTCGTCATTCACATACAACACTGATCAGTCACAAATCACTGTTATATTTGTCTTTCTGATTCATCATTCACATACAACACTGATCAGTCACAAATCACTGTTACATTTGTCTTTCTGATTCATCATTCTCATACAACACTGATCAGTCACGAATCACTGTTACATTTGTCTTTCTGATTCATCATTCTCATACAACACTGATCAGTCACAAATCACTGTTACATTTATCTTTCTGATTCGTCATTCACATACAACACTGATCAGTCACAAATCACTGTTACATTTTTCTTTCTGATTCGTCATTCACATACAACACTGATCAGTCTCAAATCACTGTTACATTGTCTTTCTGATTCATCATTCTCATACAACACTGATCAGTCACAAATCACTGTTATATTTGTCTTTCTGATTCGTCATTGTCATACAACACTGATCAGTCAAGAATCACTGTTACATTTATCTTTCTGATTCATCATTCTCATACAACACTGATCAGTCACAAATCACTGTTACATTTATCTTTCTGATTCGTCATTCACATACAACACTGATCAGTCACAAATCACTGTTACATTTTTCTTTCTGATTCGTCATTCACATACAACACTGATCAGTCTCAAATCACTGTTACATTGTCTTTCTGATTCATCATTCTCATACAACACTGATCAGTCACAAATCACTGTTATATTTGTCTTTCTGATTCGTCATTGTCATACAACACTGATCAGTCAAGAATCACTGTTACATTTGTCTTTCTGATTCGTCATTCACATACAACACTGATCAGTCTAAAATCACTGTTACATTTGTCTTTCTGATTCATCATTCTCATACAACACTGATCAGTCAAGAATCACTGTTACATTTGTCTTTCTGATTCGTCATTCACATACAACACTGATCAGTCACAAATCACTGTTACATTTGTCTTTCTGATTCGTCTTTCTCATACAACACTGATCAGTCACGAATCACTGTTACATTTGTCTTTCTGATTCGTCATTCACATACAACACTGATCAGTCACAAATCACTGTTACATTTGTCTTTCTGATTCGTCATTCACATACACCACTGATCAGTCAAGAATCACTGTTACATTTGTCTTTCTGATTCATCATTCTCATACAACACTGATCAGTCACAAATCACTGTTACATTTGTCTTTCTGATTCGTCTTTCTCATACAACACTGATCAGTCACAAATCACTGTTACATTTGTCTTTTTGATTCGTCATTCTCATACAACACTGATCAGTCACTAATCACTGTTACATTTGTCTTTATGATTCGTCATTCTCATACAACACTGATCAGTCACGAATCACTGTTACATTTGTCTTTCTGATTCATCATTCTCATACAACACTGATCAGTCACAAATCACTGTTACATTTGTCTTTCTGATTTATCATTCACATACAACACTGATCAGTCACGAATCACTGTTACATTTGTCTTTCTGATTCATCATTCTCATACAACACTGATCAGTCACGAATCACTGTTACATTTGTCTTTCTGATTCATCATTCTCATACAACACTGATCAGTCACGAATCACTGTTACATTTGTCTTTCTGATTTATCATTCACATACAACACTGATCAGTCACAAATCACTGTTACATTTATCTTTCTGATTCGTTATTCACATACAACACTGATCAGTCACAAATCACTGTTACATTTGTCTTTCTGATTCGTCATTCTCATACACCACTGATCAGTCACAAATCACTGTTACATTTGTCTTTCTGATTCGTTATTCACATACAACACTGATCAGTCACAAATCAGTGTTATATTTGTCTTTCTGATTCGTCATTCTCATACAACACTGATCAGTCACAAATCACTGTTACATTTGTCTTTCTGATTCGTCATTCACATACACCACTGATCAGTCACAAATCATTGTTACATTTGTCTTTCTGATTCGTCATTCACATACACCACTGATCAGTCTCAAATCACTGTTACATTTGTCTTTCTGATTCGTCATTCACATACACCACTGATCAGTCACAAATCATTGTTACATTTGTCTTTCTGATTCGTCATTCACATACACCACTGATCAGTCACAAATCATTGTTACATTTGTCTTTCTGATTCGTCATTCACATACACCACTGATCAGTCACAAATCAATGTTACATTTGTCTTTCTGATTCGTCATTCTCATACAACACTGATCAGTCACAAATCACTGTTATATTTGTCTTTCTGATTCGTCATTCTCATACAACACTGATCAGTCACAAATCACTGTTACATTTGTCTTTCTGATTCGTCATTCACATACAACACTGATCAGTCACAAATCACTGTTATATTTGTCTTTCTGATTCGTCATTCACATACAACACTGATCAGTCACAAATCACTGTTACATTTGTCTTTCTGATTCGTCATTCTCATACAACACTGATCAGTCACGAATCACTGTTACATTTGTCTTTCTGATTCGTCATTCACATACAACACTGATCAGTCACAAATCACTGTTACATTTGTCTTTCTGATTCGTCATTCTCATACAACACTGATCAGTCACAAATCACTGTTACATTTGTCTTTCTGATTCGTCATTCTCATACAACACTGATCAGTCACAAATCACTGTTACATTTGTCTTTCTGATTCGTCATTGTCATACAACACTGATCAGTCAAGAATCACTGTTACATTTGTCTTTCTGATTCGTCATTCTCATACAACACTGATCAGTCACAAATCACTGTTACATTTGTCTTTTTGATTCGTCATTCACATACACCACTGATCAGTCACGAATCAGTGTTACATTTGTCTTTCTGATTCTTCATTCTCATACAACACTGATCAGTCACAAATCACTGTTACATTTGTCTTTCTGATTCATCATTCTCATACAACACTGATCAGTCACTAATCACTGTTACATTTGTCTTTCTGATTCGTCATTCTCATACACCACTGATCAGTCAAGAATCACTGTTACATTTGTCTTTCTGATTCGTCATTCTCATACAACACTGATCAGTCACTAATCACTGTTACATTTGTCTTTCTGATTCGTCATTCTCATACAACACTGATCAGTCACGAATCACTGTTACATTTGTCTTTCTGATTCATCATTCTCATACAACACTGATCAGTCACGAATCACTGTTACATTTGTCTTTCTGATTCATCATTCTCATACAACACTGATCAGTCACGAATCACTGTTACATTTGTCTTTCTGATTTATCATTCTCATACAACACTGATCAGTCACAAATCACTGTTACATTTGTCTTTCTGATTCGTCATTCTCATACAACACTGATCAGTCACAAATCACTGTTACATTTGTCTTTCTGATTTGTCATTGTCATACAACACTGATCAGTCAAGAATCACTGTTACATTTGTCTTTCTGATTCATCATTCTCATACAACACTGATCAGTCACGAATCACTGTTACATTTGTCTTTCTGATTCGTCATTCTCATACAACACTGATCAGTCACGAATCACTGTTACATTTGTCTTTCTGATTCATCATTCTCATACAACACTGATCAGTCACGAATCACTGTTACATTTGTCTTTCTGATTCGTCATTCACATACAACACTGATCAGTCACAAATGACTGTTACATTTGTCTTTCTGATTCATCATTCACATACAACACTGATCAGTCACAAATCACTGTTACATTTGTCTTTCTGATTCGTCATTCACATACAACACTGATCAGTCACAAATCACTGTTACATTTGTCTTTCTGATTCATCATTCTCAAACAACACTGATCAGTCACGAATCACTGTTACATTTGTCTTTCTGATTCATCATTCTCAAACAACACTGATCAGTCATGAATCAGTGTTAAATTTGTCTTTCTGATTCATCATTCTCATACACCACTGATCAGTCACAAATCACTGTTACATTTGCATGCTGTTATTTGATTGCATTTTCACATCATAATTCTAAGATTTAGTGATAACAAAACTTCAGTCAACCACCAATAACTTGACAAAAAGTGTGTAAATCCTATTACTGGTCGCTCATAATCTGGTGCAATGTTGTTATTTTGCTTTACTGTGTTCAACATTAATATAGCATTTATTTATATCCTGCTTGAAATTCTAGATCTGTGTTAATGATAATATTTATTTTACAAAGTGCAATTTCCAATAAAATGCTCAAATACTGTACAAGATTTAATTACATAAAAAAGTTTAGATATATGCGCAATTTTAAATAGAATAATATAAATTAAGTAAAATTATGGTGTAGCATTTAAAAAAAGTTAAACACTATCAAACAAATTATAATAAAATAATTCAAGACTACAAATTAAAGAAAAGAAAATAGACGATATTCTATAGAACAATAATTACAACATCTGGTTGCCCAGTTGCAACATGTAGCCAGTGAATGTCCTTGTTGACCTTTGACCTGTACTGATGAAGTTGCTCTCTGTATGTTCCCAGTGGCATCCACCACAAGGGCAAGAACTGTGACCCTGCAGTCAAGGTGCAGCAGATAGAGGCCCTGCTGAAGGCGAGCGCGGGAAACCTCTTCCCGCCTCAACTCACCGTCACCGGCAACCGTGCTGCCCCCAAGCGGCTGCCGAAACAGAATGGCGGCTGGGGGGATGTCCGTGACCACAAGCTGTGTCAGTCATTCGCCAATGCTCCGGTGAGGTAGCGACTGGAGGACTGTAGCATCGTCTACCTCAGGTACAGCAACAGTGGGCACTGGCGGCCGCGTGGTAGCCTCAGTGACCTGGTTGGTGGCCTCAGTGGTGGCCTGAGCCAGAATCCTAGGCAGCAGATTCCGGGGTCACAGAAACTTCTGGGGCCATGGCAGGCCACTGCAGACATTTGACGTGACGCTATAGTAGCACAAATGAAAGACAATTTCTGTGTCTCTTGCAAACTGTCGCATTGACACAGACATTTGTAGTTAGGACAATGGGATGTCAACAATTTAAAATAGTAACTGTGTAGCTCTGGTGAGCTGCCACATGGTCAGGTGATGATCCTACCTAGCCACACACACGGCTCGAATTGACTTGTCGTCAATATAGCATGTGTGCTGATCTCATGCAGCTCTCTGACACTCAAAGTTCACAGTTCTTACACGAGTTGCAGCACTAGACACAGCAATACTGTATATACAGCAGTACTGTGGATACTGCAGGTACTACAGTACTGTGGATACAACAGTACTGTGAGTACTGCGGATACAGCAGTACTGTGGGTACTGCAGTACTGTGGATACAGCAGTTCTGTGGATACAGCAGTACTGTGGATACAGCTGTACTGTGGGTACTGCAGTACTGTGGATACAGCAGTTCTGTGGATACAGCAGTACTGCGGATACAGCAGTACTGTGGGTACTGCAGTACTGTGGATACAGCAGTTCTGTGGATACAGCAGTACTGCGGATACAGCAGTACTGTGGGTACTGCAGTACTGTGGATACAGCAGTTCTGTGGATACAGCAGTACTGTGGATACAGCAGTACTGTGGATACAGCTGTACTGTGGATACAGCGGTACTGTGGATACGGCGGTACTGTGGATACGACGGTACTGTGGATACTGCAGTAGTGTGGATGCTGCAGTAGTGTGGATGCAGCAGTACTGTGGATGCAGCAGTACAGTGAATACAGCAGTACCGTGGATACAGCGGTACTGTGGATTCCGCAGTACTGTGGATACAGCAGTACTTTTGGGACAGTAGTACTGCTTACATCTAACTATTGCCAGAGACAAGACTACAATTCACAGAGCAATCTTAGACATATCAGTGTAGTCATTGTCACAACTGCTCTGCCAGACAAGCCTTCCCGGGGCCAGCACTGCTGAGTTTCTGACATCAACGTCACAATGACAGGGTGTTCTTCCTGGAAGTCTGGCACCATTTTGTTAGTCTTGTTCCACCCTGTCCACCTCTCAGACAGGGTTCACACAGGCTGTGTTTAGGTTCAGTGGATTGGTATAAAGGCTAGGGTTGGGGCTCGATTGCTAAAAAAAGTAAATGTTTTAGCCATGGAGAGTTTACATTAAATAGCGTCACTGGAATGACCACACAAACGTTTGACATTTTGTGTACATATTCTCCGTGGTGTTGTTTTGCACGAGTATGTGAGGTTATAACATGTGGTTATACTGTGTGGTTGCATTCTATTTTTGCCCAAAGGGGTAATGAGGGATGTTGCGTAACCGGGTGTATAGCCATGTGGACTATTCGTTTACTTCTAGTCGGAAGCAAGCAACTGTGTGATTAATTGATGCAAGTCAGATTTGGATTAATATATACAATGTACGTACTTTTGTAACTATTTAAAAAACAGACAACTGTGTAAACAGTACATGCCAGAAAGTGTAATATTTTGCGTCTATGAATAGATTCTGTGAATTTACATAAAATTGCCAATATTTGTTGAAATATCCAAGGCATGTGTAAAGACGTTGTGCAACATTTACATAACCACATATTGAGGGAGGGATCCCTGCATGTACTTGCAATTTCTAAATAACTCTTGGTCCATTTTGTTTAAAACTCCTTTTATTTAGTCCTTCGTGAATCAGGTTAAAATAGTTTTAACTAGTGTGTGTGGTTTAATTAATAGAATATTGTGTAGTTCTCTTTAACTCACCCACAAAATTGACTGACTTTTGTCTTTCAAAAATGTGAATACCTTTGTTTTTGTTTTACAATGCTCTGCGAAAAAATAAGGTCGGTTGTTTTCAGCAAATGTAAATAAGAAATGTGCACAAATGAACCATTGTGTCACACAAGGCACATACTGCACATAGATAGGTAGTGAATTGACCGGAAAAATGTCATTGATGCGATATGTTTGCTCAGTTACATTATTTCTGTTTTATATTAGTGTTCCACGTTTTCAGTTTGTTAATTGTTGATTATTTAAATGTGACTTTGTGAAACCAACCAAGTTGGTTTACAGACATCGTGTTGATGCTGTGTACTTAATTGTCTGTTTCTTTCCTCACCACTGTGATTTGAGTTCATGTAAATAGGTCATGTTATTTGTTTTATGATTTCAGCAGTTGATGTGGTTATCAACAAGTTTGGTGAAGTGATGATTCATGGCAAGGAGAGACTATTTTTGACTCCGGCTGTATGTAATAACCGTATATATCTGACTATTGTAAGAAAAGTCCCAAATAAAAAGTTGTCTATTATGCACGTTGAACATTACGATACATGTTATATACTTTTTTAAACAGTACACAGTACAGGGTAGTGCTTTTCTTTATTATTTTGTCAACTATTTTTGTTGCAGTTTATTTAAAACTATTATAATACCTCACCAACTGGTAGATCGAAGGCCACTGGTGGAAGGAAGGAAGGAAATGGTCATAGAAAGGGGCAAGTAAACCTTGGCACCTGGGAGGGGATACTGTCAGGCTGCCCCCAAAGTTGGCACCTGGGAGGGGAAACTGTCAGGCTGCCCCCAAAGTTGGCACCTGGGAGGGGATACTGTCAGGCTGCCCCCAAAGTTGGCACCTGGGAGGGGATACTGTCAGGCTGCCCCCAAAGTTGGCACCTGGGAGGAGATACTGTCAGGCTGCCCCCAAAGTTGGCACCTGGGAGGGGATGCTGTCAGGCTGCCTCAAAAATTGGCACCTGGGAGGGGATACTGTTAAGCTGCCCCCAAAGTTGGCACCTGAGAGGTGATACTGTCAGGCTGCCCCCAAAGTTGGCACCTGGGAGGGGATACTGTCAGGCTGCCCCAAAAATTGGCACCTGGGAGGGGATACTGTCAGGCTGCCCCCAAAGTTGGCACCTGGGAGGGGATACTGCCAGGCTGCCCCCAAAGTTGGCACCTGGGAGGGGATACTGTCAGGCTGCCCCCAAAGTTGGCACCTGGGAGAGGATACTGTCAGGCTGCCCCCAAAGTTGGCACCTGGGAGGGGATACTGTCAGGCTGCCTCAAAAATTAGCACCTGGGAGGGGATACTGTCAGGCTGCCGCCAAAGTTGGCACCTGAGAGGTGATACTGTCAGGCTGCCCCCAAAGTTGGCACCTGGGAGGGGATACTGCCAGGCTGCCCCAAAAATTTGCACCTGGGAGGGGATACTGTCAGGCTGCCCCCAAAGTTGGCACCTGGGAGGGGATACTGCCAGGCAGCCCCCAAAGTTGGCACCTGGGAGGGGATACTGTCAGGCTGCCTCAAAAATTGGCACCTGGGAGGGGATACTGTCAGGCTGCCCCCAAAGTTGGCACCTGAGAGGTGATACTGTCAGGCTGCCCCCAAAGTTGGCACCTGGGAGGGGATACTGTCAGGCTGCCCCAAAAATTTGCACTTGGGAGGGGATACTGTCAGGCTGCCCCCAAAGTTGGCACCTGGGAGGGGATACTGCCAGGCTGCCCCCAAAGTTGGCACCTGGGAGGGGATACTGTCAGGCTGCCCCCAAAGTTGGCACCTGGGAGAGGATACTGTCAGGCTGCCCCCCAAGTTGGCACCTGGGAGGAGATACTGTCAGGCTGCCCCCAAAGTTGGCACCTGGGAGGGGATACTGTCAGGCTGCCTCAAAAATTGGCACCTGGGAGGGGATACTGTCAGGCCACCCCCAAAGTTGGCACCTGGGAGGGGATACTGTCAGGCTGCCCCCAAAGTTGGCACCTGGGAGGGGATACTGTCAGGCTGCCCCCAAAGTTGGCACCTGGGAGGGGATACTGTCGGGCTGCCACCAAAGTTGGTATACCAATGTATAATAAAAAAGTAATGCCTACAAAAATGAAAGTAACATCTTAAATGATTCAAATTAGATTTATTGAAATAAATAACACATTTCTAGTTCACACAGTGAACAGCCTGCAAGGGCAGGATAGAAGTCCTTAGGACAGACATCCTTAGGACAGTGGAAGGACACTCGACTTGTGAGGAATATTGCGCTGAAGTTTCAACATGTCTTCTCTTCAACCTAGGTTCTGGTGGCGAATAGGGCAGAGGTCAAATGAGTTCACAGGTCAGCCCCCAAACTGACGTTAGTTCATAAGTCACACATCAGCCCCCAAACAACTGACCTTAGCTGAAATCAGTCAACAAATTGGTTCAAACTATTGACACTGGGGCAAAACCAGAGACCATCGGCCCCAACAATTAGTCTTGAATATAGTTCTTCTAAGTTAATATATCCAACGAATCATTTACCTACAGAACATCACTTGTACCGAGGATGCGTTCTTGTTAAGAGGTAAATTATTTGTTGGATATTTTAAGAAGGAATATATAATATTCAATAAAAATGAACTACCTGAAGACAGTTAAATTAGTCTGCAGGTTAGACGGGTAGAAGCTGGACCTATACCACTGATGTGAAACAGTAAGCCCCACTCTCAACCCCAAACACATGAAGTCAGGTGACATTACACTGCAGGTCAAACCTTGAGGTCAAATCAGGTGACATTGAGGTCATGCTAGTTTGTATGTTGACTGGAAGCTATCAAGTCAATCATCACATTGGTCACAAGCAACAAACATTGAGTTAAAAATTGACCTCGGCCAAGAGTGAAAACGATGACCATTAAATAACAGCAAATAACATTGTCATGCCCATTTGGGGCAAGTACCCTGCCATATGTAACGCCCCCTGGTGGTGGCTTTTCAACCAACCTGAGACGATAAATATTTTTTCAAGTAAGTGCAAAAAAAGAGTACTATCCACAAACATCCAACACATTTCTCACGCCTGTATTCACGTATTATTGACTGATTTTCCTGTGTAAAAGCTGTACAACTGTGTACGACAACCAAACCATCATCCTGCACAGAGAGAATTACTCCCTGTGCTCCGACACTATGATCCATAACAAAAATGTCATCACTTCCTGACTGAAAACAACTTTTGTTGATAAAAATCATCAGACACTGATTTATGTTAACAGCCAACATCACTACAGCTGTCTGATCAATTCTTTGAGTTTACTTATTTACAATTAGAACATATAATCTTCTCACGTGGGACCCAATTAAAAATGTCTCTGTTTGTTGATGTTATTTTGTCCATAACGTTCCACATAACTCATATGGACCCTTGATATTTTAACGCTATCCAAAAAGTAATAAATATGCAATTTACCAATATAACACTACACATCACATTGACATACGATGAAACTATCAACACAGACAAAACAAAGAAACCAAGTCTTGGAAGAGTTATCTGATTGTTCTAATAGTTAATATTATGTTTTATAAACTGTCCAATAATGAAGATTGGATAAACTATGATCTCTTAATGATAATTTAAAAACTAAGACACCTGTATGTTTTTAAATGAAGCATCATTTAGCTACACTACTAACTGACACAGACAGAATACTCCAATGTTACTTAGAGAAGTTAGAAAGGATTAACTTTGTTAATAAAACACATCACTGACATAATGTCATACGTCCACTGTCGCAGAGAAAAACGTACGTATGAAATAACCAATGGCGGATGCAATACTTAATATGGCCAAAATATTTAGAAACACAAGTTTCTGGCAACATAAAATACCTGGTATGTCAAATGATTACACTGTTTGGCACAAGTTCATGTTAGTGGAGATTATTGATTATAGGGATGCCGCTGTTCAGAATTGTGCTATTAACTATACATTTACCTTAAGACTGGGTGAACATGTCAATCTTTTTCCATTAGGGATGCCTAGGGTTGCACTCCCAAATTCCTGTCCTACCATTCACAGCAAAAGAATTGCCATGACATAAATACGAGCCACTGTTACAGTTCACTCGTACTTAGACTGAGCGTGTAATGGACTTCAAGAATGTACATGTACATTTCCAAACTACTTGCATAATTATTATGAATACAATCTGAGGACTTGTAAAATGCTAAGTGTGTCCCAAATATCTTAATGTCGCACAATGTGACATTGCAATGTTGAGTCTCCCTTGTAAATTTAATACTAATGAGTATTGATAATTTGTACTAATTAATATATCATATTTTGACAGACCTTTTTACAATATAATAATTAATGATACCTAAATAAAAAGTTACAGACTCTCTGTGTGCTACATGTTATCCTTAGATAAAATTAGCAAAATTTGCATATGTTAGACATTGATAACTTATACTTCTTAGAGCACAGCTTGTAAGACACTGCCATCTGGTTTTCTATGGACATCTTTCTGCTACCAATATTTAAAAAGTTTGATATGACACAATGTCTTAGCCGTCTCACCATTAATTGACTCTCATAGAGGTAAGACCTCACATATTATACAAAATCTACACATAATATCCTAAGCTGCCGCAGTGATAATTTTAAAAACGTCTGGGGCAATAGGTGAAATGCAAGTGATCAGGTGTTTACATTATATAATAAAACCGCACAGAAACCAATATTACAAATATCTGGGTACGCATAATCTTTCTAGGTATTTGTAATATTGATTTCCAATATTTCATAACAACTGTCATCTGGATATGTCCAACTTGTAGAACACCTAGGTAAACAAACTCACAGCTTTCAACATGCGACTGTCACTAGTACAGCATTCACCAAGAGACCCTGCAGAAATGCTTTGCCAAGATAAATTACTATGGAAGCATTCAGACCATACAAATTGTCATAAACAATCTTAGCTAAATTGTTGTAGTTTGAACTGCTGTACAATTGCTTGTGTCTTATTTATTCTCTGTTATGTGGGTTTCAATAGTTGTATGCCTTAGTGAGATGTTAGTTTGGACACTTCAAGAAAGCAGCCTAGGAAGGTGTCCTGTTGGTCAATGCAATGTCAAACTGAGCATATGTCAGACACACACTGCATACAACCCATTAGGTACACTGTCACATGATGTACATGTGTTGTACAATCTGTACACAGTGCATGCCATTAATAGGCCATACGTGTATGTATGATGCAAGAGGCATACACAGGTATCCCCGATGTACATACAGCATACACAAGCATACACATAACCATTCAGTTAGTATATACTTTCAGTTAGTACAGTACCTACACTCAGTTAGTAACAGTACAACAATTCAGTTAGTACAGTACAACCATTCAGTTAGTACAGTACAACCATTCAGTTAGTATTAGTACAGTACAACCATTCAGTTAGTACAGTACAACCATTCAGTTAGTACAGTACAACCATTCAGTTAGTACAGTACAACCATTCAGTTAGTACAGTACAACTTGTATTTCCATTACTACTATGATTAACAATGTGCACTCTATGAATACAACTCTCAGCAATGGCCAGCCTCCAGTCTGCACAACACACACAGGCAACAATGGGATGAATCCCTCAAGGTTTGCCGTCCGTCAGGAGGTTAACACAACCCCACACTAGCTCGATTATCATTACATGACTAAAAATGCAAGACTACTGCAAGGTGAAGCAATATTTGTACAACTGGATTAGCAACGAAACCTTGGCACAAACAAGAATACGCTAAGATAACCTAGTAAAAAGATATAAATGCATGAGAGTATAATTTAGCAAATGTTTGGCCTTTGTATAAGAATGACAGTATGTCACCGATTTATATGCAGATCTATACATATTAATTATATATTGGGTAAAGAATCTAACACGCAGTCCACTACGGGTTTTGAAGCTTAAAGCCAAGAATGTGTTTGTAAGGTCTCAGGATTAGAGCCCATCCATCAGCCTACAATGTGTTTGTAAGGTCTCAGGATTAGAGCCCATCCACCAGCCCATAATGTGTTTGTATGGTCTCAGATTTAGAGCCATTCCATCAGCCCACAATGTCTTTTGTAAGATCTCAGGATTAGAGCCCACCCATCAGCCCATAATGTATTTGTAAGGTCTCAGAGTTAGAGCCCATCCATCAGCCCACAATGTCTTTGTAAGATCTCAAGATTATAGCCCATCCACCAACCCACAATGTCTTTGTAAGGTCTCCGATTTAGAGCAAATCCATTAGCCCACAATGTGTTTGTTAGGTTTCAGGATTATAGCCCATCCATCAGCCCACAATGTATAAGGTCTCAGGATTAGAGCCCATCCATCAGCCTACAATGTGTTTGTAAGGTTTCAGGATTAGAGCCCATCCATCAGTCCACAATGTGTTTGTAAGGTTTCAGGATTAGAGCCCATCCATCAGCCCACAATGTGTTTGTAAGGTTTCAGGATTAGAGCCCATCCATCAGCTCACAATGTGTTTGTAAGGTTTCAGGATTAGAGCCCATCCATCAGTCCACAATGTGTTTGTAAGGTTTCAGGATTAGAGCCCATCCATCAGCCCACAATGTGTTTTGTAAGGTTTCAGGATTAGAGCCCATCCATCAGCCCACAATGTGTTTGTAAGGTTTCAGGATTAGAGCCCATCTATCAGCCCACAATGTGTTTGTAAGGTTTCAGGATTAGAGCCCATCCATCAGCCTACAATGTGTTTGTAAGGTCACAGAATTACGAGCCCATCCATCAGCCCACAGCAGCAGCTATCACACAATCAAATCTCCATTGCACACACACGCACACACACAAATTTATTTACCATTTATAGTTTATAAGCTTCCTAGTGAATTATTAATGACACGCCGACAGCGTCTGTCCAGAACAAACACACGAAATGCGCATTTCTCCGTCACGTCAAGTCACAGCCAGGGTAAGACGTCGCTGACAGAACGCTCCAATATCACACAAATGTATAATTTAAGACTCCGCTACAGTTTGTCACTCATCGTCCGTCTCCTCGTCGCTCGACAGGTTCTGGTTGCAGCCACTAGGTGGCACTGTGCGGGCGGTTGACTGGAGCACCTGAGTCAGTTGTCGGTAGCGATCGAGCCACTCATCGACCATTTGACGGACGAGCTCGGGGCGCGTTGTCAGTTGCTGTTCCGCCACCAGGAGGCCTCCGTCAGTCATGTGACAGTCCATCCACATGTGGAAGAGACCCTCCTCGCGGCCGAACTGAAAACACGGGAAAACACACACAATTGACGGGGGCAACTTCTGTTTTACACTGCTTAGATTCAGAGGGATAACAAGAAAAGCAATTGTAAAATTTGTCTACGAAAAGACTGTTTGAAATCCGTATTTTTGATTTGAAATTCTACATAAATTAAAGGTGAAAACAACCAATTTCGTTAACAAGTGATCTTATTAATGACAGATAAACTAACACAGGTAATTATTGTTTACAACAACCAGCAGTTGCTTTACCATAAAAGAAGTTAACAGATTTTATACTTTATTTATCAAAAGATAAAAAACACAGTTCATGAGTTTATAGATATGCTTGAACAACTCTGTTAAGGCCGGCGCACATGAGAGCTACCAGCTGAGGTCACGTGCGACTGTTGGCTCAGCTGATAGCTCTCGCTGTGTTTCATCACACACAGTGAGTAAAGTGCTGAGCTAATCACTACATATCAAGTCACATGACTACATTTTAATCACATGATTTTTTTAAATGGCACGTTCAGATGATGAGACAGATCTTATGTTCCTTTTGTTGCTACGACGTCGTCGCTGGAGAGCGAGCGGCATGCCGAACAACCTCTGATTAGAGAACAAAACGTTGAGGATCCCGAAATGTTTCGGCAGTTTCACCGACTGGACGTCGATTCATTTATTGGTATTGGTAGGTCCGGTTACCAAAAAAGAGGAGACGAACATGCGACCAAGCATTAGTGCCGGAGAGGCTCGCAGCGACACTACATTTCCTTGTAACAGGTACTTATAGTTATAACTATATTGTAAACAGACGTAAATACATAGAAGGGCGGAGCGTTGATGGTAGGATAATAAGTTGATTACAAACTATGAACTGTAAACGACTGTCGGTATAATCTTATTTTCACGAGGTATATAATTATTTCAAATCATGTTATAGAAATAATAATAATGCATAACGTGTGTAATAAATGTAATTATAAATTGTTATGTATTAGAGATATAATACACAGCGCGTGTGCGTGTGCTGAATTTTCGTTACAGCACTAAGGATCGATACATTTCTTCAGGTGCATCTTTCAAAAGTCTATCCTTTCAATAATTATTCAGAATCGGAGAACAGACACTGTCAAATACTGTCGATGAGACTTGTCAAGCACTATTCACCGTAATGAAAGAACGCTCTCTCAAGGTAATTAATTATATTTATTTCATGTGTTCAGTACAAAGATATAATCATTACACAAACTATCTAATAATTATAAACGAGCTTACAAAGATGCAATAATTACACAAACATATAATTATTTGATCATTACAAAACAGTGTACACTTATTTTTATTGTCTCTTTCCTGACACCATCAAAAACAAATCACCAGGCTATAAAACTAGAAAATTATAGACACCAGGTGTGGTATGGTTTATCTTGGGACAAAGTGTCATTGTCTGTGCCATCATTCAGGATGACTCTTGTCTCACTGTCTGTGGTTGGAGTAGGCGATGTCGTCTCCAACATCAACTCTTGTCTCACTGTCTGTGATTGGAGTAGGCGATGTCATCTCCAGCATCAACTCTTGTCTCACTGTCTGTGGTTGGAGTAGGCGTTGTCGTCTCCAGCATCAACTCTTGTCTCACTGTCTGTGGTTGGAGTAGGCGATGTCGTCTCCAACATCAACTCTTGTCTCACTGTCTGTGGTTGGAGTAGGCGATGTCATCCCCAGCATCAACTCTTGTCTCACTGTCTGTGGTTGGAATAGGCGATGTCATCTCCAGCATCAACTCTTGTCTCACTGTCTGTGGTTGGAGTAGGCGATGTCGTCTCCAGCATCAACTCTTATCTCACTGTCTGTGGTTGGAGTAGGCGATGTCGTCTCCAGCATCAACTCTTGTCTCACTGTCTGTGGTTGGAGTAGGCGATGTCGTCTCCAGCATCAACTCTTGTCTCACTGTCTGTGGTTGGAGTAGGCGATGTCGTCTCCAGCATCAACTCTTGTCTCACTGTCTGTGGTTGGAGTAGGCGATGTCGTCTCCAGCATCAACTATTGTCTCACTGTCTGTGGTTGGAGTAGGCGATGTCGTCTCCAGCATCAACTCTTGTCTCACTGTCTGTGGTTGGAGTAGGCGATGTCGTCTCCAGCATCAACTCTTGTCTCACTGTCTGTGGTTGGAGTAGGCGATGTCGTCTCCAGCATCAACTCTTGTCTCACTGTCTGTGGTTGGAGTAGGCGATGTCGTCTCCAGCATCAACTCTTGTCTCACTGTCTGTGGTTGGAGTAGGCGATGTCGTCTCCAGCATCAACTCTTGTCTCACTGTCTGTGGTTGGAGTAGGCGATGTCGTCTCCAGCATCAACTCTTGTCTCACTGTCTGTGGTTGGAGTAGGCGATGTCGTCTCCAGCATCAACTCTTGTCTCACTGTCTGTGGTTGGAGTAGGCGATGTCGTCTCCAGCATCAACTATTGTCTCACTGTCTGTGGTTGGAGTAGGCGATGTCGTCTCCAGCATCAACTCTTGTCTCACTGTCTGTGGTTGGAGTAGGCGATGTCGTCTCCAGCATCAACTCTTGTCTCACTGTCTGTGGTTGGAGTAGGCGATGTCGTCTCCAGCATCAACTCTTGTCTCACTGTCTGTGGTTGGAGTAGGCGATGTCGTCTCCAGCATCAACTCTTGTCTCACTGTCTGTGGTTGGAGTAGGCGATGTCGTCTCCAGCATCAACTCTTGTCTCACTGTCTGTGGTTGGAGTAGGCGATGTCGTCTCCAGCATCAACTCTTGTCTCACTGTCTGTGGTTGGAGTAGGCGATGTCATCCCCAGCATCAATTCTTGTCTCACTGTCTGTGGTTGGAACAGGCGATGTCATCTCCAGCATCAACTCTTGTCTCACTGTCTGTGGTTGGAGTAGGCGATGTCGTCTCCAGCATCAACTCTTGTCTCACTGTCTGTGGTTGGAGTAGGCGATGTCATCTCCAGCATCAACTCTTGTCTCACTGTCTGTGGTTGGAGTAAGCGATGTCATCTCCAGCATCAACTCTTGTCTCACTGTCTGTGGTTGGAGTAAGCGATGTCATCTCCAGCATCAACTCTTGTCTCACTGTCTGTGGTTGGAGTAAGCGATGGCTGAAACAGTGAAATTAATGTGAATAAATAAACAAGGATATTGTCCCAGCTACTGCAGAGGACTGGCAGAAAACTGCTGTGAAATTTCAAATGCAGTGGAATTATCAAGATTTAACAAGATTGCCATCCAGAGAACTCTAGATGGCAGGTGGACAAGGCAGCCCTTTGGGTTATCGAGAGTCCAACCCTTTTATCCATGCTGCATTGGAGCACTGGATGGCAATGTCGCATTACAACCAGTCGACAGGGGATCAGAGTTCTTCAATTATAAACATTTCTTTAGTGTGCTACTTCTTGCCCTTGTTGATGCAAACTACAAATTTGTTTATGTGGATGTTGGGGCACCTGGCCGTGCTGTGGGGATGCCGGTGTGTTCGCCGAGTTATCACTGAAAGTAGTGTTAGAGAAAAACACTCTTAACTTGCCATCTGCTGAAACCACAGTGGGCATTCCAAACAAAATACAGTACCACATAGTAGGAGATGATGCATATCCTCTGTCCAAAAAATCATGAAACCTTACTCACAGAGGAATTCAGACAAGTACAAAAGAATCTTTAACTATCGCCTGTCCAGATCAAGGCGTGTTGTTGAAAATGCCTTCGGTATGATGGCTAACAGGTTCAGAGTATTTTTGACAACCATAAATCCAGACCCTCAGAAGGTTGTGAAAGTAATCTTGGCTGCCTGTTGTCTGCATAACTTCATGGTTGAAAACAACAACCACGCCTACATGAGTGTAAATGATGTTCAAGACACAGATCGACATAACATTGCTGGAGTTTGGAGAAATGACCTAACTCTGACTCGCCTGGCAGCATGCACAGAAAGAAATGCAACGGGAACGGCCAAAATGCAACGAAATGAGCTCACTGATTACTTTACATCAGAATATGGATCTGTCCCATGGCAAGAGTATTGGTACATGGGCACGCATTAGAAAATGTGAACTGATCTTGGGATCACAATGAACTGATCTTTTGATCAGTGGGAACTGATCCTTTGACCATGCAATTAGAAAATGTGAACTGATCTTGCAAAGATATTGCTGACAACAAAATGGTAAATGAGTTATTGAATAAAATACTTATCGACACCAAGTTAGAAATGGTTGGTCTTCCTGCTAGATAAGGGGCCAGAAATTGTCAGTTTTCCAGTAGCCAAGTTGTTCTTCTGCTGGGTTTTTTCTCGCACCACCACTTGTCTGTGCTTATTTTACTTTGGTGAAACTAATTCTCAAGTCTCAATCTATTCTTCACCCAGTCCACTGGAAAAAACAATGAATATTTTAAATTAATAAATGCAGCATCACTATTTTCTAATTGATTAAAAAGTTAAATGTGTTTAAATTATACTTTTTCTGTGTATAAATTATACTTTACTGTACTTTAAAAAATTGCATGTTTGACTAGTATCTTGCAAAATTACCAAAACTCGCCCAAGACATTCATACAATATATCTCAATAATGACAGTGCCACTATGTCAATGAATGTGTGTAGGAGTGAATGTGTGTAGGAGTGAATGTGTGTAGGTGTGAATGTGTGTCGGAAGATGTGACCGACACTTAGTGGATATGACATAGCGAAACTTGAACATGTAGATGAAAGTATATCTGGATGGTGGCGTCAATGCCCATCAATAGGCATCATGGAAATTTTGAAATAGGCCCTACGTAGTACGTACCGGTTAATTGATCCAGCTTGCCGGCAATTTCTTCCAATGCCAGCTGTCGTACATCTCTGTTTTTAAATAATGCCGAACAAACATCGTAAAGGCACGGGTAATCCGGCCACATATGAACAAGTTTATTCTGCAAAAGGATGTATTTCACGATTTCGCCGGTAGTCGCCATTTCTGAAATTATGTAAACGCTATGATTTTTCATTGGCCAGTTGATTTTTGTAGCTCAGCACATAGCTTACGCGCCCCGCAGACGATGAGACTTTGGCCTCGTGAGGCGAAAAATATTAAACACAATACATATTTTGTTCACCGCCTCGTGTGGCGTAAAGCTCGTGATAAATACAGTGCACACGAGAGCTATGAGCTGAGCCAACAGCCATGCGTAACTGTTGGCTCATCAGATGGCTCTCTACCGGTCTTTAAGTAGAGTCCATTGCATAAGTTAGCAATATTGAGAGAAACAGTCTCTGTACCTCGGACGCCGGGAGGAAGTGGATTGGAAGCAGCTTCCCCTCGCTGTCTGTCAGTGGAAGATACGCCCTCTGGTGGTCACCGCAACCATCGTTGTTGTCGATGTTCGCTCCTGCGCCAATATTCTCGTCCTCCGTGTCTGCTTCCATTGAGATGAGTGCCGAGAAGTGCCCCCTGGTGTAGCCGAGAGCAAGTGGCGTCCGCCAGCAGAAACTCTGTTCCCATAGCAATGGCAAGTAGACACCTGGTGAGTGGAAGAGAAACTTCAGTCAGGCAACACTCAACATGCTGAAATGATACGTTTGTTAAGGAAACATTTGAATGCAATTGTAACTTGCATACAGCAAGCTACAGCGGTTAGGACAGTAAGGTGCACTTCACAAAACTGAGAAACTACCAAAATATAATAATTTATTATAAATGTAACCTTACCCTGGAACCTTGCCAGTCCAATGTTTTCACCCCGGAAACTCTTCACAAACTTGATGCCGTACACAATGATTGGTCGCCTCAGAATGTGAGCGAGGGCGAAGATGTGGATCTGCTCGAGGGAGGCACCTGGGAACAGGGTCAAAGGTCAGCATTACAAGTAACTATTAGGGTGTAATGCATAATTGTCAAGGAAACAAGGAAAAGAAGACTCCACTAGTTTCTCCTTGCTTCATGATATTTATTGCTATCTCATGAAAGATCTAATGCAGTAGTACATGCAGTATTTACTGGACCAACATGTCCCATGTCAAAGTGATCGAACAAATTCAACATCACACCAAAATGCTATTTTCAAGGGCACTCTTTAACTGGGTAATGGCAGAGGAATCCTTAATGTGGTCTTACCCCAACTAGAACTACTGTTTTCAAATGAGTGTTTGACATGGTTCTTAAAATAAGCAGTCATAGTGCTGTCATCTAGTGATCAGATATGATTGTCTACAGAACTCATGTTTTGTTTCGAGTGACAGAGTTTCTAAACCGAGCGATGTACTAGTGCTGCAGCCTAATGATCAGATATGATATTAATAGAACTAGAACAAGTTAATTTTTAGTGTTTTATGTGGCTTATAAATTGACTGATGCAATAGTGCTGCTATCTAGTGACCATGTATGATATCTACAGATCAACAACCCAGCACTGCATAAGGAGCAATGAGTGGAAACGTCACCAGCAAGTTACAGCAGTACAGTGTAGGTACACGCACGCACGCACGCACGCACGCACGCACGCACGCACGCACGCACGCACGCACGCACGCACGCATACACGCATGCGTGCACACATTTCATCAAAGTGTCACAAATGTGCTAAAAAGACATTTCAGTATAATTCATTTCCAGTTACAAAAATCATCTCTCATAATGATTGACAGGCATCAAATCATTTATCTATTATTAAAGTCAAAGTGGTCACAATTTGGTCCACAAGAGGGCGATACTTTCATATCGTTATGGTACTTTTCCAATAAATTACAGTGACTGACTGGATACGTCAGCAGCCGTAGCAACGTCAGCTTGCAGTTGGATTGCTAGTGTATTAGTAATATAGTATAAACTGATGTTGGGAGATAATTTTACGTCTTGTCACAAGTTGTATAGTATAAACTGATGTTGCTGTATTTGTGTTTCTTATTCATAGTCGTAGTCTATGGGAGATAATTTTATGTCATGTCACAAGTTGTATATTATAAACTGATGTTGCTGTATTTGTGTTTCTTATTCATAGTCGTAGTCTATGGGAGATAATTTTACGTCATGTCACAAGTTGTATAGTATAAACTGATGTTGCTGTATTTGTGTTTCTTATTCATAGTCGTAGTCTATGGGAGATAATTTTACGTCATGTCACAAGTTGTATAGTATAAACTGATGTTGCTGTATTTGTGTTTCTTATTCATAGTCGTTGTCTATGGGAGATAATTTTACGTCATGTCACAAGTTGTATAGTATAAACTGATGTTGCTGTATTTGTGTTTCTTATTCATAGTCGTAGTCTATGGGAGATTATTTTACGTCATGTCACAAGTTGTATAGTATAAACTGATGTTGCTGTATTTGTGTTTCTTATTCATAGTCGTAGTCTATGGGAGATAATTTTACGTCATGTCACAAGTTGTATAGTATAAACTGATGTTGCTGTATTTGTGTTTCTTATTCATAGTCGTAGTCTATGGGAGATAATTTTACGTCATGTCACAAGTTGTATAGTATAAACTGATGTTGCTGTATTTGTGTTTCTTATTCATAGTCGTAGTCTGTGGGAGATAATTTTACGTCATGTCACAAGTTGTATAGTATAAACTGATGTTGTTGTATTTGTGTTTCTTATTCATAGTCGTAGTCTATGGGAGATAATTTTACGTCATGTCACAAGTTGTACAGTATAAACTGTTGTTGCTGTATTTGTGTTTCTTATTCATAGTCGTAGTCTATGGGAGATAATTTTATGTCATGTCACAAGTTGTATAGTATAAACTGATGTTGCTGTATTTGTGTTTCTTATTCATAGTCGTAGTCTATGGGAGATAATTTTACGTCATGTCACAAGTTGTATATTATAAACTGATGTTGCTGTATTTGTGTTTCTTATTCATAGTCGTAGTCTATGGGAGATAATTTTACGTCATGTCACAAGTTGTATAGTATAAACTGATGTTGCTGTATTTGTGTTTCTTATTCATAGTCGTAGTCTATGGGAGATAATTTTACGTCATGTCACAAGTTGTATAGTATAAACTGATGTTGCTGTATTTGTGTTTCTTATTCATAGTCGTAGTCTGTGGGAGATAATTTTATGTCATGTCACAAGTTGTATAGTATAAACTGATGTTGCTGTATTTGTGTTTCTTATTCATAGTCGTAGTCTATGGGAGATAATTTTACGTCATGTCACAAGTTGTATAGTATAAACTGATGTTGCTGTATTTGTGTTTCTTATTCATAGTCGTAGTCTATGGGAGATAATTTTACGTCATGTCACAAGTTGTATAGTATAAACTGATGTTGCTGTATTTGTGTTTCTTATTCATAGTCGTAGTCTGTGGGAGATAATTTTACGTCATGTCACAAGTTGTATAGTATAAACTGATGTTGTTGTATTTGTGTTTCTTATTCATAGTCGTAGTCTATGGGAGATAATTTTACGTCATGTCACAAGTTGTACAGTATAAACTGTTGTTGCTGTATTTGTGTTTCTTATTCATAGTCGTAGTCTATGGGAGATAATTTTATGTCATGTCACAAGTTGTATAGTATAAACTGATGTTGCTGTATTTGTGTTTCTTATTCATAGTCGTAGTCTATGGGAGATAATTTTACGTCATGTCACAAGTTGTATAGTATAAACTGATGTTGCTGTATTTGTGTTTCTTATTCATAGTCGTAGTCTATGGGAGATAATTTTACGTCATGTCACAAGTTGTATAGTATAAACTGATGTTGCTGTATTTGTGTTTCTTATTCATAGTCGTAGTCTATGGGAGATAATTTTATGTCATGTCACAAGTTGTATATTATAAACTGATGTTGCTGTATTTGTGTTTCTTATTCATAGTCGTAGTCTATGGGAGATTATTTTATGTCATGTCACAAGTTGTATATTATAAACTGATGTTGCTGTATTAGTGTTTCTTATTCATAGTCGTAGTCTATGGGAGATTATTTTATGTCATGTCACAAGTTGTATAATATAAACTGATGTTGCTGTATTTGTGTTTCTTATTCATAGTCGTAGTCTATGGGAGATTATTTTATGTCATGTCACAAGTTGTATATTATAAACTGATGTTGCTGTATTTGTGTTTCTTATTCATAGTCGTAGTCTATGGGAGATAATTTTATGTCATGTCACAAGTTGTATATTATAAACTGATGTTGCTGTATTTGTGTTTCTTATTCATAGTCGTAGTCTATGGGAGATAATTTTATGTCATGTCACAAGTTGTATATTATAAACTGATGTTGCTGTATTTGTGTTTCTTATTCATAGTCGTAGTCTATGGGAGATAATTTTATGTCATGTCACAAGTTGTATATTATAAACTGATGTTGCTGTATTTGTGTTTCTTATTCATAGTCGTAGTCTATGGGAGATAATTTTATGTCATGTCACAAGTTGTATATTATAAACTGATGTTGCTGTATTTGTGTTTCTTATTCATAGTCGTAGTCTATGGGAGATAATTTTACGTCATGTCACAAGTTGTATAGTATAAACTGATGTTGCTGTATTTGTGTTTCTTATTCATAGTCGTAGTCTATGGGAGATAATTTTACGTCATGTCACAAGTTGTATAGTATAAACTGATGTTGCTGTATTTGTGTTTCTTATTCATAGTCGTTGTCTATGGGAGATAATTTTACGTCATGTCACAAGTTGTATAGTATAAACTGATGTTGCTGTATTTGTGTTTCTTATTCATAGTCGTAGTCTATGGGAGATTATTTTACGTCATGTCACAAGTTGTATAGTATAAACTGATGTTGCTGTATTTGTGTTTCTTATTCATAGTCGTAGTCTATGGGAGATAATTTTACGTCATGTCACAAGTTGTATAGTATAAACTGATGTTGCTGTATTTGTGTTTCTTATTCATAGTCGTAGTCTATGGGAGATAATTTTACGTCATGTCACAAGTTGTATAGTATAAACTGATGTTGCTGTATTTGTGTTTCTTATTCATAGTCGTAGTCTGTGGGAGATAATTTTACGTCATGTCACAAGTTGTATAGTATAAACTGATGTTGTTGTATTTGTGTTTCTTATTCATAGTCGTAGTCTATGGGAGATAATTTTACGTCATGTCACAAGTTGTACAGTATAAACTGTTGTTGCTGTATTTGTGTTTCTTATTCATAGTCGTAGTCTATGGGAGATAATTTTATGTCATGTCACAAGTTGTATAGTATAAACTGATGTTGCTGTATTTGTGTTTCTTATTCATAGTCGTAGTCTATGGGAGATAATTTTACGTCATGTCACAAGTTGTATATTATAAACTGATGTTGCTGTATTTGTGTTTCTTATTCATAGTCGTAGTCTATGGGAGATAATTTTACGTCATGTCACAAGTTGTATAGTATAAACTGATGTTGCTGTATTTGTGTTTCTTATTCATAGTCGTAGTCTGTGGGAGATAATTTTATGTCATGTCACAAGTTGTATAGTATAAACTGATGTTGCTGTATTTGTGTTTCTTATTCATAGTCGTAGTCTATGGGAGATAATTTTACGTCATGTCACAAGTTGTATAGTATAAACTGATGTTGCTGTATTTGTGTTTCTTATTCATAGTCGTAGTCTATGGGAGATAATTTTACGTCATGTCACAAGTTGTATAGTATAAACTGATGTTGCTGTATTTGTGTTTCTTATTCATAGTCGTAGTCTGTGGGAGATAATTTTACGTCATGTCACAAGTTGTATAGTATAAACTGATGTTGTTGTATTTGTGTTTCTTATTCATAGTCGTAGTCTATGGGAGATAATTTTACGTCATGTCACAAGTTGTACAGTATAAACTGTTGTTGCTGTATTTGTGTTTCTTATTCATAGTCGTAGTCTATGGGAGATAATTTTATGTCATGTCACAAGTTGTATATTATAAACTGATGTTGCTGTATTTGTGTTTCTTATTCATAGTCGTAGTCTATGGGAGATAATTTTATGTCATGTCACAAGTTGTATATTATAAACTGATGTTGCTGTATTTGTGTTTCTTATTCATAGTCGTAGTCTATGGGAGATAATTTTACGTCATGTCACAAGTTGTATATTATAAACTGATGTTGCTGTATTTGTGTTTCTTATTCATAGTCGTAGTCTATGGGAGATAATTTTACGTCATGTCACAAGTTGTATAGTATAAACTGATGTTGCTGTATTTGTGTTTCTTATTCATAGTCGTAGTCTATGGGAGATAATTTTACGTCATGTCACAAGTTGTATAGTATAAACTGATGTTGCTGTATTTGTGTTTCTTATTCATAGTCGTAGTCTATGGGAGATAATTTTACGTCATGTCACAAGTTGTATAGTATAAACTGATGTTGCTGTATTTGTGTTTCTTATTCATAGTCGTAGTCTGTGGGAGATAATTTTATGTCATGTCACAAGTTGTATAGTATAAACTGATGTTGCTGTATTTGTGTTTCTTATTCATAGTCGTAGTCTATGGGAGATAATTTTACGTCATGTCACAAGTTGTATAGTATAAACTGATGTTGCTGTATTTGTGTTTCTTATTCATAGTCGTAGTCTGTGGGAGATAATTTTATGTCATGTCACAAGTTGTATAGTATAACCTGATGTTGCTGTATTTGTGTTTCTTATTCATAGTCGTAGTCTATGGGAGATAATTTTACGTCATGTCACAAGTTGTATAGTATAAACTGATGTTGCTGTATTTGTGTTTCTTATTCATAGTCGTTGTCTATGGGAGATAATTTTACGTCATATCACAAGTTGTATAGTATAAACTGATGTTGCTGTATTTGTGTTTCTTATTCATAGTCGTAGTCTATGGGAGATAATTTTACGTCATGTCACAAGTTGTATAGTATAAACTGATGTTGCTGTATTTGTGTTTCTTATTCATAGTCGTAGTCTATGGGAGATAATTTTACGTCATGTCACAAGTTGTATAGTATAAACTGATGTTGCTGTATTTGTGTTTCTTATTCATAGTCGTAGTCTATGGGAGATAATTTTACGTCATGTCACAAGTTGTATAGTATAAACTGATGTTGCTGTATTTGTGTTTCTTATTCATAGTCGTAGTCTATGTGAGATAATTTTATGTCATGTCACAAGTTGTATATTATAAACTGATGTTGCTGTATTTGTGTTTCTTATTCATAGTCGTAGTCTATGGGAGATTATTTTATGTCATGTCACAAGTTGTATATTATAAACTGATGTTGCTGTATTAGTGTTTCTTATTCATAGTCGTAGTCTATGGGAGATTATTTTATGTCATGTCACAAGTTGTATATTATAAACTGATGTTGCTGTATTTGTGTTTCTTATTCATAGTCGTAGTCTATGGGAGATAATTTTATGTCATGTCACAAGTTGTATATTATAAACTGATGTTGCTGTATTTGTGTTTCTTATTCATAGTCGTAGTCTATGGGAGATAATTTTATGTCATGTCACAAGTTGTATATTATAAACTGATGTTGCTGTATTTGTGTTTCTTATTCATAGTCGTAGTCTATGGGAGATAATTTTATGTCATGTCACAAGTTGTATATTATAAACTGATGTTGCTGTATTTGTGTTTCTTATTCATAGTCGTAGTCTATGGGAGATCATTTTATGTAATGTCACAAGTTGTATATTATAAACTTATGTTGCTGTATTTGTGTTTCTTATTCATAGTCGTAGTCTATGGGAGATAATTTTATGTCATGTCACAAGTTGTATATTATAAACTGATGTTGCTGTATTTGTGTTTCTTATTCATAGTCGTAGTCTATGGGAGATAATTTTATGTCATGTCACAAGTTGTATAGTATAAACTGATGTTGTTGTATTTGTGTTTCTTATTCATAGTCGTAGTCTATGGGAGATAATTTTACGTCATGTCACAAGTTGTACAGTATAAACTGTTGTTGCTGTATTTGTGTTTCTTATTCATAGTCGTAGTCTATGGGAGATAATTTTACGTCATGTCACAAGTTGTATAGTATAAACTGATGTTGCTGTATTTGTGTTTCTTATTCATAGTCGTAGTCTATGGGAGATAATTTTACGTCATGTCACAAGTTGTATAGTATAAACTGATGTTGCTGTATTTGTGTTTCTTATTCATAGTCGTAGTCTATGGGAGATAATTTTACGTCATGTCACAAGTTGTATAGTATAAACTGATGTTGCTGTATTTGTGTTTCTTATTCATAGTCGTAGTCTATGGGAGATAATTTTATGTCATGTCACAAGTTGTATATTATAAACTGATGTTGCTGTATTTGTGTTTCTTATTTATAGTCGTAGTCTATGGGAGATTATTTTACGTCATGTCACAAGTTGTATAGTATAAACTGATGTTGCTGTATTTGTGTTTCTTATTCACAGTCGTAGTCTATGGGAGATAATTTTATGTCATGTCACAAGTTGTATAGTATAAACTGATGTTGCTGTATTTGTGTTTCTTATTCATAGTCGTAGTCTGTGGGAGATAATTTTACGTCATGTCACAAGTTGTATAGTATAAACTGATGTTGCTGTATTTGTGTTTCTTATTCATAGTCGTAGTCTGTGGGAGATAATTTTATGTCATGTCACAAGTTGTATAGTATAAACTGATGTTGCTGTATTTGTGTTTCTTATTCATAGTCGTAGTCTATGGGAGATTATTTTACGTCATGTCACAAGTTATATAGTATAAACTGATGTTGCTGTATTTGTGTTTCTTATTCATAGTCGTAGTCTATGGGAGATAATTTTACGTCATGTCACAAGTTGTATAGTATAAACTGATGTTGCTGTATTTGTGTTTCTTATTCATAGTCGTAGTCTATGGGAGATAATTTTACGTCATGTCACAAGTTGTATAGTATAAACTGATGTTGCTGTATTTGTGTTTCTTATTCATAGTCGTAGTCTATGGGAGATAATTTTACGTCATGTCACAAGTTGTATAGTATAAACTGATGTTGCTGTATTTGTGTTTCTATTTCATAGTCGTAGTCTATGGGAGATTATTTTACGTCATGTCATAAGTTGCAACATATAAAATCAGCAAAGGTTTATTATCTCGCCGATATGAATCAGTCATGAATGGTTGTCAATGAAACCATCTTAGTATGAGGTGTTGAAACAATTGGTACCTGCATATAACATGTAGTCTATATTATTTGTGGTGGTTTTGAATCGTCTGTAAAACTGGGGAAAAAGGTAAAGTTGTTAGTTGAGTGCTTTGAGAATAGGTGGCGAAAACCACCGATTCATGTTAGGTTTCCCAGAATTCAGAAGTTTCACGTGTCAGTGCCTTTGGTTTCTAGGAAGTTCTAGAATGTTTCACGTCACTCAAATATGAATCTCATTGGTTGGTTTATAAAAAGGACGCGGACACGATAGATTTGGTAGGGAGGGTGCGGTAGTGGAGGGTGGGATAGTGGAGGGTGGGATAGTGGAGGGTACGGTTGTGGAGGGTGCAGTAGTGGAGGGTGCGGAAGTGGATGGTGGGGTAGTGGAGGGTGGGGTAGTGGAGGGTGGGATAGTGGAGGGTGCGGTTGTGGAGGGTGCAGTAGTGGAGGGTGTGGTAGTGGAGGGTGTGGTAGTGGAATCGAGCAGGAAGGTCGTGTCAAGAGTAATCAAAAATGTAATCTGATATTTAGCCGGGCAGGTGGCCCATAGTAGTTTAGAAATGTAGCTATAAGTATCATTATGTTTTATTGATTAGGGTTGGCATGTAGAAGATAAGAATTGAGATGTACAAATCTGACTCAGTTATTACCAGTCGTGATGTAACCTTATTTAAGGTTTGGTTTAATCGTTGTTTGTACGAGTATGAATTGTTAGTTATTAAATTGTGCAAACTTTACCGATGTGGTTTGTTGTATTTCGTTTATATATATTTGCGAACTATAGAAATTGTCAAATGAATCCATAACATATTATTACAATCCTCCTGTATCACAATTATTACCCTAGAAAAACGACTCGTGACACAGGAATTGTGACAAAGAGTAAACATAGAAAGAAACATTGTGTTTATAAAATGAGCATTGCTGAATTTATATATTTCGTTTAAAACTGCTAAAACTACGTGAGTTGGCAGTCTTAGAATCTTACCTGGTTGACTGGCGAGACTGAGCAGAACGGCCCAGTCCCGTGACCACTGGTTCTCATCGAGGGTGAAGTGAAGTGACTGTGCTTGTAGAGTTTCTGTCTCCTTCCAACGAGAATAAAACCTGCAAATTTACAGCGACTTCTGAGTGCTGAGAAGTACGTAACATTGTTGAGACAATTGTCACTATTTCTTACACTTCACCTACTGCTGTATCTAGGATGTTCCAGGAACAACTCATTTAAAACTTCAGAAACAATATATCACAGCTGATACAACTGTGTTATATTATGATATTGTTATTAATATAATTAACACATATATATATATATAATATATATACATATATAAGCATATTCACGTTTCAAACGATGTAAGATTCGCATATGCCATTTTAATGATCTGCTTCATCAGTTTGTGCCATTCGACGCGGTTGAGAGCACGTAGCTTTCTGATGTCCTGCAACTGCGCAGTTGCAAGCTTTGTTCAAGTCCCGTTCAGCATCGTTGGCAATGTCATCTGTGGTCACCCACGAAAGCTGTCCCTGTCTGGCTTGAAATATTCGTCAATGGCAAGCTGGGAAGGGATGTTCATTGGCAAACATAGCACATGTCCGAAGAGTCGCCACAGGACTTTTCGGACCAACCGGTTGATCTCTTGTGGGTAATGAACACCAATTATCTGACACAAACGACGGTGATGGTATGAATCCAGTCAGTTTAACTCCGTCTGAGTCAGACCCCAGGTGTCCATGTTGTAGATCAGCATTGTCAGAACGAATGATGCATAGAGGCAGAGCCGTAGTTTCAAACTCATCTGATTCCGCGTGAACCACTGTCCACAGCTTCCGAAATGCTACATTTGCGAGCTGTTCATGGCGTGCGACATCCTCTGCGTCTCCCAGTAATGAGCCTAGCTTCTTTGTCATCTGCCACTCCTCAGATATTCAGTTGGTGTGTCTCTGGACAGATGTTCTTTCAGTTTTGGACCCATTGATGGTGAGGAACCATTCTCCCAAGCTGCGTGATTTTGATCCAGGAAAATTCGGGAATAACTGACAAAGTCAGTGTCATCTGCATATTCAATGCCAAGCGGCAGGCCGATGTCAGTGATTGGTCGTTGAGGCAGTTCTGCCCGTAGGTTTCTCAAGGTCGCCTCAAAGTAGACGATAAACAGCACTAGGCTGAGACAATCACCTTGAGGTGTGCCTATCGTTGCCACGAAAGGAGGACATTCTCCAACTGATAGGCATGGTTCGAGCGATGTGTTTGCAAGGAGAAGTCTTTGCTGACTCTTCAAGGAAAGTTGAAAGTATATCCATCAGCTTGTCTCTCCGGATGGTATCAAATGCTCAGCTCATGTCTATTCCAAGAATCTTGACTGAGACACGGTATCTCTGTGCCTTAGCATACAACCATCGGTAACCGAACACTACGTCAGCCGTACTTCGACCTTGATGGAATCCACTCTGACCAGGTGAAAGGAATTTGTTGACTTTCGATGCAATTCGGAACAAAACCACTAGCGTTTTGTGCACGACAGTAGGACAATAGGTCTCAAACTCGGTAGAGGCCCCACTGTCTTACCAGGCTTTTGTAGAAGGATTAAGACACCTCTACCAAGCTCCAGTGGTTCATGTTGTTCTAGCGCATCGTTGAATATTTTTGTGATAGGGTTTGCCAGACATGTACTTTAGCTCTCCCGGCATCAGTCGTAGCCACTTGCTCGGTTGTTGTTGAGCTTGCCCAACACTTCTCTAGTTGTAGTGGGTGTGGGCAGTGCTGTTGGGGGGCCTTCAAATGCTGGGATCCTTCGGTTACGGAACCGCGGAACTGTTTGCTGAAGTATTCACTGACCCTTCCACCAAACTCAGCCGGATCTCTAACAGTTCGACCTTCTTTGTTGTGTATTGTGGCTTGAATGTAAGGTTTGCGAATCAACATCCTAACTGCGCGGAACATCTTGTCTCCATCATGCAGCCTTTCAACCTCGGTTGTTAACTTGTCTAATCTAACTGACCCGTTCTCTGGAGCTTTTAGGCGCATTGCATGAAGAAGCTCATTCTTGTTTTAGTCTGCTTTTTGTGTTGAGTCGGTGGTGTTACTAATTCTCAGTCGTAGTTCTTTTTGGGTGATCGACATTCCGTTTAGCTCTGGGCAGTAGATGGTGAGGTGCCTAGCTGTCTGTGGGACTGTTCCAAGGGTGGATTCTGCAGCTGATTTGATTGCATTTTCAACGGAAATCTATCTATCTATCGCTTGGGCTGATGTTAGTGTCTAAGTCCCGAAGTGAATTGGCGACGGCTGCGCAATATTCTTTTTTCACATTTTCACACGATAGCTTTTCTGTGCAGTATCACCCACGCTTTTCAGAACTTGATTTGTGCATTTGCTCCCATATACCAAACACACGACGCATATTTAGCTTGGCTAATAATAAAATTATGCGGTGGTTGCTATTTAGAAATGTTCCCACATACAATCTTGAATCTGTGAGCAGACATCTGTGTGGCTTACGACATATGATAGTCTGTCATGTTATATATTGGGACTACACGTCCAGTGGGTCTATCAAGTCTTTGCCCTGTATATATAATAAAATATTGGTGAACATGATAATAAAATTGGCTAACACAACTATTAAGTTAACTAACTTTGATAGTTTGGTGGAACTAAATTGTGGGTGTTACTAATAGGAAATAACACTGCTAAGATGAAAAAAAATTAAACCTGGTAAAACATTTGGATGTCTAATTAAACTGACGCATGGTGCTAAGAGCCGATCACTACACTCATGCAGTGGTGCCCTCACACAGACTGTATAGGAACTACTCACGCAGTGGCGCCCTCACACAGGCTGTCTGCGAGTGCGCGGCGGAGGGTGTTGTCACTGTCAAAGATGCCCCAGGAGGCTTGGAGCACTGAGTCAAGGAGGCAGTCTCCGGCTGTGCGGTTCCACAGCGCGTACAGTCGACTGCCCAGGCGCTCAGTGATCTCAGCACTCCAGTTGATGATCGGCTCCTCATTCTCCAGCTCTGGAACACACGTCAGACACTGGTGACTGACTGGTGACTGACTGGTGACCCACTGATGACTGACTGGTGACTGACTGGTGACCCACTGATGACTGACTGGTGACTGACTGGTGACCCACTGATGACTGACTAGTGACTGACTGTAGACTGACCATTGACCAAACACTGGATTATTAATTAAAATATAATTACATTTACTATGAGAATTGTATAATAAATGTTTGTGAAAAGTGTGATAAAATAATGAGTGTTCTTTGACTCCTGCTAACTGACTCAGATAATTTACTGTTGACAGGTGTACAACTTGTGAGCTTAAATCTACACCAACCAGTGCCAGCCACCTGTCCCACTGTGAACACTGACCACCCACTGACCACCCACTGACCACCCACTTGACAACAGCTGATTACAGCCACTGGACACATGGACTTATGACCCAACCTGTGCCAGAAGTTGCCTGACTTGACACCTGAGCCTACAGGTGTGTAAGGTGAGAATGGCTTGAGTAACCCACCAACATTAATCCACTGCTGCATGAAACAGGCCACAGTCAGTAGACTACAAAGCAAATTTAAGGAAAAGCCACTAATTATAAGTTACAAAGTGTCTGCCTTGACAATATCTATCTATCTATCTATCTATCTATCTATCTATCTATCTATCTATCTATCTATCTATCTATCTATCTATCTATCTATGTATATATATACATATATACATTTATGTATATACATAGAAGTACACAAATTTGGGGGCATTGTAAGTGGTGAGGCGCCAAGATTCACTCACTTCTTTCTATGTTCATCTACTTATAGTTAGTGACTTTCATGTTTTTGATGTTATACTTTTCTACAGGGCCTTTCCCTTACCACAGAGTGAACCTCTCTCTTTTTAGAGGGCCTTTTCCCTACCAGAGAGTGAACCTCTTTTTTCTTGAGGGCCTTTCTCCACCTGAAAGTGAACCTCTCTCTTTCCTAGAAGGCCTTTCCCCTACCAGAGAGTGAACCTCTCTCTTTTTTTACAGGGCCTTTCCCCTACCTGAGAGTGAATCTTTCTTTTCTAGAGGGCCTTTCCCCCACCTGAGAGTGAACCTCTCTTTTCTAGAGGGCCTTTCCCCTACCTGAGAGTGAACCTCTCTTTTCTAGAGGACCTTTCTCCTACCAGAGAGTGAACCTCTCTCCTCCGAGGGAGTCACTGTAGGAGCAAGATACTGTAATGTTGATAACTGATATACTTGGTTTCTTGTTCCGTGGGTGGGTGCAAGCTAATGTCAATGACTATAGACTGCCTGAAAAGTAGACGATAGTCCAAAGAAGCAAATACATAAGTGGACCTCAGCGTTCGGGAGGAGATTCTGTTACAATGCTCCAATGTTAGTACATTAATAGCACTATATACCTGCAGATGGTCAAAGTAGACACCCAGTCCTGCAGATGGACAAAGAAGACACCCAGTCCTGCAGATGGACAACATAGACACCCAGTCCTACAGATGGACAATGTAGACACCCAGTCCTACAGATGGTCAATGTAGACACCCAGTCCTGCAGATGGTCAACGTAGATACCTAGTTCTGCAGATGGACAACGTAGATACCCAGTCCTGCAAATGGACAAAGAAGACACCCAGTCCTGCAGATGGACAATGTAGACACCCAGTCCTACAGATGGTCAATGTAGACACCCAGTCCTGCAGATGGTCAACGTAGACACCTAGTTCTGCAGATGGACAACGTAGACACCCAGTCCTACAGATGGTCAATGCAGACATCCAGTCCTGCAGATGGACAACATAGACACCCAGTCCTGCAGATGGACAACGTAGACACCCAGTCCTGCAGATGGACAAAGAAGACGCCCAGTCCTGCAGATGGACAACATAGACACCCAGTCCTACAGATGGTCAACATAGACACCCAGTCCTACAGATGGTCAACATAGACATCCAGTCCTGCAGATGGACAACATAGACACCCAGTCCTGCAGATGGACAACATAGACACCCAGTCCTGCAGATGGACAAAGAAGACACTCAGTCCTGCAGATGGACAACATAGACACCCAGTCCTACAGATGGTCAACATAGACACCCAGTCCTGCAGATGGACAACATAGACACCCAGTCCTGCAGATGGACAACGTAGACACCCAGTCCTGCAGATGGACAACGTAGACACCCAGTCCTACAGATGGACAATGTACACAACCAGTCCTACAGATGGTCAACGTAGACACCCAGTTCTGCAGATGGTCAACGTAGACACCCAGTCCTGCAGATGGACAAAGAAGACACCCAGTCCTGCAGATGGACAACGTAGACACCCAGTCCTGCAGACGGACAACATAGACACCCAGTCCTGCAGATGGACAACGTAGACACCCAGTCCTACAGATGGACAATGTAGACACCCAGTCCTACAGATGGACAATGTAGACACGCAGTCCTACAGATGGTCAACGTAGACACCCAGTTCTGCAGATGGTCAACGTAGACACCCAATTCTGCAGATGGACAACGTAGACACCCAGTTCTGCAGATGGTCAATGTAGACACCCAGTCCTACACATGGTCAACGTAGACACCCAGTCGTACAGATGGTCAACGTAGACACCCAGTCCTGCAGATGGACAACGTAGACACCCAGTTCTGCAGATGGTCAACACAGACACCCAGTCCTACAGATGGTTAATGTAGTCACCCAGTCCTGGAGATGGACAACGTAGACACCCAGTCCTGGAGATGGACAACGTAGACACCCAGTCCTACAGATAGACAACGTAGACACCCAGTCCTACAGATAGACAACGTAGACACCCAGTCCTGCAGATGGACAACGTAGATACCCAGTCCCACAGATAAACAACGTAGACACACAGTCCTGCCGATGCCAAGTGTACACAGTAACTGTCTTACCCCTTAGATATTTTCTCACCATCCTGGCTATCATATCTTCTCCCTTCAGTTACCAAAACTTACCATGTTTGGCTATTGAAGAATTAGGCATCGATGTGTTGTTAACAGAGCTGGGTGTTTTGTTGAAACATTGTTTTATCATTGAAACGACCAATTTCACAAATCTAAATATGACCCCCCCACGGTGATCCAGTACCAGGTGATCCAGTACCAGGTGACCGAGGGGAGAGGTGTACTGCCAGCTACTACACTGGGTGCTAGTCTACAGACTCCAAGCATCTTACAAACATTAATCTCAATGTCAACAGGTCAACAAATTAATTATGTTTCACTTGTGAAGAGAAAGACACAGAATGCGACTGACACAAACCTTTCTGCACGTTTTTGTCCAACAGTTCATCAAACAGATCCTTCTTTATCGGGATCGGCAAGTCGTCAATGTCTGAAAGAAAGACACACATTGAACTGGTATGATGGCTGTGTCAGGGCAGACAGTGAGACAGATGACTGCTGTCTTACAAGTGAAGACAGTCAAGATTACATAGGACACATACTGCTGGAAACATACTCAACTATGCACATGTCATCAGAGGCTTGGTACACCTATCAACCTATCTACCTGCCTACAAGCAGTGCATACACAGTGCACGTACACATACCAACGTCTAGTGTTTTAAACTGACCTTGTCTGTCAGTCACTTTTTAATAAAACTAAGGGATCAAAACATTGATGTCCAATATCTGTCACAATTATTTTCATTTGGTCTTATCCTCCCACCCGCTTCACGCAGACAACATTGTGTAGACATTGATATGGTGATATAAATAGATGTTGAAACAGTATCGATCTGAAGGATAAAAGCCCCAAATTGAAAGTAGTTTTGTCTGATATCGGACATCAACGTTCTGGGATGATCCTTGATAACATTCTTATATATATATATATATATATATATATATTGCCCATCAAACTCTGCATTTAATAACTGTGAAACGTTCTTCACAATTTGAATGTTGTGGGCCCCGAAATGCTCAAATTATAACATTAAAATAGTAAACACCGACTATTGATAGTAGAATGGATGCAGATGGGGCTAACTGCAAGTTCCTGGAATTGTCTTTGATGGAGAAAAATACTGCAAATATCACATAAAAAAACAGTCCGTTTTTATACAGCATTTTCTGAATGTGTTAACTGTTTGCACGCACGTAACGCTGACATTTTGAAGTAGTGTAACGGTGCACATCAATTATTGTGGAAATCAATTGAGCCACCAATCAATACGACCGTGTATGTGATCCGGTATGACGGTCTCGTCTCGGGGTCTCAACAAGGTCTAACACGCCATGGCAGCAAGCAAATTAGCAATGATACATTAACTAGATTACACTGACTGTGTCAATCGGGATCAAGCAATTTACAACAGATTTAGAAGTACAAGATAAAAGAGCACAGAGAGAAGTGGAAATTTGACAGAGATGGCATAGCAAGGCAGAGTGAAGTGGCTACATTTAATCCTCATTTAATAAATAAGCTGGTGTTGTATTTGATTAAAAGCCCTTGTGGAACCTACTCAAATGTGGAATTGTATGTTTTCCAAGATTATCCAATCAACCAATCAAATACAATGCAAGGATTGCTACTGACTACACCAATGGCAAGTTATATTTGACTGTGCATCAATCATGACTGCACTACATTTTTACTTATAATTTGTATAAATATTTATAGTACATCCTAGTATTTATAGTACATCCTAGTATTGACATTAAATTACACATTAGACTGTAATTAACATACACAATCAAAACAATACAATATAAAAACATTTCTATGACCCCAATTGATATCACAATATCCTTAGAAACCCAAGCCCAGAGGCAAATCAAAACCAAAGTATGTGGCCATCCAAATCAGTATATATATATATATATACATATATATATATACACACATACATATATATATATATATATATATATATATATATATATATATATATATACACACACACACATACATATATATATATATACACACATACATATATATATATATATATATATATATATATATATACATACACATACACATATATATATATATATACTGATATTTTAACCACTTTAGCATTGTATTACAATGCTAAAGTAAGTAAAGTTATCAACAGTTCAGCAGCTTCCACTAATGGGGATCCCAGCAACATTAAAAAATAAGTTTTCAGATGAAAGGATACTATTATTTGCTGCTGACTTACCACTGGCAAGGAGTGACCTCTACAAACACAATTTATTTAAAGAAAAACATATTTACTAGTATCATCCCACATTGAATAAGCCACTGAATAACCTCACTGGTTAGTGGTGTGAAAATCTAATAGTGCAGCCTGAGGTAGACAGCCGGTAACATGAGACTGCTGTAAATACAAAATAACTTCCGTCCACAGGTGCAAAACAGGGATCAACACCTTCTTCTTGCACCTGTGGCTGTCCACGGCAACCCACAGTCCATGTTTTGTAATCTGTTGGCACGTAAATTCATCTTACAAAACAAACTTACACAGGTCCAATACATAACTGGTAAATGCTGCAAAAATGTATCAAGCTAGAACAATTCGACTGAGAATGGTATATAATCTTATTAGTGTAGCTTATGAGTGCAGAGGTCAGCATGAGTTACAGCATCATACGCTCTATGGAAATACTGGGCTCCAATCTTCTTGTTGTCATTTACAACAAGTTGTTTTACTCCACATTGCTCCAGTTCACCCAACTGTACGAATGAGTACCTGGCTATAGACAGTGCTTGATATCTATGTCTCAGTGGTCTTCCTGCAGTAATTGCGAATCTGAATCATTATTTTGCATACAACAGCAAACAAATTTATTCTTGACATTGTCGCCTATGAAAAAAAACAAATATGATCTGTCCCCGACAGAAATACAACAGACTATTGAAAGAAGGTACAATAGGCCATCAATACAACACCGATGGCTGTTGTGGTTATCAATGTCATCCTACTAGGCATAAACATGACACAATGCCGACTCTTAAATAAACATAAGGCAGTCATCAGACAGTAAAGTAAAAGGGTGTGGTTTTTACCAGTTTTACACATTTTACACTCTCTCAGGGACCATTTCAAAAGCCCAGTTTCCAATGAGACCAGGTTGAAGACTTAATAATTCAGGTCGATGATTTTTGGTAACATTTAATCCACCTAAAGGTCATTAAAAATAACTCACATTTAGGCAAGTTGAAGAAGTTTTAAAGTCAAAGCTACCTCAGCACACAATTATTCCTTATAAATTGTATTCTGTAGACAATTTCACTTACGAAAAACATTCCAGAAGCTTTTTTATCATGAATCCACCAACATGTTTCTATTGAGCAACATCTTTAAAAAAAATGTCACGATAACTTGCTACAATATGCTGACAGTTGTATGCTATTGAGAGCAATATTCACTGGAAAAGTAAAAAGTACGCCATTGCCAATTTCATGATCAAAGGCATTATTATTATTATTGAGAATTGCATGGAACAAGCTCATTGACTAAATGTACAACTGAACCTTGCATTATGGTCACCTTGGTAGTACAGCCGCCTCACAATTAAGGTCACCTTGGTAGTACAAGCGCCTCACAATTAAGGTCACCTTGGTAGTACAGCCGCCCCACAATTAAGGTCGCTATTAAGGTCACCATGGTAATACAGCCACCTCGTAATTAAGGTAATTATTAAGGCCACCTTGGTAATACACCCGCTTTACAATTAAAGTTGTTATTAAGGTCATCTTGGTAACACAGCCACTTCACAATTAAGGTCACCTTAGTAATACACCGCCTCACAATTAAGGTCATTATTAAGGTCACCTTGGTAGTACAGCCACCGCACAATTAAGGTCATTATTAAGGTCACCTTCGTAGTACAGCCACCTCATGATTAAGGTCAATATTAAGGTCACCTTGGTAGTACAGCCGCCTCACAATTAAGGTCATTATTAAGGTCACCTTGGTAATACAACCACTTCGCAATTAAGGTAATTATTAAGGCCACCTTGGTAATACAGCCACCTCACAATTAAGGTCACCCCAGCAAACTCAAAAATTATATACATGTATATAAAGTCAAATATATGAAATTAGTCCCACTGATACGGTCACCTCGCTATTCACGCCCCTTTTACTCAGTCCCACTAATACGGTCACCTCGCTATTCAAGTCCCTTTTACCCAGTCCCACTGATACGGTCACCTCGCTATTCACGCCCCTTTTACTCAGTCCCACTAATATGGTCACCTCGCTATTCAAGTCTCTTTTACTCAGTCCCACTGATACGGTCACCTCGCTATCACGTCCCTTTTACCCAGTCCCACTGATACGGTCACCTCGCTATTCACGTCCCTTTTACTTAGTCCCTTTGATACGGTCACCTCGCTATTCACGTCCCTTTTACCCAGTCCCACTGATACGGTCACCTCGCTATTCATGTCCCCTTTACTCAGTCCCACTGATACGGTCACCTCGCTATCACGTCCCTTTTACTCAGTCCCACTGATACGGTCACCTCGTTATCACGTCCCTTTTACCCAGTCCCACTGATACGGTCACCTCACTATTCACGTCCCTTTTACCCAGTCCCACTGATACGGTCACCTCGCTATCACATCCCTTTTACTCAGTCCCACTGATACGGTCACCTCGCTATTCACGTCCCTTTTACCCAGTCCCACTGATACGGTCACCTCGCTATTCATGTCCCTTTTACTCAGTCCCACTGATACGGTCACCTCGCTATCATGTCCCTTTTACCCAGTCCCACTGATACGGTCACCTCGCTATTCACGTCCCTTTTACTCAGTCCCACTGATACGGTCATCTCACTATCACGTCCCTTTTACCCAGTCCCACTGATACGGTCACCTCGCTATTCACACCCCTTTTACCAAGTCCCACTGATACGGTCACCTCGCTATTCACGTCCCTTTTCCCCAGTCCCACTGATACGGTCACCTCGCTATTCACGTCCCTTTTACTCAGTCCCACTGATACGGTCACCTCGCTATTCACGTCCCTTTTACCCAGTCCCACAGATACGGTCACCTCGCTATTCACGTCCCTTTTACTCAGTCCCACTGATACGGTCACCTCGCTATTCACGTCCCTTTTCCCCAGTCCCACTGATACGGTCACCTCGCTATTCACGTCCCTTTTCCCCAGTCCCACTGATATGGTCACCTCACTATTCACGTCCCTTTTCCCCAGTCCCACTGATACGGTCACCTCGCTATCACGTCCCTTTTCCCCAGTCCCACTGATACGGTCACCTCGCTATTCATGTCCCTTTTACTCAGTCCCACTGATACGGTCACCTCGCTATCACGTCCCTTTTACCCAGTCCCACTGATATGGTCACCTCGCTATTCACGTCCCTTTTACCCAGTCCCACTGATACGGTCACCTCGCTATTCATGTCCCTTTTACCCAGTCCCACAGATACGGTCACCTCGCTATTCACGTCCCTTTTACTTAGTCCCTCTGATACGGTCACCTCGCTATTCACGTCCCTTTTACACAGTCCCACTGATACGGTCACCTCGCTATCACGTCCCTTTTCCCCAGTCCCACTGATACGGTCACCTCGCTATTCACGTCCCTTTTACTCAGTCCCACTGATACGGTCATCTCACTATCACGTCCCTTTTACCCAGTCCCACTGATACGGTCACCTCGCTATTCACATCCCTTTTACCAAGTCCCACTGATACGGTCACCTCGCTATTCACGTCCCTTTTCCCCAGTCCCACTGATACGGTCACCTCGCTATCACGTCCCTTTTCCCCAGTACCACTGATACGGTCACCTCGCTATTCACGTCCCTTTTACTCAGTCCCACTGATACGGTCACCTCGCTATCACGTCCCTTTTACCCAGTCCCACTGATATGGTCACCTCGCTATTCACGTCCCTTTTACCCAGTCCCACTGATGCGGTCACCTTGCTATTCACGTCCCTTTTACCCAGTCCCACTGATACGGTCACCTCGCTATCACGTCCCTTTTACTCAGTCAAACTGATACGGTCACCTCGCTATTCACGTCCCTTTTACTCAGTCCCACTAATACGGTCACCTCGCTATTCAAGTCCCTTTTACCCAGTCCCACTGATACGGTCACCTCGCTATTCACGTCCCTTTTACCCAGTCCCACTGATACGGTCACCTCGCTATTCACGTCCCCTTTACCCAGTCCCACTGATACGGTCACCTCGCTATTCACGTCCCTTTTACCCAGTTCCAGTGATACGGTCACCTCGCTATTCACGTCTCTTTTACTCAGTCCCACTGATACGGTCACCTCGCTATCACGTCCCTTTTACCCAGTCCCAATGATACGGTCACCTCGCTATTCACGTCCCTTTTACTTAGTCCCTCTGATACGGTCACCTCGCTATTCACGTCCCTTTTACCCAGTCCCACTGATACGGTCACCTCGCTATTCATGTCCCCTTTACTCAGTCCCACTGATACGGTCATCTCACTATCACGTCCCTTTTACCCAGTCCCACTGATACGGTCACCTCGCTATTCACATCCCTTTTACCAAGTCCCACTGATACGGTCACCTCGCTATTCACGTCCCTTTTCCCCAGTCCCACTGATACGGTCACCTCGCTATTCACGTCCCTTTTACTCAGTCCCACTGATACGGTCACCTCGCTATTCACGTCCCTTTTACCCAGTCCCACAGATACGGTCACCTCGCTATTCACGTCCCTTTTACTCAGTCCCACTGATACGGTCACCTCGCTATTCACGTCCCTTTTACTCAGTCCCACTGATACGGTCACCTCGCTATCACGTCCCTTTTACCCAGTCCCACTGATATGGTCACCTCGCTATTCACGTCCCTTTTACCCAGTCCCACTGATACGGTCACCTCGCTATTTATGTCCCTTTTACCCAGTCCCACAGATACGGTCACCTCGCTATTCACGTCCCTTTTATTTAGTCCCTCTGATACGGTCACCTCGCTATTCACGTCCCTTTTACCCAGTCCCACTGATACGGTCACCTCGCTATCACGTCCCTTTTCCCCAGTCCCACTGATACGGTCACCTCGCTATTCACGTCCCTTTTACTCAGTCCCACTGATACGGTCATCTCACTATCACGTCCCTTTTACCCAGTCCCACTGATACGGTCACCTCGCTATTCACATCCCTTTTACCAAGTCCCACTGATACGGTCACCTCGCTATTCACGTCCCTTTTCCCCAGTCCCACTGATATGGTCACCTCGCTATCACGTCCCTTTTCCCCAGTCCCACTGATACGGTCACCTCGCTATTCACGTCCCTTTTACTCAGTCCCACTGATACAGTCACCTCGCTATCACGTCCCTTTTACCCAGTCCCACTGATATGGTCACCTCGCTATTCACGTCCCTTTTACCCAGTCCCACTGATACGGTCACCTCGCTATTCACGTCCCATTTACCCAGTCCCACAGATACGGTCACCTCGCTATTCACGTCCCTTTTACTTAGTCCCTCTGATACGGTCACCTCGCTATTCACGTCCCTTTTACCCAGTCCCACAGATACGGTCACCTCGGTATTCACGTCCCTTTCACTTAGTCCCTCTGATACGGTCACCTCGCTATTCACGTCCCTTTTACCCAGTCCCACTGATGCGGTCACCTCGCTATTCATGTCCCTTTTACCCAGTCCCACTGATACGGTCACCTCGCTATCACGTCCCTTTTACTCAGTCCCACTGATACGGTCACCTCGCTATTCACGTCCCTTTTACTCAGTCCCACTAATACGGTCACCTCGCTATTCAAGTCCCTTTTACCCAGTCCCACTGATACGGTCACCTCGCTATTCACGTCCCTTTTACCCAGTCCCACTGATACGGTCACCTCGCTATTCACGTCCCCTTTACCCAGTCCCACTGATACGGTCACCTCGCTATTCACGTCCCTTTTACCCAGTCCCAGTGATACGGTCACCTCGCTATTCACGTCTCTTTTACTCAGTCCCACTGATACGGTCACCTCGCTATCACGTCCCTTTTACCCAGTCCCACTGATACGGTCACCTCGCTATTCACGTCCCTTTTACTTAGTCCCTCTGATACGGTCACCTCGCTATTCACGTCCCTTTTACCCAGTCCCACTGATACGGTCACCTCGCTATTCATGTCCCCTTTACTCAGTCCCACTGATACGGTCACCTCGCTATCACGTCCCTTTTACTCAGTCCCACTGATACGGTCACTTCGTTATCACGTCCCTTTTACCCAGTCCCACTAATACGGTCACCTCACTATTCACGTCCCTTTTACCCAGTCCCACTGATACGGTCACCTCGCTATCACGTCCCTTTTACTCAGTCCCACTGATACGGTCACCTCGCTATTCACGTCCCTTTTACCCAGTCCCACTGATACGGTCACCTCGCTATTCATGTCCCTTTTACTCAGTCCCACTGATACGGTCACCTCGCTATCACGTCCCTTTTACCCAGTCCCACTGATACGGTCATCTCACTATCACGTCCCTTTTACCCAGTCCCACTGATACGGTCACCTCGCTATTCACATCCCTTTTACCAAGTCCCACTGATACGGTCACCTCGCTATTCACGTCCCTTTTCCCCAGTCCCACTGATATGGTCACCTCGCTATTCACGTCCCTTTTACTCAGTCCCACTGATACGGTCACCTCGCTATTCACGTCCCTTTTACCCAGTCCCACTGATACGGTCACCTCGCTATTCACGTCCCTTTTACTCAGTCCCACTGATACGGTCACCTCGCTATTCATGTCCCTTTTACTCAGTCCTACTGATACGGTCACCTCGCTATTACGTCCCTTTTACCCAGTCCCACTGATATGATCACCTCGCTATTCATGTCCCTTTTACCCAGTCCCACAGATACGGTCACCTCGCTATTCACGTCCCTTTTACTCAGTCCCACTGATACGGTCACCTCGCTATTCACGTCCCTTTTACTCAGTCCCACTGATACGGTCACCTCGCTATTCACGTCCCTTTTCCCCAGTCCCACTGATACGGTCACCTCGCTATTCACGTCCCTTTTACTCAGTCCTACTGATACGGTCACCTCGCTATTCACGTCCCTTTTCCCCAGTCCCACTGATACGGTCACCTCGCTATTCACGTCCCTTTTCCCCAGTCCTACTGATACGGTCACCTCGCTATCACGTCCCTTTTCCCCAGTCCCACTGATACGGTCACCTCGCTATTCACGTCCCTTTTACTCAGTCCCACTGATACGGTCACCTCACTATCACGTCCCTTTTCCCCAGTCCCACTGATACGGTCACCTCGCTATTCACGTCCCTTTTCCCCAGTCCTACTGATACGGTCACCTCGCTATCACGTCCCTTTTCCCCAGTCCCACTGATACGGTCACCTCGCTATTCACGTCCCTTTTACTCAGTCCCACTGATACGGTCACCTCACTATCACGTCCCTTTTACCCAGTCCCACTGATACGGTCACCTCGCTATTCACGTCCCTTTTACCCAGTCCCACTGATACGGTCACCTCGCTATTCACGTCCCTTTTACTCAGTCCCACTGATACGGTCACCTCGCTATTCATGTCCCTTTTACTCAGTCCTACTGATACGGTCACCTCGCTATTACGTCCCTTTTACCCAGTCCCACTGATATGGTCACCTCGCTATTCATGTCCCTTTTACCCAGTCCCACAGATACGGTCACCTCGCTATTCACGTCCCTTTTACTCAGTCCCACTGATACGGTCACCTCGCTATTCACGTCCCTTTTACTCAGTCCCACTGATACGGTCACCTCGCTATTCACGTCCCTTTTCCCCAGTCCCACTGATACGGTCACCTCGCTATTCACGTCCCTTTTACTCAGTCCCACTGATACGGTCACCTCGCTATTCACGTCCCTTTTCCCCAGTCCCACTGATACGGTCACCTCGCTATTCACGTCCCTTTTCCCCAGTCCCACTGATACGGTCACCTCGCTATTCACGTCCCTTTTACTCAGTCCCACTGATACGGTCACCTCGCTATTCACGTCCCTTTTACCCAGTCCCACAGATACGGTCACCTCGCTATTCACGTCCCTTTTACTCAGTCCCACTGATACGGTCACCTCGCTATTCACGTCCCTTTTACTCAGTCCCACTGATACGGTCACCTCGCTATCACGTCCCTTTTACCCAGTCCCACTGATATGGTCACCTCGCTATTCACGTCCCTTTTACCAAGTCCCACTGATACGGTCACCTCGCTATTCACGTCCCTTTTCCCCAGTCCCACTGATACGGTCACCTCGCTATTCACGTCCCTTTTACTCAGTCCCACTGATATGGTCACCTCGCTATTCACGTCCCTTTTACCCAGTCCCACTGATACGGTCACCTCGCTATTCACGTCCCTTTTACTCAGTCCCACTGATACGGTCACCTCGCTATTCACGTCCCTTTTCCCCAGTCCCACTGATACGGTCACCTCGGTATTCACGTCCCTTTTACTCAGTCCCACTGATACGGTCACCTCGCTATTCACGTCCCTTTTACCCAGTCCCACTGATACGGTCACCTCGCTATTCACGTCCCTTTTCCCCAGTCCCACTGATACGGTCACCTCGCTATCACGTCCCTTTTCCCCAGTCCCACTGATACGGTCACCTCGCTATTCAAGTCCCTTTTACTCAGTCCCACTGATACGGTCACCTCGCTATCACGTCCCTTTTACCCAGTCCCACTGATATGGTCACCTCGCTATTCACGTCCCTTTTACCCAGTCCCACTGATACGGTCACCTCGCTATTCATGTCCCTTTTACCCAGTCCCTCTGATACGGTCACCTCGCTATTCACGTCCCTTTTACCCAGTCCCACTGATACGGTCACCTCGCTATCACGTCCCTTTTCCCCAGTCCCACTGATACGGTCACCTCGCTATTCACGTCCCTTTTACTCAGTCCCACTGATACGGTCATCTCAATATCACGTCCCTTTTACCCAGTCCCACTGATACGGTCACCTCGCTATTCACATCCCTTTTACCAAGTCCCACTGATACGGTCACTTCGTTATCACGTCCCTTTTACCCAGTCCCACTGATACGGTCACCTCACTATTCACGTCCCTTTTACCCAGTCCCACTGATACGGTCACCTCGCTATCACGTCCCTTTTACTCAGTCCCACTGATACGGTCACCTCGCTATCACGTCCCTTTTCCCCAGTCCCACTGATACGGTCACCTCGCTATTCACGTCCCTTTTACTCAGTCCCACTGATACGGTCATCTCAATATCACGTCCCTTTTACCCAGTCCCACTGATACGGTCACCTCGCTATTCACATCCCTTTTACCAAGTCCCACTGATACGGTCACTTCGTTATCACGTCCCTTTTACCCAGTCCCACTGATACGGTCACCTCACTATTCACGTCCCTTTTACCCAGTCCCACTGATATGGTCACTTCGCTATCACGTCCCTTTTACTCAGTCCCACTGATACGGTCACCTCGCTATTCACGTCCCTTTTACTCAGTCCCACTGATACGGTCACCTCGCTATTCACGTCCCTTTTCCCCAGTCCCACTGATACGGTCACCTCGCTATTCACGTCCCTTTTACTCAGTCCCACTGATACGGTCACCTCGCTATTCACGTCCCTTTTACCCAGTCCCACTGATACGGTCACCTCGCTATTCACGTCCCTTTTCCCCAGTCCCACTGATACGGTCACCTCGCTATCACGTCCCTTTTCCCCAGTCCCACTGATACGGTCACCTCGCTATTCAAGTCCCTTTTACTCAGTCCCACTGATACGGTCACCTCGCTATCACGTCCCTTTTACCCAGTCCCACTGATATGGTCACCTCGCTATTCACGTCCCTTTTACCCAGTCCCACTGATACGGTCACCTCGCTATTCATGTCCCTTTTACCCAGTCCCTCTGATACGGTCACCTCGCTATTCACGTCCCTTTTACCCAGTCCCACTGATACGGTCACCTCGCTATCACGTCCCTTTTCCCCAGTCCCACTGATACGGTCACCTCGCTATTCACGTCCCTTTTACTCAGTCCCACTGATACGGTCATCTCAATATCACGTCCCTTTTACCCAGTCCCACTGATACGGTCACCTCGCTATTCACATCCCTTTTACCAAGTCCCACTGATACGGTCACTTCGTTATCACGTCCCTTTTACCCAGTCCCACTGATACGGTCACCTCACTATTCACGTCCCTTTTACCCAGTCCCACTGATACGGTCACCTCGCTATCACGTCCCTTTTACTCAGTCCCACTGATACGGTCACCTCGCTATCACGTCCCTTTTCCCCAGTCCCACTGATACGGTCACCTCGCTATTCACGTCCCTTTTCCCCAGTCCCACTGATACGGTCACCTCGCTATTCACGTCCCTTTTACTCAGTCCCACTGATATGGTCACCTCGCTATTCACGTCCCTTTTACCCAGTCCCACTGATACGGTCACCTCGCTATTCACGTCCCTTTTACTCAGTCCCACTGATACGGTCACCTCGCTATTCACGTCCCTTTTCCCCAGTCCCACTGATACGGTCACCTCGGTATTCACGTCCCTTTTACTCAGTCCCACTGATACGGTCACCTCGCTATTCACGTCCCTTTTACCCAGTCCCACTGATACGGTCACCTCGCTATTCACGTCCCTTTTCCCCAGTCCCACTGATACGGTCACCTCGCTATCACGTCCCTTTTCCCCAGTCCCACTGATACGGTCACCTCGCTATTCAAGTCCCTTTTACTCAGTCCCACTGATACGGTCACCTCGCTATCACGTCCCTTTTACCCAGTCCCACTGATATGGTCACCTCGCTATTCACGTCCCTTTTACCCAGTCCCACTGATACGGTCACCTCGCTATTCATGTCCCTTTTACCCAGTCCCTCTGATACGGTCACCTCGCTATTCACGTCCCTTTTACCCAGTCCCACTGATACGGTCACCTCGCTATCACGTCCCTTTTCCCCAGTCCCACTGATACGGTCACCTCGCTATTCACGTCCCTTTTACTCAGTCCCACTGATACGGTCATCTCAATATCACGTCCCTTTTACCCAGTCCCACTGATACGGTCACCTCGCTATTCACATCCCTTTTACCAAGTCCCACTGATACGGTCACTTCGTTATCACGTCCCTTTTACCCAGTCCCACTGATACGGTCACCTCACTATTCACGTCCCTTTTACCCAGTCCCACTGATACGGTCACCTCGCTATCACGTCCCTTTTACTCAGTCCCACTGATACGGTCACCTCGCTATCACGTCCCTTTTCCCCAGTCCCACTGATACGGTCACCTCGCTATTCACGTCCCTTTTACTCAGTCCCACTGATACGGTCATCTCAATATCACGTCCCTTTTACCCAGTCCCACTGATACGGTCACCTCGCTATTCACATCCCTTTTACCAAGTCCCACTGATACGGTCACTTCGTTATCACGTCCCTTTTACCCAGTCCCACTGATACGGTCACCTCACTATTCACGTCCCTTTTACCCAGTCCCACTGATATGGTCACTTCGCTATCACGTCCCTTTTACTCAGTCCCACTGATACGGTCACCTCGCTATTCACGTCCCTTTTACTCAGTCCCACTGATACGGTCACCTCGCTATTCACGTCCCTTTTCCCCAGTCCCACTGATACGGTCACCTCGCTATTCACGTCCCTTTTACTCAGTCCCACTGATACGGTCACCTCGCTATTCACGTCCCTTTTACCCAGTCCCACTGATACGGTCACCTCGCTATTCACGTCCCTTTTCCCCAGTCCCACTGATACGGTCACCTCGCTATCACGTCCCTTTTCCCCAGTCCCACTGATACGGTCACCTCGCTATTCAAGTCCCTTTTACTCAGTCCCACTGATACGGTCACCTCGCTATCACGTCCCTTTTACCCAGTCCCACTGATATGGTCACCTCGCTATTCACGTCCCTTTTACCCAGTCCCACTGATACGGTCACCTCGCTATTCATGTCCCTTTTACCCAGTCCCTCTGATACGGTCACCTCGCTATTCACGTCCCTTTTACCCAGTCCCACTGATACGGTCACCTCGCTATCACGTCCCTTTTCCCCAGTCCCACTGATACGGTCACCTCGCTATTCACGTCCCTTTTACTCAGTCCCACTGATACGGTCATCTCAATATCACGTCCCTTTTACCCAGTCCCACTGATACGGTCACCTCGCTATTCACATCCCTTTTACCAAGTCCCACTGATACGGTCACTTCGTTATCACGTCCCTTTTACCCAGTCCCACTGATACGGTCACCTCACTATTCACGTCCCTTTTACCCAGTCCCACTGATACGGTCACCTCGCTATCACGTCCCTTTTACTCAGTCCCACTGATACGGTCACCTCGCTATCACGTCCCTTTTCCCCAGTCCCACTGATACGGTCACCTCGCTATTCACGTCCCTTTTACTCAGTCCCACTGATACGGTCATCTCAATATCACGTCCCTTTTACCCAGTCCCACTGATACGGTCACCTCGCTATTCACATCCCTTTTACCAAGTCCCACTGATACGGTCACTTCGTTATCACGTCCCTTTTACCCAGTCCCACTGATACGGTCACCTCACTATTCACGTCCCTTTTACCCAGTCCCACTGATATGGTCACTTCGCTATCACGTCCCTTTTACTCAGTCCCACTGATACGGTCACCTCGCTATTCACGTCCCTTTTACTCAGTCCCACTGATACGGTCACCTCGCTATTCACGTCCCTTTTCCCCAGTCCCACTGATACGGTCACCTCGCTATTCACGTCCCTTTTACTCAGTCCCACTGATACGGTCACCTCGCTATTCACGTCCCTTTTACCCAGTCCCACTGATACGGTCACCTCGCTATTCACGTCCCTTTTCCCCAGTCCCACTGATACGGTCACCTCGCTATCACGTCCCTTTTCCCCAGTCCCACTGATACGGTCACCTCGCTATTCAAGTCCCTTTTACTCAGTCCCACTGATACGGTCACCTCGCTATCACGTCCCTTTTACCCAGTCCCACTGATATGGTCACCTCGCTATTCACGTCCCTTTTACCCAGTCCCACTGATACGGTCACCTCGCTATTCATGTCCCTTTTACCCAGTCCCTCTGATACGGTCACCACGCTATTCACGTCCCTTTTACCCAGTCCCACTGATACGGTCACCTCGCTATCACGTCCCTTTTCCCCAGTCCCACTGATACGGTCACCTCGCTATTCACGTCCCTTTTACTCAGTCCCACTGATACGGTCATCTCAATATCACGTCCCTTTTACCCAGTCCCACTGATACGGTCACCTCGCTATTCACATCCCTTTTACCAAGTCCCACTGATACGGTCACTTCGTTATCACGTCCCTTTTACCCAGTCCCACTGATACGGTCACCTCACTATTCACGTCCCTTTTACCCAGTCCCACTGATACGGTCACCTCGCTATCACGTCCCTTTTACTCAGTCCCACTGATACGGTCACCTCGCTATCACGTCCCTTTTCCCCAGTCCCACTGATACGGTCACCTCGCTATTCACGTCCCTTTTCCCCAGTCCCACTGATACGGTCACCTCGCTATTCACGTCCCTTTTACTCAGTCCCACTGATATGGTCACCTCGCTATTCACGTCCCTTTTACCCAGTCCCACTGATACGGTCACCTCGCTATTCACGTCCCTTTTACTCAGTCCCACTGATACGGTCACCTCGCTATTCACGTCCCTTTTCCCCAGTCCCACTGATACGGTCACCTCGGTATTCACGTCCCTTTTACTCAGTCCCACTGATACGGTCACCTCGCTATTCACGTCCCTTTTACCCAGTCCCACTGATACGGTCACCTCGCTATTCACGTCCCTTTTCCCCAGTCCCACTGATACGGTCACCTCGCTATCACGTCCCTTTTCCCCAGTCCCACTGATACGGTCACCTCGCTATTCAAGTCCCTTTTACTCAGTCCCACTGATACGGTCACCTCGCTATCACGTCCCTTTTACCCAGTCCCACTGATATGGTCACCTCGCTATTCACGTCCCTTTTACCCAGTCCCACTGATACGGTCACCTCGCTATTCATGTCCCTTTTACCCAGTCCCTCTGATACGGTCACCTCGCTATTCACGTCCCTTTTACCCAGTCCCACTGATACGGTCACCTCGCTATCACGTCCCTTTTCCCCAGTCCCACTGATACGGTCACCTCGCTATTCACGTCCCTTTTACTCAGTCCCACTGATACGGTCATCTCAATATCACGTCCCTTTTACCCAGTCCCACTGATACGGTCACCTCGCTATTCACATCCCTTTTACCAAGTCCCACTGATACGGTCACTTCGTTATCACGTCCCTTTTACCCAGTCCCACTGATACGGTCACCTCACTATTCACGTCCCTTTTACCCAGTCCCACTGATACGGTCACCTCGCTATCACGTCCCTTTTACTCAGTCCCACTGATACGGTCACCTCGCTATCACGTCCCTTTTCCCCAGTCCCACTGATACGGTCACCTCGCTATTCACGTCCCTTTTACTCAGTCCCACTGATACGGTCATCTCAATATCACGTCCCTTTTACCCAGTCCCACTGATACGGTCACCTCGCTATTCACATCCCTTTTACCAAGTCCCACTGATACGGTCACTTCGTTATCACGTCCCTTTTACCCAGTCCCACTGATACGGTCACCTCACTATTCACGTCCCTTTTACCCAGTCCCACTGATATGGTCACTTCGCTATCACGTCCCTTTTACTCAGTCCCACTGATACGGTCACCTCGCTATTCACGTCCCTTTTACTCAGTCCCACTGATACGGTCACCTCGCTATTCACGTCCCTTTTCCCCAGTCCCACTGATACGGTCACCTCGCTATTCACGTCCCTTTTACTCAGTCCCACTGATACGGTCACCTCGCTATTCACGTCCCTTTTACCCAGTCCCACTGATACGGTCACCTCGCTATTCACGTCCCTTTTCCCCAGTCCCACTGATACGGTCACCTCGCTATCACGTCCCTTTTCCCCAGTCCCACTGATACGGTCACCTCGCTATTCAAGTCCCTTTTACTCAGTCCCACTGATACGGTCACCTCGCTATCACGTCCCTTTTACCCAGTCCCACTGATATGGTCACCTCGCTATTCACGTCCCTTTTACCCAGTCCCACTGATACGGTCACCTCGCTATTCATGTCCCTTTTACCCAGTCCCTCTGATACGGTCACCTCGCTATTCACGTCCCTTTTACCCAGTCCCACTGATACGGTCACCTCGCTATCACGTCCCTTTTCCCCAGTCCCACTGATACGGTCACCTCGCTATTCACGTCCCTTTTACTCAGTCCCACTGATACGGTCATCTCAATATCACGTCCCTTTTACCCAGTCCCACTGATACGGTCACCTCGCTATTCACATCCCTTTTACCAAGTCCCACTGATACGGTCACTTCGTTATCACGTCCCTTTTACCCAGTCCCACTGATACGGTCACCTCACTATTCACGTCCCTTTTACCCAGTCCCACTGATACGGTCACCTCGCTATCACGTCCCTTTTACTCAGTCCCACTGATACGGTCACCTCGCTATCACGTCCCTTTTCCCCAGTCCCACTGATACGGTCACCTCGCTATTCACGTCCCTTTTACTCAGTCCCACTGATACGGTCATCTCAATATCACGTCCCTTTTACCCAGTCCCACTGATACGGTCACCTCGCTATTCACATCCCTTTTACCAAGTCCCACTGATACGGTCACTTCGTTATCACGTCCCTTTTACCCAGTCCCACTGATACGGTCACCTCACTATTCACGTCCCTTTTACCCAGTCCCACTGATACGGTCACCTCGCTATCACGTCCCTTTTACTCAGTCCCACTGATACGGTCACCTCGCTATTCACGTCCCTTTTACTCAGTCCCACTGATACGGTCACCTCGCTATTCATGTCCCTTTTATTCAGTCCCACTGATACGGTCACCTCGCTATCACGTCCCTTTTACTCAGTCCCAGTGATACGGTCACCTCGCTATTCATGTCCCTTTTACTCAGTCCAACTGATACGGTCACCTCGCTATCACGTCCCTTTTACTCAGTCCCACTGATACGGTCACCTCGCTATTCACGTCCCTTTTACCCAGTCCCACTGATACGGTCACCTCGCTATCACGTCCCTTTTACCCAGTCCCACTGATATGGTCACCTCGCTATTCACGTCCCTTTTACCCAGTCCCACTGATACGGTCACCTCGCTATTCACGTCCCTTTTACCCAGTCCCACTGATACGGTCACCTCGCTATTCACGTCCCTTTTACCCAGTCCCACTGATACGGTCACCTCGCTATTCACGTCCCTTTTACCCAGTCCCACTGATACGGTCACCTCGCTATTCACGTCCCTTTTACCCAGTCCCACTGATACGGTCACCTCGCTATTCACGTCCCTTTTACTCAGTCCCATGGGTGACCCTAATAGCGAGGGTCCACTGTACAGTCAGACTGCAAAGTTTCAAAACAAAACGTATCAAAGACCTGCCATAAACCCTCTCCCTTACACTTACTACATAATGTGATATGTGTCGTCAGAACTTAGTAGTTCTTGATGAACTATACAGTTGCTAATGACCAGCTACCTAAAGCCTATCCTATAGCCAGTGCTGTATGGGCAGCACTGGTAATTATACACAACTGTCAACATGTAGAAACCAGGCAACCAAGGTAGGATGTTGGGCCTACTGATATGTAGCCAGGCACAGGAGCTCCAACTATTTATAGTAGGCCACACAGTCTGACACAGTTGCTACAGCACTGCCTAGGCCCTGTGTTGACATCCATGGCTGTTTGCAAAGGCTTACTGCTAAACATAGTGCAGAGATGATAAGTTGAGCTGATACAGCAACAAGACAGCCATAAACAGAACCACCAGGTGAATCTACTTCCTTCCACTCACTCTTTATCTCGCTGCCTTCAAACGCTCGCAACAATAACATTTGGGCAAATAACAAGTTCCTAGTAACGCTGGTAAACACCGAAAAACAATAACGCAACAGTGGTCGTAAGATTTTAAATATTAACGTTTCCATTGAAAATCAGACTCAGACTCGATTTATTTGACCTATAAATGCGATACATATACAATGATTAAAGTAAGTAATAGATAAGGTCGGGAGACTCCCATTAAGATATATAATATTGCTGGCACAGGAGCCACCCCATAAAAATAAACAACAACAAGATTTACTTGACACAAATCAGAGTAGCATATGACTTGTTTTTACAGTTGATAATTACTCAGTGTATCAACATACATACATAATACAAGGACTGATTATATGTACTCGTGTACACATTGATGCACATATGGATACTTAGGTGTACATTTCAATACGTATTATGAATTACAAATAAAGCAATTATGAAAACGACAACTGCGGCAAACATCACTTCTACATAAATATACGTAAAGTTACATCATAATTACACAGAAAACCATTCACAAAATACAACTGGGGGGCTGAGGCCAGATGAAAGTAATTTTGTCTGATATAGGTCATGGACATTCTGAGATGGTCCCTAAGGTGTTGTCAACAGACCATTCTTGCAAGTGTAGTGAGTTATTATCTGAGGACCTCGCAACCTCTAAATAAATCAAATGTATAACAGACATCACTTTCACTTTGATCTGTTCACAACTGAAGGTCTAAATATGTGACAGCTCGCAATGGTTCAAACAGTAAGGCACATTTTACAAACTACAAGTAAAGCCAAAAATACATTCACGGGGTGGTATATCATAGTATATGATTCGACACATAAGTGCCTAATGTTCAATTTGACGTTGTCTGACTCGCAACACTACTGAATTTATTTAGTGGGTAGTGGGTCAGTTTAACCTCCCATGTAACTTTGCAACAAATTGAATTGTAAACACAAATGACACTGATATCCTTGTAAAACTGAAATGTTGTCTCATCAACTGAAAATGGAAGACATTTTGCCAGTTTAGTTGGGAAAAAAACAATTACTAAAATGGCAAAAAGAAAAAAGTGAGATTGTGTACATAATTCCTGAATGACACATGCTGATAAATAATATATGGTGAATGAATAATCATGTTAGCGCATGCATGCTTGCACACATCTGTAGCCAGACAAGTACATGGTTTCACGTGAACTGCATGCCTGACCCACAATCACACAGTCTCAGCAGACAACGTACATAACACAGCCGCAGGCCGCAATAACACACTGGTTCAAACACAGGTGAACATCAACGACTCAATAACACACTCTGGTTGACCCAACTTGACACACGCTGGCCTCCTGAGCAAGTCAGTCACAGTACTGTCAAAGTACTAACACAGTCCCTGGGCAATACCTGAAATTTCAGCACATCTCCTGATTTATTTTGAGTTAAAGATGGTTTATTATTTATGTTTTATGTTAACCCTTTACTGGATTAATTATTTCAACTTTTCCAATAAAAAATTCTTCACCACCTACGTTATGATGCTGTATCCAACAGACCATAATAAAAAATTATATATATACAGAGAAATATATGAAATAAATATTTATATATGCTAACTTGTATTGATAGAAATATTTAGTTTTCAGTTAAGAAAGAAAGAAGGACTAGAGGACATGAAGTTACATTAGTAAAGGAGCAGTGTAGAGTAGATATATATATATAAGAAAGTTCTCATTTTCACAAAGGACTGGAATGAAACAGATTATCTGCTGATTGTGTGGGTGCTACTAGCATGAATGTTTAAGAGTAAAATTGACAAATACTTCAGAAGGGCAGGATACACGTAGACATCTAGAGTTAATTCTCTGGGTGGCAATCTTGTTAAATCTTGTTAACTTGGTATGGCAGCACTGATTTTGCATTTATTGTAGTTTTTTCAAATATATGGCAATAGACCAAGCAAAAAGTATAAAACTGGTATGTTGCCTCGGGACAACAACGTCCAATAAAGGGTTAAACAGTGTATGCGTTGTACTTAGCATGTTGACCTAAAAATATGTACATAACAAGAGAAAGGCTACATAAATTCTACATGTGTTAATACTGTGGCACCTCATTACTATGGCAATGGACCAAAGTGATTTCAACAGCCCGGTGACCAAATCAACTAATTTCTTAAACTTTTAGTTTTACTTACGAAAATAAAATATGTTGGTACTGTCACTATCTTAGTGTGACCAATATTGTGATGTTGTCTTATTAGCAAGGTGGTTGTATCATTGAGGTGACCATACAGCGAGGTTGAACTGTACTTCAAAGAACACAGTATTTTAGTGTGGTGAGTTTCTCCGACTGCGAGCTAGGCGATCAACTAAACCAGTGTGGTATTCAAGATGTCTCAACGGTTGGCGCTTGCATTGTCACTAGGACGTAATAGACCCTGTTCACATGTCAGGCTGGCAGTCGAGCCAGTTATCTGAACTCATTTCATGTACATTGGATACAACTCAGTGCCTGGAAGATAGTTTGAAATACTTGGGTATGTTTTTCAGAAAAGACTACAAGCCATTGGTCTCCTCAATCTAGTGTCTATGCCATGCCCAGCAGCTTGCAGCCAGGAGAAATTAAAGATTCTGTATAACCGAATATATTATCTCTCTATTAACAGGAGGAGCTTTAGGAAGAAGTTTGTGAGGAGTCAACTAAAGTGGGTCGGATATGAGGAGTGAATGGGAGTAGAACGGTTGGCAAAGAAAGCACATACCTGGAGGCTGGAATGATAAAGGGCAGACTAGACTGTGACGGAAGGATTGTGTAAAGAGAAATTTTGAGGGATTGGGAGAGGAGTAGAGAACAGGAGCGAAAGAGAGAGAGGAGTAGATAACAAGAGCGAAAGAGAGAAAGGAGTAGAGAACAATAGCAAAAGAGAGAGAGGAGTAGAGAACAAGAGCGAAAGAGAGAGAGGAGTAGAGAACAATAGCGAAAGTGAGAGAGGAGTAGAGAACAAGAGCAAAAGAGAGAGAGGAGTAGAGAACAAGAGCAAAAGAGAGAGAAGAGTAGAGAACAGGAGCGAAAGAGAGAGAGTAGAGAACAGGAGCGAAAGAGAGAGAGGAGTAGAGAACAATAGCGAAAGAGAGAGAGGAGTAGAAAACAAGAGCGAAAGAGAGAGAGGGGTAGAAAACAAGAGCAAAAGAGAGAGAAGATTAGAGAACAAGAGTGAAAGAGAGAGAGGAGTAGAGAACAAGAGTGAAAGAGAGAGAAGATTAGAGAACAAGGTCGAATGAGAGAGGATTAGAGAACAAGAGCGAATGAGAGAGAATTAGAGAACAAGAGCGAAAGAGGGAGGGGAGTGGAGAACAAGAGTGAACGAGAGAGAGGAGTAGAGAACAAGAGTGAAAGAGGGAGGGGAGTGGAGAAAAAGAGTGAACGAGGGAGGGGAGTAGAGAACAAGAGCGAAAGAGGGAGGGGAGTAGAGAACAAGAGCAAAAGAGAGAGAGGAGTAGAGAACAGGAGCGAAAGAGAGAGAGGAGTAGACAACAGGAGCGAAAGAGAGAGAGGAGTAGACAACAGGAGCGAAAAAGAGAGAGAGGAGTAGAGAATAGGAGCGAAAGAGAGAGAGGAGTAGAGAACAAGGGCGAAAGAGAGAGAGGAGTAGAGAACAGGAGCGAAAGAGAGAGAGGAGTAGAGAACAGGAGCGAAAGAGAGAGAGTAGTAGAGAACAGGAGCGAAAGAGAGAGAGGAGTAGAGAACAGGAGCGAAAGAGAGAGAGGAGTAGAGAACAGGAGCGAAAGAGAGAGAGGAGTAGAGAACAGGAGCGAAAGAGAGAGAGGAGTAGAGAACAAGAGTGAAAGAGAGGAGTAGAGAACAGGAGCGAAAAAGAGAGAGGAGTAGAGAACAAGAACGCAAGAGAGAGAGGAGTAGAGAACAAGAGCGAAAGAGAGAGGAGTAGAGAACAAGAGCGAAAGAGAGAGAGGAGTAGAGAACAGGAGCGAAAGAGAGAGAGGAGTAGAGAACAGGAGCGAAAGAGAGAGAGGAGTAGAGAACAGTAGCGAAAGAGAGAGAGGATTAGAGAATAAAAGTGACAGAGAGAGGGGGAGTGGAGAACAAGAGTGAAAGAGAGAGAGGAGTAGAGACGGCTGGTGGAGACATCAACACAAGAATAGCGAGGGGGAAGAAACAGAGAAATCAAGGATCAGTATCAATTGAGGCCAACCTCAGCCCTGACATACAGGGAAACAAACAGCAACAACATGTTTAGTGCATATATCTGTGTCACCTTAGCACCTCTATGTACACCACACCCAACAACTACGTAGTGCATATATATATTTGTGTCACCTTAGCACCTCTATGTACACCACACCCCACAAGTGTGTAGTGTGCAGTCATCATGTAATCAAGGTGCCAGCATTACTATGGTACGGTCCACTGGTTAACAAATGATTTCCAACAACGCATAGCCCCTTGAGCTGCACTAGGGCAATTCACAAATGTCAGCAATTTCCTAAATTTGCATACCAACACCGTAAATGATGCTGACTTTATTGCCGATATTTTGAAATAAACATGCAACGGTATTTGTTTTTTTTTATGGATTTATGGCGCAGGATTTTTAAAATGCACAAGGCAAAGCTTTGCAAAGTGTCATGGCGCCCCTGCTATCTGGTGTCAACCAACGTAAACAGGGACGCAGGCGGAAGGCGCTAATAGAAACCGTTTCGTGATCATTGTCTGGTTGTCCGCTAAGCACATTGAAGACATGCTATTAATTAAACAGACTTGTCACATCGTTATAACACGCATAAGTGTACAGATTTCAGTTTTGAACACAAAACTTGAAGGAATAACAACAGCCTAGGTTACGCTGACTCAAAGTGATATAGTCTGGGTTTCGTAGTTCTAACAAATTCCGTCGGATGGCGACTTTGGCGTCATATTTGGTGCAAGCGAAAATTGTCGAACAAAAATAATTAGTGACACTGAGTTGCACAGTACATGGCCTGTGGGACTGATTTCTTTAATATAGTGTCAATTTTGGCTGTGACATTACTTTAATTGCCCATAATACTAGTAGATAGCCTTAGGCTTGATTTTATTTTAGTGTTTAGAAATGATGCACACTGCAGCTTCTAATGTTATTTTGTTTTAAAAGGTTTGACAAATTGGATTCGGTTGATTTTGTTCAACTGTAAGTATAACTCACATTGATGAAAGACCATTTAAATATACAATTCCTTATTATTCTGTAACTCACATTGATGAAAGACCATTTAAATATACAATTCCTTATTCTGTAACTCACATTGATGAAAGACCATTTAAATGTACAATTCCTTATTATGTAACTCACACTGATGAAAGACCATTTAAATGTGCAATTTAAGTCGGCAAAATATATTGGAATGCTGGAATATATTAAAGAGTGAAATTAAGTGCATAGTCGATAAATTTGTGCCCTTCAAAAAACAAGGAAAACGGTCCAAAAAGAAACACTTATCGAAAGAAGCCATTAGAAAAATTAAGTATAAACAAATGATGTGGAAGTGATATAGATGTACTGGAAATGATGAAGACTACAACAGTTATAAAGAAGCACTTAACCAAGCTTCAGCTGAAATTATAAATTCAAAATGAAGCTATGAACAACAATTAGCTAGTAATATAAAACATGACAACAAGAGTTTTTATGCGTATGTTCGAAGCAAACAGAAAGTTCAAGATAAGGTCGGTCCTCTAGAAGATAGTGCTGGAAATATAATATCAGAGGGATTCTTAATGGCAGAAGACCTGAATGAGTACTTTAGTTCAGTGTTTACCAGGGAAGATATTAGTTCACTGCCAGTACCAGAGGCTAAGTTCAAGGGGGCAGATTCAGACTATTTAGGACAATTAATTGTAACCCCGGAAATGGTAGCTAAGAAAATAAGGGCTATGAAGGATATTAAATCACCTGGAGTGGATGGTATTCCACCCAAACTACTATTGGAAATTTTTGAACAAATTAGCATACCGCTTGCAACAGTTTTCAACTTGTCATTAGAAGAGGGAGTGGTTCCTTTAGAATGGAAAGAAGCAAACATTATACCGTTATTCAAAAAAGGTTCGAGAAACAAGTCAGAGAACTATAGACCAGTGAGTTTAACATCAGTGATTTCCAAATTAATAGACGATTAATTAAAGATCACATGGTGGATTTTCTTGTTAAACAAAACTTGATAAACCCATCTCAACATGGTTTTTTTAAAGCAAGGTCATGCTTAACAAATATGTTATGTTTTTTGGAAGACATCACTAAGTGGGTAGATGAGGGATCACCAGTAGATATCGTCTACTTAGATTTTCAAAAAGCTTTTGACAAAGTACCACATCAAAGATTACTGCTTAAACTAAAGGCCCATGGCATAGGAAATGGTCTAATAAACTGGATAGAACAATGGCTGATTGACAGAAGACAACATGTAGTAGTTGATGGGGAGGCTTCAAACTGGAAATCGGTATTGAGTGGGGTACCACAGGGATCAGTATTAGAACCTATATTATTCTTAATATATATCAACGATGTAGATGATGAAATAACAAGCAAGGTGTTGAAATTTGCGGATGATACAAAAGTGTTTAGAAGAATTAAAAGTGATGGAGATAGACAGCATTTACAAGATGATCTTGACAGGTTGATCAAATGGTCTGAAAAGTGGCAAATGCTGTTCAATTTTGGGAAATGTAAATGCCTCCACACAGGACATGGGAACGAAGAGGTAGAATATACAATGGGGGGTACTGTACTAAGTACTACTGTAAAAGAAAAGGACTTAGGGTTAACCATTAGTGCTGATATGAAGGTTTCAGAGCAGTGCGGAATTGCAGCTTCAAAGGGAAATCAAATCCTTGGATTAATTATGCGAAACATAACGTATAAGGAAAAAGAACTAATAATACCGCTGTACAAAACAATAGTTAGGCCTCATTTAGAATATTGTATTCAAGCGTGGAGGCCATATTGCAGGAAGGACATAGATATGCTAGAAAGAGTGCAGAGGAGAGCAACTAAAATTATACCAAAACTGAGGGATCTTAGTTATGAAATACGCCTAAAAAAAATGCGGTTTAACAACACTAGAGACCAGGAGATTGAGAGGAGATCAGATAGAAGTGTTTAAAATATTGAAGGGTTATGAAAATATTGATAGAAATATTTTTTTCTCAGTTAAGAAAGATAGAAGGACTAGAGGACATGAACTTACATTAGCAAAGGAGCAGAGTAGAATGGATATAAGAAAGTTTTCATTTTCACAAAGGATTGTAAATGAATGGAACAGATTACCTGCTGATTGTGTGGGTGCCACTGCTAGTAGCATACCTCAGACGGGCGGGATTCACATAGATAAAAGGGTCGGACTGTCAATAAGCCAAAGGGCTTCCTTGTCCACCTGCCACCTAGAGTTAATTCTCTGGGTGGCAATCTTGTTAAATCTTGTTAAAAGTCCAGCCAGTACGAACATTAGAACTGGTTCTGTAGATATGATTTGACTATCGTACCATCTGAATGGTCAATTTTGCTAGGAATAAAAAGTAGTTATACATATACAAACATCCATTCAGTGAGTGCACAACTTACCTGCTGGCAGAGCAAACGTGGCCATCTCGGTGAGGAAATAACAGCGGAAGTCTCCCTTGCGCTGTCGCAACGTTGACGCCACACCGCGCAGGATGTCGCTGGCGACATCTGGTGCTACATGCGACGGCACGCGTTTCTTTACCGTTGCCACGACGTCGGTTGACGTGAGGAGTGCAGTAAGCATGTCCTCTCGCTGGAAGCGGATCGCCAGATGCACTAATGTGTAGCCAACTTCAAAAGCACTTGGTCGGTTCAATAATGTACAATCGTCTGATGTGAGCTGACGGGCTGGATCGCCATTCGCCATCAGGTAGGCTTCGACAGCGTTCGTGTCGCCCTCTATGACCCCCTGACATGCATTCAGCCACAGCCAATCACACTCTTTTAATCGTGTGCGTATGCGTCGGATACGATTCTCCTCGTTCTTATTGCTGTCCTGTCCGTACCAGTCCTGCTGGTGGTATATGTTCGCCGAAGCGGTGGCGCCACCTAACTGTTCAATTTTATTGATGTTGTCGATGCGGTGCATGGACGACGACGGCGACTGCCTCTTGGAGGCGCTGCTGCATAACTTGTTATCTTCCATCGGGTCCTGCATTGCTGCGTTGCCAGTATCTGGCGCAGAACTCAACGACGTGTAGCTCTTTCCCCGAGGCACGCCACAAAGCACGCACTTGAGCGAGCGTGGCCAGTTCTCGTAGGTGCACACGCGACAGTTCCACTTAGTCACTTTGGCGGCGGACACCGATGCTGCGATCTTGTTTTTGTCGTTGTTCAACGCCTTCGCTGCCTCTGGTGAGTTCGGTGAAGTCCGTGGAGACGTGTGTTGCGCCCCGCCAGAACCAAGCAGTGAGCCTCCGATGCTGACGTTGATGCTGAGTGGCTGCATGCGATCGTGGCCGGCCGAGGCAGTCCGAGCGATGACTTTGACCGGCGGGGACCGCGGCATCAAACACTGCGTACATCGCACTGACTTCGGCCAGTTGAGGTATGTACACACCTGACACGCCCACTTGTGGGATTGCTCAGAACTAGTACGAACGCTGCTATTGGACGATGATGGAGACTCTGATGGTGGCGATGCCAGTGAGCCCATCTGGTAGATGTCCTGTTTGTCAACCGGCACTTCCTCGCAGATGTATTGCAGTGGCTTCGGTGCACGACACAGCGTGCACTTCTTCGATGCCGGCCAGTTCTCGTAGGTGCAATACCCGCACGCCCATTTCTGCACTGACCGAGCCTCGGACATGGCAAATGTCAGTATTACGAGTTAGACCCAGTTGCGAAGTCCAAGGCACCCAGTTGGGCAGGAATCCTACCTCTTGGGCGACTGGGCCTGTGGCGTGAGTTACATGTAACTCTCTTCTCTGAAAATGCATGAACAAACATTCACAGTAGATGTAATAATTGGAAGTAAAATAAAATGCAAAACAATTTTAAAAAATTCATCATTGACAACTATGATATGCTGGCATATAACTGAAACATTCACACAGACGATTTAGTTGGTGTATATCACAGTAGTCAGTAGTATGAGTGTGACTTTCTAAACGTCAAACAGGTATGAGCCATTTCAATTTCAATACACGTGATGTCAAGTCTCAAAAGAAGAATCCAGTCACACAAATACATTAATAGTGCTATTGAACACTGCCACTACTGGCACTTGCCAGCCTGACACTCACTGCCCACGGGTATGCAACTCACTAGTGAGTCTAGGTAGGACTGACTACCTACTCAGAGTCAGACTCAGTCAGTCAGTGACAGTGTCTCAATCTCTGGCTCTGCCCTGGCACTTGTCTAGGATTTGACCAACTGGTCCATCTGTGTATAGACGGGTCTGTCTAACAGACAATCATCCGCAAACAGACGGACATTGTATGTCACTTGCATGGGTAGATCATTTATATGCAGTAAAAATAACAGAGGGGCTAAAACAGTACCCTGAAGCACGCCTGACTTGACATTGACATTATCCAAAAAACTCCCTTCTACAAGGACTCTCTGTGTATGGTGTTTAAGAAAGTTAGCTATCCAGTGATATATGTTACCATTTATGCCATAATGACTGAGTTTACAAAGAAGTTTGTTGTGGGGTACAGTGTCGAAAGCTTTAGAGAAATCGAGGATAGCAAGATCAACTTGGATCTTACTATCCCTGAATTTTTGCAGATCTTGCTTGATGAGTTGTTACTAGCTGTAATTTGCATGAATGCTGTTTTCTAAAACCATGTTGGATAGCAGTTAGAATGTCATACTCATCAAGACATGTGAGCAGATGATATGTTCGAGTAGTTTACATGCTACATATGTTAATGATATAGGCCTGTAGTTGGACGCATCATGGACATTGCCTTTCTTATGTATCGACATAACATCTGCCTTTCTCCGGTCTAATGGTATTTCCCTTTTGTTTAGTGACTGCTTAAAGAGGAGTGTGAAAATTGGGGCAAGCTCAGCTGCTAGTTCCTTCAACACATGACAGGGAATGTTATCTGGATCGGACGCTTTAGAGGGGTTAATGTCCGACAGTAGCTTCTTGACACCAACAGTGTCAGCATGCAATGTACTTATGGTTGGGAAGCTTTTGCCTTGGATTTTTGGCATGGCTGTGCCGTCATCTTTTGTGAAGACAGATGGGAACGGCCTTTTTAGAATATCTGCCTTCGTTGTACTGTCAGTGTTAGCAACACCATACTCCCTCAGGGGAGGTATTCAAAAGTTTTCTTGCCTCTGGGATTTTATATATCGCCAGAAAGGTCTGGTGTTATTCTCCTCTTGACTGGTTGATAGTAACCTGTTAATGTAATTCCAGTGTGTCTTTCTTATCTCTTGGGCAACAAGTCTTTTGAAGTGTTTGAATTTTACCCAGTCCTGCTGGTTTTGGTTTTACGCACGCATTGATATAATCTGTTTTTCTTTCTGCACATTCGCTTGAGAGCAGCTGTCAGCCAAGGGAGATGATATCTGACATCTTACTTGGGAAAAACTTGCTAATGATCGTAGAAATGTAAGTTTTAATGGCATTCTAATTTTCATTTACCCTTTAGGCTTTACTTTAGCCTAGGCCTACTGAAAGGTTGACATGCTCTTGGAGACTTGGGAATATGTATTACCAAAGGTTGACGTAATTTCCCTCATTTTATTCCAATCTGCCTTCGAGAACAGGTGGATTTGACGAGATGGTTTGTTTATGTACTCAGTTCTAATATTTGAGTCTGTGAGGATAATCTCATGATCTGATATACCTGGGAATGGGATGGAATCAGAGTGCTTGGTTAGACTCAGACTGAGTTGGCTTGTTTGTGCAGAAAAGATCTAGGATTTTTCCTTCGCGGGTGGGAGCACGATGAATTTGGGTTAGATGATGTTCTTCCAGGATATTAATGACCTTGTCACAACTAGACAACTGACACACACAGCTACAAATAACCATTAGCGTTCGAGTGAAAGCAACGACAACAACCGACTACCGTCCCGAGCTTGTGTGGTCTCAGCGTTGACGTATTCTGCTCTCGCGAGGCTGATAAACAACCGAAAATATAACATTCAGACATCACTCACCGCAACAGTAATTCATCAATACACATGTATACCATCCATATGTTACCCGGTTATCAACTTACCCATGAAAATACAATTAGCTACTGACTGTCGATCAGTATAACACGGTCTGTCAAAATATCAACACAACAACGGGAACCATATTGAATATGGAACCCAAAGCAACCATGACGTCATTCCGACTTGACGGGCAAACTACGCTTCTGACTGACTATTGGACAACATGCAGAAATTCATTTTATCTACTGAGATACACATATGTGACTATATTTTGATGACATTAAGAGTTCATTTCAAAAATTATGTTCACTTCAAGTTCAGTTAAAATAATGTTACATCTCTTTTATTTTACGGTAAATCACAAGGAGAGTTACGGGAATTTCCCGTCTGGGTCGAAGCAAATCACAAACCAAGGTACAACAACACGAAGCGGAAATACACGTTGTCGATGGCAAATGGTATTTTTTTTGTTATTATTAATCAATCAATAAATTATTTTACCATGATGATTTTACAAACTTGATTTTACAAACCTACATATTTATCTCTCATAAATACTTTACCAAATGCTATATATTTCTTAAACACACACACACATGCACGCACACCCACGCGCACACACACTCTCTCTCTCTCACACACACACACACACACACACACACACACACACACACACACACACACACACACACACACACACACACACACACACACACACACACACACACACACACACACACACACACACACACACACACACACACACACACACACACACACACACTCTCTCTCTCTCTCTCTCTCTCTCTCTCTCTCTCTCACACACACACACGCACACACACACACACACACAAATAAACACGCACGCACGCGCGCGCATAGTCACACACACACACACACACACACACACACACACACACACACACACACACACACACGAATGAAAACTTTTTAATTACTGTCGACGAATTAATATATTGACAAACGACGTTTTATATTCGAAGAGTGATACTTTAACTTAATAAACGCAGTTGTACTAGGAAATATATATATATATATATATGAGGCCGCTATATAGCTGCTAACAAAAAAGGGAACGATCGGGAGGGAGAAGTCTGAGGAACAGAAGCTACCCTGTGCGTACGTACGCCAATATATACTGTATGTGCGTGCACGTACTGCACGTGCACGTGCATGCCTACTGTGTAGGATAACAAAATACAGTTAGTAATATAATGCAGCGTTATGCTAAATTCAAATGTACCCAAAATAATTAAAGGTATTAGCAAAACTAACACTCTGCTTACATCACAACCAAATCACTTAAATCACAACCAAAACAAAACCAATTACGTACAATCAGTCACAGTTCTAAGCTACACATTCGATCGGGCCAAAGTGATATTTGTTGGGTGTGGCTATAGGATCGAGGGATTTGAAATAATATAACTTTTAACAATTTCCATTTAGCGAACCACGCTGTATAGCATTCTATTGTATTCCAAGATAATGGTTTGCGCTACCGATGTAACAATACACTGAACTAGCTTCCTTCTTCCATCATAGACAAAGAAGTTCACGCAGGTGCTAACTGCAGTAGCGCAGGTGTTCAGTGTGAGATGACTTCAGGTAATCAGTATGAGATGACTTCAGGTGATCAGTGTGAGATGACTTCAGGTGATCAGTATGAGATTACTTCAGATGATCAGTGTGAGATGACTTCAGGTGATCAGTGTGAGATGACTTTCGGTGATCAGTGTGAGATGACTTCAGGTGATCAGTGTGAGATGACTTTCGGTGATCAGTGTGAGATGACTTCAGGTGATCAATGTGAGATGACTTCAGATGATCAGTGTGAGATGACTTCAGGTGATCAGTGTAAGATGACTTCAGGTGATCAGTGTGAGATGACTTCAGGTGATCAGTGTGAGATGACTTCAGATGATCAGTATGAGATGACTTCAGGTGATCAATGTGAGATGACTTCAGTTGATCAGTGTGAGATGACTTCAGGTGATCAGTGTGAGATGACTTCAAGTGATCAGTATGAGATGACTTCAGATGATCAGTGTGAGATGACTTAAGGTGATCAGTGTGAGATGACTTCAGGTGAACAGTATGAGATGACTTCAGGTGATCAGTATGAGATGACTTCAGGTGATCAGTGTGACATGACTTCAGGTGATCAGTGTGAGATGACTTCAGGTGATCAGGGTGAGATGACTTCAGTTGATCAGTGTGAGATGACTTCCGGTGATCAGTGTGAGATGACTTCAGGTAATCAGTTGAGATGACTTCAGGTGATCAGTGTGAGATGACTTCCGGTGATTAGTGTGAGATGACTTCAGGTGATCAGTGTGAGATGACTTCAGATGATCAATGTGAGATGACTTCAGGTGATCAGTGTAAGATGAATTCAGGTGATCAGTGTGAGATGACTTTAAGTGATCAGTATGAGATTACTTCAGATGATCAGTGTGAGATGACTTAAGGTGATCAGTGTGAGATTACTTCAGGTGAACAGTATGAGATGACTTCAGGTGATCAGTGTGAGATGACTTCAGGTGATCAGTGTGAGATGACTTCAGGTGATCAGGGTGAGATGACTTCAGTTGATCAGTGTGAGATGACTTCCGGTGATCAGTGTGAGATGACTTCAGGTAATCAGTTGAGATGACTTCAGGTGATCAGTGTGAGATGACTTCAGGTGATCAGTGTGACATGACTTCCGGTGATTAGTGTGAGATGACTTCAGGTGATCAGTGTGAGATGACTTCAGGTGATCAGTGTGAGATGACTTCAGGTGATCAGTGTGAGATGGCTTCAGGTGATCAGTATGAGATGACTTCAGATATATAATAATAATCTTTATTGATACATAATGTTAAGTATAGCACAGATGTAGCAGTAATATGAAACATGTATACATTACGTAACAAATGGAACAAAGCAACACATTGCTTGTGTTCCTTATTCATGTCATATATGCAATGAAAACTATGATTCGTGAAAAAAAAAAAAATCTTCATAATAAACTAACTAATTATTTAATAATGCATTATACGAGTACCGTAAGACTGAACACCAGGTACATCTTAACATGCAACATTATACGAGTACCGTAACACTGAACACCAGGTATATCTTAACATGACAACATTACACGAGTACCGTAACACTGAACACCAGGTATATCTTAACATGACAACATTATACGAGTACCTAACACTGAACACCAGGTATATCTTAACATGACAACATTATACGAGTACCGTAACACTGAACACCAGGTATATCTTAACATGACAACATTACACGAGTACCGTAACACTGAACACCAGGTATATCTTAACATGACAACATTATACGAGTACCGTAACACTGAACACCAGGTACATCTTAACACGACAACATTATACGAGTACCTAACACTGAACACCAGGTACATCTTAACATGACAAAATTTCATTAAAGCAGCATTTAGCATATGTTTGCTAGAATTAGACGCTTGGTCCTTTGTTTGAACATATGAAGAGATGTACAATATTGTAAATAGTTATTTGTAATAAATGTATTCCAGATTTTATCAGACTTCAGGTGATCAGATGATCAGTGTGAGATGACTTCAGGTGATCAGTGTGAGATGACTTCAGGTGATCAGTGTAACATGACTTCAGGTGATCAGGGTGAGATGACATCAGTTTATCAGTGTGAGATGATTTCAGGTGATCAGTGTGAGATGACTTCAGGTGATCAGTGTGAGATGACTTCAGTTGATCAGTGTGAGATGACTTCAGATGATCAGTGTGAGATGACTTCAGATGATCAGTGTGAGATGATTTCAGGTGATCTGTGTAAGATGACTTCAGGTGATCAATGTGAGATGACTTTCGGTGATCAGTGTGAGATGACTTCAGGTGATCAGTGTAAGATGACATCAGATGATCAGTATGAGATGACTTCAGGTGATCAGTGTGAGATGACTTCAGGTGATCAGTGTAACATGACTTCAGGTGATCAGGGTGAGATGACATCAGTTTATCAGTGTGAGATGATTTCAGGTGATCAGTGTGAGATGACTTCCAGTGATCAGTGTGAGATGACTTCAGGTGATCAGTGTGAGATGACTTCAGGTGATCAGTGTAAGATGACTTCAGGTGATCAGTGTGAGATGACTTCAGGTGATCAGTGTGAGATGACTTCAGGTGATCAGTGTGAGATGACTTCAGGTGATCAGTGTGAGATGACTTCCAGTGATCAGTGTGAGATGACTTCAGGTGATCAGTGTGAGATGACTTCAGGTGATCAGTGTGAGATGACTTCAGGTGATCAGTGTGAGATGACTTCAGGTAATCAGTTGAGATGACTTCAGGTGATCAGTGTGAGATGACTTCCGGTGATCAGTGTGAGATGACTTCAGGTGATCAGTGTGAGATGACTTCAGGTGATCAGTGTGAGATTACTTCAGGTGATCAGTGTGAGATTACTTCAGGTGATCAGTGTGAGATGACTTCAGTTGATCAGTGTGATATGACTTCCGGTGATTAGTGTGAGATGACTTCAGGTGATCAGTGTGAGATGACCTCAGGTGATCAGTGTGAGATGACTTCAGATGATCAGTGTGAGATATGACTTCAGGTGGAGTGGGATAACATTTCCAAAGGTTTTTCCACTGATGAATGGTTTACCTGAGCTTTTCCACTGTGAGTTCAAAGTCATACGTACTCATCCTTGACGAGCAGTGAAGCTCTCAACGCGGTATAGAGCATTCTGCATGACAGTATTTCCCCTCCACCAATCACCCTAATTTTTGATTGCTGTCATTGATGATCACTCCTGGCTTTATGTCACCAAGGCAGTCTTCTTTATGAATGCATTAATCTGCATGTTGCTGGCTTAATTCCACAGTACGAACATTCCCCTGATATTCCCTACGTCACAAAACTGGATGCTCTGGTTGAATTGCATCTAGTTGTTGTTAGTGCAGCGCCGAACAGTTTGCTGGGCTTTGTTCAAAGTGGCTCTTCATTGGATGGATTTATCCTGTTCTTGCACTGCTATCTCCACCAACCCTCTCCATCAACTTTCTCCCCCAACCCTCTCCACCAACCTTCTACATCAACCTTTTCCACCAACCTTCTCCACCAATCTTCTCCACCAACCCTCTCCATCAACCTTCTCCCCCAACCCTCTCCACCAATCTTCTCCACCAACCTTCTCCACCAATCTTGTACACCAACCTTCTCACCCAACCCTCTCCACCAATCTTCTCCACCAACCTTCTCCCCCCAACCTTGTACACCAACCTTCTCCACCAACCCTCTCCACCAACCTTCTACACCAACCTTCTCCACCAACCTTCTCCCCCAACCTTTTACACCAACCTTCTCCCCCAACCCTCTCTACCAACCTTGTACACCAACCTTCTCACCAACCTTCTCCCCCAACCTTCTGCACCAACCTTCTCCCCCAACCTTCTTCACCTACCTTCTCCCCCAACCTTCTCCGCCAACCTTGTACACCAACCTTCTCCCCCAATCTTGTACACCAACCTTCTCCACCAACCTTCTACATCAACCTTCTCCACCAACCTTCTACACCAACCTTCTCCTCCAACCTTCTCCACCAACCTTCTCCCCCAAACTTCTCCACCAACGTTCTCCCCCAACCTTCTCCCACAACCTTCTCCACCCACCTTCTCCCCCAACCTTGTACACCAACCTTGTACACCAACTTTCTCCCCAACCTTCTACACCAAACTTCTCCACCAACCCTCTCCACCAACCTTCTACACCATCCTTCTCTACCAACCTTCTCCCCCAACCATTTCCACCAATCTTGTACACCAACCTTCTTCACGAATCTTTTACACCAACCTTCTCCACCAACCTTCTCCTCCCTACCCTCTCCATCAACCTTCTCCCCCAACCCTCTCCACCAACTTTCTACACCAACTTTCTCCACCAACCTTCTACACCAACCTTTTCCCCCAACCTTCTCCCCCAACCTTCTCCACCAACCTTCTCTCCCAACCCTCTCCACCAACCTCCTCCCCCCTGCGCTATTGACAGTGGCTTGATTGCTTGAATTACCGGGCCTTCAAAACTTTTGTCGGGCCCGCAGCATTTTTAGGTTATAGGTTCTGTTGGACATTTAAGCGTTGTGTCGGACACTGCCAGGACGTCTCTGCGGGTGGCGTGGTTATCGAGATGTGTGTGATAGAGATCAGAGCGTGCATGAGCTCCAATTCCTTGAAACTGAATGACGAAAAACTGAAGTCATCGTGTTCGGTTCCGCGTAACAGCTGAAGAAAATCGACACCTACACGAAATTATGTCATGCGACGCCGCGGCTATACCGTTAAAACTACGAGTTAAGTATAAGATCTTAATTGCTACTCGTACATCGAGCATCGAATGGGCAGATACCTCAGAACATCAGACATCGTGTCTACCGGTGTCAACCGGTTAAGTCGCCGGGCTCGATCCTGCGAACACAATCTACTTCGAGTCCCGCGAACAAGATGACATTGGAGTGACGGGTCTTTCACTATATTTGCTGGCACCGTCACCATAGAACTCGCTGCCACATCGTCTGAGGTAAACACCAATGACGGATGCTGTTTTTAAAACTAACCTTAAAGTACACACTTTTAGAACAGCCTGTACGACGAGCATATAATATGCTACTGGAATGGCGCCTATACACAACTCACGGGTTATAATTGACAACTAGAATGTTGCTGATGGATTTTAAGATTGACCAATCCTTTTGATTTCATGCACCTCGATTTGAGCTTGGTTTCCAAGGATTTAGCCGCAATAGAAGTTATCTTGTATTATTTTACTGATATTCGGTTGGGCATCGCCATTACAAACGTTTATCGTGTTACGTCAAGATATACAGCATAGTCGCTGGGTGGACATTTTGACTTGGTTTTGCAGATGCAAATGGTCAGTCACGAATTAATATGCTTAAATTTATCAAGAAGCATGTTACTCTAGTATTGGTCTCTGGACGCGAACATGCAACATCGAACTGGCGCAAGCGTATACTGGCACGACATAACCAGGAAGTTGCATATTGCGCAGCTGCGGATTAACGTAATCCGGCCTAACGTCAACAGTTGGTGATGACGTCATTGCAGGTTTTATTCCTAACAACGAGTTGTTTGTAAGGTGTGCGAAGGCGAAGTGAATCAGGACATGTTTCTTAATTTTCTTCGTTTTTTTCTTTCTTCTTCATATTTTTATTAATTAATGTTTATCATTATTATTACATCGCTTAGCTGTTGTTGTTGCAGTAAACAGCCACGATGACTGCGGGATGTGGACTAAAAGCTCTACAACGCGCGCAACACAGCAACAGGAACTTGGTCTTGAGACTTGAGGAAGGAGTGTTCGCGAACTTCGACCGAAAGATATGAGACGTCAGACCGTTGAAGTAGAAGGAGCTGCGCCTTGGCCTTAGTGACTGTGTCATTATTAATAATGAACCGACGTTAAATATTAAGGAGTCAAGGGGTTTGAATCATTGTAATAATAACATTAGGCCTATTTATTTTAGGTAACCATGGTTCGGAGGAGAGTAAACTCCTTTCGCTGTTGAAGCACACGGAAAATCACACCTCCTCCCCGGCAGGGGTTTGAGGTTGGGTGGCCGGCTTGCAGAATCCCTCCATGGCTTACCCGCTGTCTTAAAACGTCAGTAATTTTAACCGGATAGTATGTTATCTAACGGAAATGACTGGCTGATTGCTGATGGTGCCTTTGTCGTTTTTTGATGTACTTATTTCGTAAAATAATAAAAGTGGAAACCAAAGAAGTGTTACATTGTTTATTTCACACAGGTGTAGTAAAAACAAACGTTGATAATAAGATACTACGACCGAACGAAGGTAGTCAAGTCGTTACGATAATATCATGTTCGTAGTTAGCAATTCCCGAAATGCACTGCGCCGTACAAGATACTTAAACATTTCCCTGTAATAGTTCAGCACTTTGGGATGTTAGCGATCGAAATAAGCCAACATTTTCACTTGTCCGCCGGACAAGTTATTTTTGAAATCTACTCGTCCGCCAACAATTTCACTTTTCCGAGTAATTGTTGCAGTGAATCGAAGCTTTGAAAAAACGTTAAGAAATTAGTTAATTTTAAACAATATTCCTACTGTTTGGCACAATCTGATCTCAAATGTATTTTTTAAATACTCGTTTAACTGCAAATATTTCCCAGACCATTAAGCGATTAACAATGTTTTTCATCAAGAATATTATAAGAGAGGTATACGAAGTTTCAACAAGTATTTTAGGAATGTTTTCCTTGCGATGTTTAACAATGCTGCAAGAAACTGCTACCAGCAAATGAAATGCGCTGTCAGACGTTTGTGTCAGTTTGTCGTTGACAATCCCTCCACCCGGAGTACATCCAATGCAAAGCCGGGAAGCACCATTTTGTCGCATAAACTAAACTAATTTTATATTGTTTTATTCAACCCATACGTATTTCAGTATGTACAAAGTTCTGTATTTTATAATCTGAAGATAACTTTTATTTGATCACCAGTAATAAATACATTCACATCTTTGCTAGTCTTATTAGATCAGTATAAATAAGATTAAGTCAGTAATATTTAAATAAAAATAAGTGTACCAAAATAAAATTTACAAGGGACCATCTTTTAGTTATAATCATCCTCGCAAGCCAGGGCTGTTTGTCATGCCAAACTAGCCCTGGCTGATCCCCTACGCGGAGTGCGGAAAATAGCTGAGTCAAACTAGTAATTGACTTCGCCAGTCGCGACTGCATCACCCGTGAGAACAGCGTAAATACCCGCCCCTATTTGAAGACGGATGAGCGACTTTTAGGAATCCCAATATATAATGACCCGTTCGCCCATTAGCACGAGCAGCTGAGCGGTATTGTTTTTTTAATGATCTCTTTTTATCATCTATATATTTAAGGTAATGTTATATTTTTTACATATTTATTTCTTAGTTAGCATTTCTTTTTATATAAAATACTACTATATACGTGTGCATGTATATAAAGCGCTCGAAAGCAATTTTAATTGATCGGGCGCTATATAAGTAGTTTTATTTATTCGAATAATTGCTTCTACTTCCTAAACATTGCATGTAACACGAGCCACGTTGGTTGAAATTAGTTTTATTATGACCACCTGACCTGCCGACAACCACTGATCTAGTGAACGATTTCATAGGCTGAGCTTAAATTCAGAGTTTCGCAAAGCGATCAGCCAGGGGGTACTGCTGGCGGGCACTGACGTAATCAGCAGCAGCGACCCATGGCGCGCGAGGATGGTTATAATGCATGGATTGAATGACGTCATAAAGCTGCTGTCGCGTAGACGGCCATAGTAGGTCGCCATATCTTGCTTAATAACAAGAGAACTTCTATTGCGCCTAAATCCTTGGAAACCAAGCTCAGAGGCACATCAAAACAAAAGGGTTGGTCAATCTCAAAATCCATAAGTAGTTTTCCAGTTGTCAACAGATGGGTCAAGGCGCTATAGGGAGCTACGGTGGATAAGCAAGGTTGTAAAGATACGTTTTTAAATGACGACGGAATTTTGTAATATTTATGAATAATTGTATTTGAATTGTTTAGATCCTGTCATGCATCCGGTATTTTGTGTTAGTGTTGCGTACATAAATTGTAATTTATGTTTATTAAGTTAAATCATGCTTCAAAACATCGATTCTGATATCAAGCTACACACATAACTAGTGCTCCAGCGGAGGAGGCCCGAACAACGTTAAATGACTAACGGACCCTGCCCCTGAGCGACCAGCGGCCAAGGAGCGGCTGACAGGTGGCTGTCGTGTGCCAAGGATTACCGCCTGTCAGCCGCTCAGATCGCCGGGCAGCGATATTTGTCCTGAACAACTATAGTGAGAGAGAAAGCGTGTCCACAACGATTAACCACCCTCAATGGAACTCCCTTGAGAGAAGAATACAACTCTCTTGCCTCCTCTTGATGTATAGGATCCAAAACCAACAGACTGCCATCAATGTTAACCACTACTTTGCCCCAATGCTCCTCGCCAGTGCAATATATTATCATCCAAATAAATATAAGATTATCCCAGCTCGCATTCAGGTCTACAGCAATTCTGACTTACCACGCATTGTCTCCTGATGGAACGCCCTCCCGGGAATGTGTTGGTAGCCCCAACTATACAGGCCTTCAGGGAGCGGATGTTTCACATTTCTAAGCCGTGGTCTGTGTTTTTACTCGCACCTCGTTTATACTTTACTCGCACTTTGTATATACCTTTTTCTCGCACCTTCACATCTGGCATAGCACAATTGTATATATACACACACATCGGCGTCAAAATCTAGTCTTATGGACTATGCCGATTAATCACGTAGAAGTAGATGTCGCCCCCAGGCCGAGGGTGGCGTGCTTGCTTGGTATTTCCTTTCCCTTGTATTTGCTGGACCTGCCGCATTTTTTGGTTGCAATCTGTATTTTTGCCCTAAAATATTCTGTAAGAATCTGTTTAAATCTGTATCATTCACACACGCACGCACGCACGTACATATATACAGTGTACATATATGTCGCGCATACTTTAACAACATGTGAAGACAAGTACGTAATTTTATTACTCATACATTATATTCAACATCTGCCACAAACTACATTCATCGCTGTGACTCCGCATGTGTTGCAGATTTAGCCAGTGTCAGCATCTCAGCTGACACAGCCAACTAATGGCAGGGCTGTCGATGTTCAGTTTACACTGAAGGCACGCAGTAATGGTGTCCGCATTCAAGCTGTGGCGTGCGTCTGTGTGTATTACACTGAAGGCACGCAGTAATGGTGTCCGCATTCAAGCTGTGGCGTGCGTCTGTGTGTATTACACTGAAGGCACGCAGTAATGGTGTCCGCATTCAAGCTGTGGCGTGCGTCGGAACCTTTGCAACCATCTTGTGCACAACCGCACAGTACAATGCGCGCACATTGTTGATGAATGACGCCTGGACGGCTGGCGGGACATCTTCGTCCTCGAAGAAGGAGCTCACCTTCTAGTTGACCGCGATGATCGAGTCATCGTGCCGGATAGAGAGATCAATTGTCGAAGTTGTTGGAGCGCAGGTCAACAACATTGTGGATGTAGAGCTCTGTTTCCCGCCGCTGAGCCACCTGCCGCATTTTTCAGAACTACAATTTATGAGTACGCTATCTATTGGCTATTGCGCGCTACAACGAACTAATTAATCACTGACTATTGTCGGTGATTTAGTAATTCGTTCTTTCGATGTAGTTAGTCACTGAAATAAACGATTACTTCATTGCAACGTTTTTTTCCCGACTGATATGACTGAAATATGGTTTTGTGACGCATACAAGTAAATAGTGTGGATGGCTATATATACACATTTTTTTCTAAATTTTGGTTTGCTAAAAAAGCAAACTCAACACTTGGCTTCCTAAGACGTAACATACGACACTGTCCTATAAACAACAAACGGACCGCATATATTGCCCTTGTGCGCGCTGCTTTAGAGTACGGAGCCATAGTGTGGGACCCATACCATCAGGGGGACATAGACAAACTAGAGCGTATGCAACACCGTGCTGCTCGCTTCATTACCGGCGACTACCACTCCAGACATGAAGGATCAATGACAAACATATTAATATACCTAAAACTCAATACCCTACAAAGCAGACGTCGGGATCTACGACTCAAATACATGTACAAAATAGCTGAGGGATCTATCCCAGCCATCCCCGCAGAAACATACTTTCGGCCCCAAAAAATAAATAAAAGACGCATCCAACCCAAACATTTTCCAGATCACGTATCCTCAAACTTTGTACAACACCTAACAACCAATAACACCAGGTGCTATATAGTACCTGCATCCCACACCGACCAATTCAAAAACTCATACTTTGTAAAGACATTGGTAGACTGGAATAAACTAAGCGAGTCGCAGGTCCAGGCTGAGACCATAAATGATTTCAGCCTCCTATCCTGCGGCTCAAACACTCAATAACACCACACGCACCCACCCCGTCGTAAACCATAGCCAACAGTGGCTCCTTACGACGTAGATAATTAGAATTAGAATTTGGCTGAAATCCGTATCAAAATGGAGTGCGGCCGTATTACTAAAAAAATCGTCAAAATCCGTATCGGATACGGGTAATCCTTATAATGTGGCAGGTCTGTAATTTGCATGATCACTGTTCCAGCTTGACCACCTTTTTACATGGAATAAAAAACCGAGAGTCATAATGCATGCTAGGTTTCGAATACCGGTTTCCGATGTACTATTTTTACGGTGTCAACATGGATCCCATGGACGAACTTCACAAAGAAATGGTTGGCCGGGACTTGGAAATAACGCTCCCGTCAATGCAGTTAAAGGTATACCGCATATTAAACACGATAAATAGGTTATCGGTAAATCAGCGCGAGTGCTATTCGATGCAATATTGCTGTCATGGTGGGACATACGGGTAACTGACGTCTGATTGAACATTTCCACTTTCGACCGTTTCGGGCCAACGTTAGATGGCGCCAGTAGTACTAGACTCAACCAAAGAATGTGTACACATGCTGACTCGACAACATTAGATGGCGCCACTCACATTTGCCAAACAGAATCCATAATTATATCTTTGAAATGTTATGTAGCATATATGTCTGCCTCAGAATCCGGGGCACTAATTAAACTAACCATTAGTAACTACATTCTACAATCAAAAATAGGGCACTTGTGACGAATCCGGACCCACCTCGATTTCGCCATTTTTATTATAACCACATTTTGGGGTATTTATGCCTAAAATGTTATACATCAAGCTCAGTGGCAGTGCATTAGTTCCAACATTAAACATAATCCTAGGCATATTTTTGTTACGATAATGTTGCGTCTTAGCGCACTTTTGAAGCCCAAATAACGACCCGGTTTGCGCTAGTCTGCACCGCTGCGGCCATGCGTTAACTACCGCACTGCTCGCGTGACATGAGCGCCGATATAAGAGCAGATGTTGATGCAAACAGGGATGCTTTTTACACCTCAAAAGCGCGCTAAGAGCCTAAGGCTAAGGCTAAGACGCAATATTTTAAAATGTAAATAAACTATGAAATTAACCCACACAAAGGTATCAAATTTAAGCAAACGTTATAACGAAGTAATCGAGGTGGGTCCGGATTCGATACAAGTGCCAAGAATAATATGCTAGCAGTTTACTAGAATACTATTGTTCAAGGCACATAATGTAAATTGCATTGACACCGACAGTGTGTGATAGAAAAGTATGGTCGTTTTAGGGATGTACTGAGAATAAATTGTTACCAAGACATATATGGTATCAAAAGAAGCACAATTTTGTGCTCTACAAGATGGTGAAAACTCCTCTTTGGGGGAAAACTTTTTACATAACGATTAATACAGCATTGTAACAGCCTTGTGTCAGCGGGTATGACATTTTAATACCCTTGTGTCAGGGGGTATGACATTGTAACAGCCTTATGTCAGGGGGTATGATATTGTAACAGCCTTGTGTCCGGGGTATGACATTGTAACATCCTTGTGTCAGGGGGTATGACATTGTAACAGCCTTGTGTCAGGGGGTATGACATTGTAACAGCCTTGTGTCCAGAGGGGTATGCCATTGTAACAGCCTTGTGTCCAGAGGGGTATGACATTGTAACAGCCTTGTGTCAGGGGGTATGACATTGTAACAGCCTTGTGTCAGGGGGTATGACATTATTAGGTAAGAAAAGGTATGTTCTTTTGTAGCGCAGTATCTAGTCCTCAGGACTGCCTAATGTGCTTTACACTTTACTCCCTGGCAGACCTGTTCAATCGAACACCATCTCGAATTATCTGGGAAGCATTCAGCCATGCTGCAATTAATGCGCAAAGACTATTCATAATTTTGCATTATATCAGTATAGTTAATTTACATAAAATTATAAAATGTTTATTTGTGAATTAATAAAAGGAAAATGTGGGTGATTTTCTAAATATTGTTTTATTCACCCAAAACACTACTACAATTGAATCAAAATATGAAGGACACACGTGGAATCTCACATAGTGCTATCTAAGAAATAAATCTAAAATAGTAGGGCCATGGTCAAGCAACTTTACAAAAAAGTGACAAATGGAAATGGCATACATTCTATGGAATATCTAGGAAATGCATCTAAAATAGTCTCTAAAAGATGTTCACATCCTCAGGCATTTCATCCTCTTCCAGTTGCACTGGAGCAGCATTCTGACACCTTCACCTCGACAGTCACGACAAGCAGACAACTGAGCCCACTTTTCCGACAGGAACAAAGATTGGTGCTGCAGGGATTTTGTGACGATGCCTTACATTTGCAGCGCATATACTTCAGAAGATCATCGGGGGCAGGTTCCATGTTGGTCATGACAGGCACCAATCTACCATTCTCCACCATCCACCCCCATTCTCACAGTTCCTTTTGAGACACATTCAGACTCCTCCAAATCATAACCTGTAAATGCACTCTGAGGCTATGTTGGAATGCAGCTTGTTCCGTTGGGGGAAGTCGCCCTGATCGCATCGTGGAAGAGTTTGTTGCTGCAAGCTCTCTGTAGCGAGCGTGTCGTAATTTAGTCAATGAGTCATCTGGCTTTCCGTACACCGGCTTCTCGAACAGCTTCTTGGGTCGTTTCCTCCTGCGTAACTTAGCCATCAATGTAATGCACAATGTCTGTTTATTGCTGATTCACCCAATTAATTTATTATGGCATGTATGTTTTAGGTGCGGTATGGAAATCTTGAAATAGCACCTGGTCAAAAATCTACTCCAACTCGGGTAAGACGCGCAGTCGAGTATAAATAAAAAAATGCATTGTTGTAGTAGAAGTTGAGACATGATAAAGACTAGATTTGTTTGTAGTAGTAGCAGTAGTATAGTAAAACGTTTATTTCACGATGGTGACCATGTCATGTTTACTGCGTGATTTTCGGTGTCAACAGTTATGCAGGCACATCAATTTGAAAATGTTCACAATTGTATGTATACGTATTTCTTGACAAGATACACGTTTTTAAAAACAGTGTTGAAGCATTCTACAGAGGTCACATTCCTGCTGTGTTCTGTGCCAGTGTTCCACAGTGTCACAGCCGGGGAAGTAAATATGTGCACTCTCTGTTATCCGCAGGTGAAGAATGTCCCTCAGTGTGAGTGGTCGGCCAACCCAGACACCTTCTACACGCTCGTCATGTGTGGTCAGTAGCGACACCTAGTGGTGGCATTTGATCGATCTTTATTTTTAGTTTATCTTTAGAACCTTGGTTATCTAACTATAATGGCGTGGCACTTTCAGTATTCCGTCATCTGTGAGCATTTTGAGTGAAGCATAAGAAATTACAAGATGGATACTGTAGCCAAGATTGGACATCGTTGGTAACAAAAATGATCAGGTACACTTATTATGGCACTTAACCCATTAGACCTGGAACGGATCGAAAGTGGCCAGATGTCCGTTTCCTTGAGCGGCTGCAAATTTTCTCTAGCATTGATAATGCGTAGAGGTGGTGCCATCTTCTGGATACTTATGTAACTTGTGGTACAGGATTCTTTAGTGTATCTGTTGTGCAGTAGGGGTATTTTTCATATGGTTTTGTATTGGAAGTTTTTGAATGAGTGTTGTTTTAAAATGTCAACTGACAAAGAGTTTGTAGATATGCATTGCATTCTATGTAAACACACCCAGACATGTCGGAGCTTACTCCGATTTTGTGTACCCCCTCAGTTTCGCAACTCCCAGAACACTTGCCTCTACAGCCGATCTACAAGACACCATTTTGTTTTCTTTACATTTTTTCATATCAATTAAGGTGGAATCAAATTCCTCATATCTGGAACCATATAAAACAACATTTTTAATCATGTGTCTATCTTGTCTGGTTGCAAAGATATGATAATAGGTTGATTTTGGCTTCCATTTAGGATTTTTCATTTTTTCAAAATGCCCTAGGGTAAGATCTCCACACCACCTGGATATCATTATATACATGCTAGAGATACATACTCAACAAAGAAAAAAACTATCAGGCAAAAAGGGGTTACTCCCCTCGGCTGCTGGACTATTTGAGATGCACACGCCACTCGATGCGGTGGGCATAGGCATCCTGGAGGCATTACCGAAACCAAAGAAACAGCTTGGTCCTTTGACCAACTTGGTCCTTTGTCCAGACCTATAATGTACTTCTCAACAGTATCCGCAAAATCCTATCCACAGTGGTTCTCCGCCACATCCAAAACAAGGTCAACTTACCAAAGCGGCTTCAAGTAGGGTCGCAGCTGTTCGGACATTGCATGGGCCCAGTGGATGCTAGTCTGTAATAACGTCAAGGCACTGGAATTTCCACAAGATGGGTATTGACATATCCCGCGCATTTGACACCATACAATGCCACAGAATACTAGACATCCTCCATCTTGCTGGCGGTAGCGATGACGACCTCTGACTTGTACGTCTCCTCCTTGCTGGGACACATCTGATGGTTCGTATAGGATCTACGCAGTCAGCTTGGTTCGAGACGACACTCTGTCTCCTGTGCTGTTTACGTGCTATCTTGCTGCAGCACTGACCGCTGTCCTACAAAACACAACTAGGCCTGACCCATCCATTTCGGCTCCAGGCATGCCACAAGAGTGGGAATATGCAGACGATGTGGACTTCACAGGTGAAAGTGAGAGCCACTAGATGCAGTACTGACCACTGCTTGCACTGAGCTCTCAGGTTGGAACCTCTTTGTCAACGAGGCGAAGATGGAACATTATACATATTCCTCGGTAACACCAACGAGACCGGTGATGTCGGCAACACGCTGCGAGGAAATAAGCAGTGGAGACCTAGCAAGATGCTAGGATCCCTGCACTGCAGCACAAAAGATGTGCAATATCGCGTTACAGTCGTTCTGGAAAATTTTGGTGCATAGGCCCAAAATCGAGTTAAGCAAGCAAATTATAGTGTACGATGCCGTGGTTGTGTCTGTAATGCTGTATAACTGCGGCACCTGAGCGGTGCCAGCCACAACACTTCAAAAACACAGGCACCACCTGCGCTCGACACTGGGCATGCGGTGGCCACACGTGGTGCTATAAAATGAAGATCTGTACACGCGCTTTGACACAGAACCACTGTGACAGCGAGTACGGAGAATGCAGAAGTCGATGTTCGGCCACGTGTTACACATGCCCGAAGACAGCCCTGCATAACTTTGCTATTGTCGGGTCATGCCGGTACAGAGGCCGAGTCGACAGGCCCACCACCAACCTGCTAAACCTACTGCGCTCGGACCTCAGAGTGACGGGCGTCAGGCTGAGGTCGCGCAATGACATCAAGACTGTGAGAGAGCTGGCGGAAGAACGCACGGGATGGAGGAAACTTTGGGGGGACTGATTGCGACATTAAGATGTCCCCCAGACTATTTATGTCGCAGGAACACTACATCATCATCATTATCATCATCATCATCATAAATCAGTTTAAAAGTTTATTAGTATATTTAGCAACAGTTTCTATGGAATTCAATTATCTTTCCGATAAACGCAACGTTAGGAAATGAACTACAAAAAAGTTAAATGCCAAAAAATAGGTGCAGCCATGTCATTGTGATTTTGTGTGCACACTGCAAGGATTCGGAGCACGTTTGATAAAACGTAAGTTTTAAAGGGTTAATGGAATAAATATGGTATTTCAACAAGTTTGTTGTTGTTTATAGCCACATTCATGTTTAGCATCAAATCATGTTTAGTTATCTAATCAGGCACTCGGATGTTTATCCATAAAATCAGCGTGTTCTTGTGTGTATGTGTTTTAGACCCAGATGCCCCGAATCGAAACAATCCCAAATACCGCGAATGGCTGCATTGGTGCGTGGGAAACATTCCCGGCGTTGAGATCTCAAAGGGTCAGGTGCTGGCAGAATACGTCGGTGCTGGACCCCCGAAGGGAACAAGTGAGTATCAATAAGGGACGGTCTCGCAAGTTAGCAATGTCCAGAAAAACTTCAAACTTCAACACTCTCTCCCACATTAACACATTGCATGGCACTTTCGATTTTATGATTACAAATTTTAGTTAGTTTCAGTTTACATGTTTCGTCCACTAGATGGTGCCACTGTAGTTATGTATTTCCCCGTGATTCATGGTGACATGGATTACATTGTCACAGTAATCGTAAAGAAAATCACAATTATAGTTTTCTTATATATTTCTTCAATATAAGTACTGGTAGGCCACATGCCAGCTGAAATGGAAGCAGGCAGATACTGGTTGACTTCATTACAAAATCAGCAAATGTCAGTGTGAAAAATGTACAAACAATGGTTAAGCTGTTAACATAATCATGATTGTAATTGTGTAATAATTATTACATGCAAACAATTGTAATTGATTACAATTTTTTTGGAGGTAATTACACTTGTAATCATACTCAGGCATTTTAAGAGTAATCATAATCAATTACATCAGTAACGCAATCATTCCATCTCTGGTTCTATTGTGCATAGCTCCTGTGTATACTTTCTGGGCCATGACCTGTGACAGATTTAGGTTGGCAGCTTGGGTATCTGCACCGGGAATGTGACATGATCACTGTCATCTATGTAGTAGTTGCATATTGCATTGAAGATTAATGACTAAATGAAATCAACCTTTTCTTTATTCCCAATCTGAATTAAATATATTCTAAAAATGTTATCCTGCTAACGACAGTTGGCAATGTCACCAAAGAAGATACCGCTGACCATGCATAGGCCTTTAACATTGTTTGCAATGGTGTGGGGAGGTGATTGTTTGCAACGGTGTGGGTAGGTGTTTGTTTGCAACGGTGTGGGTAGGTGTTTGTTTGCAACGGTGTGGGTAGGTGTTTGTTTGCAACGGTGTGGGTAGGTGTTTGTTTGCAACGGTGTGGGTAGGTGTTTGTTTGCAACGGTGTGGGTTGGTGATTGTTTGCAACGGTGTGGGTAGGTGATTGTTTGCAACGGTGTGGGTAGGTGTTTGTTTGCAACGGTGTGGGTAGGTGTTTGTTTGCAAGGGTGTGGGTAGGTGATTGTTTGCAAGGGTGTGGGTAGGCGTTTGTTTGCAACGCTGTGGGTAGGTGATTGTTTGCAACGTTGTGGGTAGGTGATTGTTTGCAACGGTGTGGGTAGGTGATTGTTTGCAACGGTGTGGGTAGGTGTTTGTTTGCAACGGTGTGGGTAGGTGATTGTTTGCAACGGTGTGGGTAGGGGTTTGTTTGCAACGGTGTGGGTAGGTGATTGTTTGCAACGGTGTGGGTAGGTGTTTGTTTGCAACGGTGTGGGTAGGTGTTTGTTTGCAAGGGTGTGGGTAGGCGATTGTTTGCAAGGGTGTGGGTAGGCGTTTGTTTGCAACGCTGTGGGTAGGTGATTGTTTGCAACGTTGTGGGTAGGTGATTGTTTGCAACGGTGTGGGTAGGTGATTGTTTGCAACGGTGTGGGTAGGTGTTTGTTTGCAACGGTGTGGGTAGGTGATTGTTTGCAACGGTGTGGGTAGGTGTTTGTTTGCAACGGTGTGGGTAGGTGTTTGTTTGCAAAGGTTTGGGTAGGTGTTTGTTTGCAACGGTGTGGGTAGGTGTTTCAGGCTGTAGCTGAAATTGCAATTGCGGAATTTATATGTTTTTTATGTCATCATAAAGGTAATGATGTATTCTACAAATATGTCTCTGGGTGTATGCAGACATTTTGTTTACTTTTTGTTAATGCTGCATTTGTACATTGCAAATGCATAACCCTGCATTATATCCGCGGTTGTTTGATCTCTACACAGTGCAAACAACCGCATATATATTGCAGATGACAATAACTCAAGAAGTAGACAAAATTGCTGTTCATACAGTGACAAATTTGTACTAAGATTTTGGTGACATCAAATCATATTAAATTGCATTTTTGCAATTTTATGTGTAGCCTGAAATGCCACCCGCACCGTTGCGCACAATGCCAAAGGCCTATGTGCACTCAATGGCATCTCCTTTGGTGACGTTACCAACAAGCTGGTTGTTTTGTGACACGCAAATGACCATGTTTGAACATGCTTAGTGACATGAGTCCACAATCCACAGACGTTATATTTGGCACATTACTTGACAAGGGCATTAAGTTTACGTATACAAAGTTTCATTTACAAATTAATTTCACCTAGTCCTTAAGGTGGCGAGCAGTGTTGACTGTGAATCTTTCTCCTTCCAGAATATCACCGATACGTGTTCCTAGTGTACAGACAGAATGGCCGCGTCAAGTTTGACGAGCAGCATTGACTGTGTATCTTTCTCCTTCCAGAATATCACCGATACGTGTTCCTAGTGTACAGACAGAATGGCCACGTCAAGTTTGATGAGCAGCATTGACTGTGTATCTTTCTCCTTCCAGAATATCACCGATACGTGTTCCTCGTGTACAGACAGAATGGCCGCATCAAGTTTGACGAGCAGCATTGACTGTGTATCTTTCTCCTTCCAGAATATCACCGATACGTGTTCCTCGTGTACAAACAGAATGGCCGCGTCAAGTTTGATGAACCAATTCTGAATAACCGTTCTGGAGGAGGGCGAGCTAGTTGGCATGTTGCCAAGTTCGCTGAGAAGTATAAATTTGGCAATCCGGTCGCTGGCAACTTCTTCCAGGCAGAGTACGATGATTACGTTCCGAAGCTCTTCGAGGGAAAATAAACGGCTTCTGTAACTGTGGTGTGGCACCCAGAGTGTATAATTGTGGTTTGACCCAGTATAATTTTTGAAGAGGTTTCAATTACTAAGTAATGATGTGAACAGTCAATGGTAGTAGTGTCGGGAACTCCAAGGTGTGTGGTGTGTGGTGTGAGTGTGCACAGGGATTAGATTAGATTTATACTAAAATGATTGTTGGGATTTCTTACACCTTGTTACTGGTTGTGCAATGATTCGGCCAGTTTTATTCAGGATTGTCTGTCTTTAAAATCCTGACTACTTGGGTGCTTGTGGACACGTGTCTAGGATCTGCAGCATGCTGTGTTGCTAGGTCCTGTGTTGTTTGGCATAGTGCGTTGATACTATGTCACACAGTTAACTTCTAGTCATTGAACATAATGATGTTTAAATACAGTCATTTGCTATTACTAACTCAGACGTTTGTGTGTTTATTTAAGTTTTAGAAGCTATATAAAATAACAATTCAGTTGTATTTAATTATGTCTTTACAGTCCAATAAACGTATTCAACATTTACACAAGATATTGTTGTCTTATTCGTCGTCACCATACAGTCTGCTTTTAGCTGCTGTAGAAGTGACCAAAGCCATCATTTATAATTTATTTAGGAGTACACATGTATTTTAGTTTTTAGTCCTTTGGGTGGAAAGTCCAACAGACTTATGCCTTCACTCTGCGTCCGCCGTTAGCTGCCATATATCTCAGAAACCGTTCAGCAACTTTTTCTCTACTTTTGCATAGACGTATTTTAGGGCACTGCCACTATGCACGAGAAATCTGTATTTTATTTTTAATCATTTCCCCAGGGCTCCCGAAACTGATAAATTTTCACATTTTGCCTATTTTTTTTTAAAACTCTTCAATAATCTTTTCTCTGGTTTTGCATAGACATTACTTGTGGTAGTGCCACTATACACAATAAATCTCAGTGCCCCCCAAAATGCTAAATTGTCCTACTATTTCCCTACTGCTGTAAGCCTCCTGCAGTAGCCTAGGCCTCTGCTCTCTATATCTGGATAGTGGACTTTGCCCTATCTCTGATCACTGAGGTGGGTGAGTAGAGTGGCCTGGTGTCAGAGATTATGCTGTAAGCCTGTGTATTGGACTAGCCTCGGCTCACTGCCTGCCATTGTTCCAGTGTCAAACAGAATGCCTCCATGTGGGCTGTAACTAATCATAGTAATGGGAACCCCTACTGCACTGGCAGAACCTGAGAAACTTTAAAACAGCAATAGACATAATTATCAATGCAATATAAAGATATGATCTAGGATTAAAGTAACAGGTTTAAAATAATTTAAAAAAATAACTTGGGTATACTCGAAAAGGTTAAAGCATATTTAGTCAAAATTGTAAGGAATATTATTCAGATGTTTTACTATACATGTTGCAGCTATTACTTCACTCCAATTCAATCAGTATAATGTAATGTAATTAATTGTTACTGTTTTTAAGTAAAAATGCATGCTATATATATGTACATGGTGAACAAATAAAGTGTTATCATAGTTCATCACTTTCTTTTTTCCATTCTGGGGGAAGGTGGTAGGAGCAAAATGAGAATAGAAAATGTGTGCACATTTGTTAAACAACCTTTAACTGTGCTACACGCAAGATTCCAGCTCATCAACTCTCCTGCAAGGTTTCTACAACCACTGGAAATAGGCGTAAATAGCAGAGTATTGGGATACAATTCTACAGTATTTTTAATAACACATTACTAATATATACAATCTTCACGAAACGGTCTACTCAAATATTTTATTTCCATGTGTATCTTCACTGGCATGCATATTGACAGGTCAACATTTTATTTCCATTATAACCTTAATGATCTATAACTATGATTCACCAAAAACATTTCATTAATAGTTACAAACTCACAATACAGTCCAAAGGACTTCAGGGCCGCCTCTTGGCCCATTTTGTATTTACAATATCGGTTTTATTGACTTTGTCCAGGCTACGTATACTGTTCACTGACGTGGGTTGTGGAACGTTAGTGTACGTACTAGCAAAAACGCCGTCGTTCTCCTTGTTCCGTGCTATACAGGGGTGAGGGTTAGTCGTGACAGTCGTGACAGTCGTGACAGTAATATTTACCAAATGTTAGAAAACACATCATCCCCATTGAGACTGAAGCCTTGCCGTGGTGGGGTAGCTTTTGTGTCTCGATGATCCGACGAACTACGCCGGTGGGAGTCTAACCGTGCCGGACAGATCGAAGGATATAGTCCAGACAAAAGTCAGTCTCCCAGCCCTCCAGGTTCGGGGGTTGAGCATGAGGCCAACAACGTCAACTCATAAAAAATACAATGTTACGGAAACAAGAAATTCTACTTCTGGATGTGATGCGGCGGTGGAGCAGGTGATTGCAAGTATGACCAGTGACAGTGAAAGCCTTCGGTAAGCTGTCACCACAAGACCATCAGATGAGGACGACAAAACCAAAACAAAGATAGAATTCTGGAATGTTGGGACTATACACAATACAGGCAAGACCGCGCAAGTCACAAATGAAATGAGAGGAAATAGAATCGACATCCTAGGAATCGGTTGATGTAGGGGGACAGGCACAGGTGATCACAAAACACAGACATGAGACAATTCTATATTCTGGCAGAAATGATGGCCACCATGGAGGTGTACGTAGCCTTGATTATGACGAAAGGGCTACGGAATTATCTTATGGATTGGAAATCCGTCAGTGAAAGACTCTTCTATGCTAGATTTAAAGGGAAGCAGGTAAACATGAGCATCTTACAGTGTTATGCTCCAACGAACAATGCAGAAGATGAGGAAAAGGAAGAATTATATTCAAGCAGAAGTTGAGAAAATATCACGACCTGATCATCATGGGGGATCTTAATGCAAAAGTAGGATCAGAAAATTTAACAAGATTTCCATCCAGAAAATTAACTCTAGATGACAGGTGGACAAGGAAGCTTTTGGCTTATCGAGAGTCCAATATTTTTATCTACGTGTATCCCGCCCTTTTATGGTATGTGTCGATTTTATTTTTAAACATTCACGCTACTAGCACCCACACAATCAGGAGATAATCTGTTCCATTTATTTACAGTCCTTTGTGAGAATGGGAACTTTCTTATATCTAATCTACACTGCTTCTTTACTAATGTAACTTCATGTCCTCTAGTCCTTCTTTCTTTCTTAACTGAGAAAAAATATTTCTATCAATAATTTCATAACCATTCAAAATTTTAAACACTTCTATCTGATCTCCTTTCAATCTCCTGGTCTCTAGTGTTGCTTTCTTTTAGGCGTATTTCGTAACTAAGATCCCTCAGTTTTACTATTTTAGTTGCTCTCCTCTTTACTCTTTCTAGCATATCTATGTCCTTCCTGCAATATGGACTCCACGCTTCAATAGAATATTCTAAATGAGGCCTAACTATTGTTTTGTACAGCGGTATTAGTAGCTCTTTTCCTTATACGTTATATATTTCGCCTAATTAATCCAAGGATGTTATTTCCTTTTGAAGCGGCAATACCGCACTGCGCCACTATGGTCAATAGGTTACACTGAAGCTCCGAGCAATTAGACACCACCAATGCAAAGAGTAGAACGATTTATTATAGATACTTATCGAGGCCTACGCGCAGACAACAAACAGCAAATCAAGCATGGCCGAAGATTCAACACGAGGCGCCAGGGCCTGACACACAGTCCGTCATAGTCATACACATACTGGCGTGGTTTATTTTCTCCATGTCCGTTTGTTCCTTTTCTACGTGGTGTAGTCGCTTAAATATTTTTAGGGCCGGCGATCTCTAGTAGACCGTCAGTAGTAAGGAAGACTTTTTGGAGGGGTATCCTACGGTATTTCAGAGGAGTTTTTGGTTGATATTAGGGAGGTTTCGAAAGCCGCCCCCCTGAGTGAAGTGAGTACTCACGTGACCGTATGTATAACGAGAGGCGCCACCTAGCGGGTACATCAGAGAGAACGCCCCCTGCCGGGAAACGTAGAGAGGGTGTGATTATGTATGTATGTGTATGAAAGAACTAACGAAACACAAGAGTATACGAGTGCACACGTATTTTATTGATGAAAGATACAAGTGTATAAGATGAAACCGTGTTTTATTAAGCGAAGCGTACGAATATCAAGACTTGTGGGTGAGTGAACACCACGACAGAGGTCGTGAGCTTAGGGGTCAATACGACCACGCCAGTGGCTCGTGGGATGATGATGATGATGGTACGACTTACGGGTGAACGAACACCGCGCTAGAGGTCGTGAGCTTACGGATGTGAATCGTATAATGATGATATATGTTCGTTAATGAAACACGGTTATTGTAGTTGTTTAAGCCAATCGAATACGCGGCAATCGTTTGCTACCAGATCAGTGCCGAAACCTTTTACGAAATCCTTCATGACAACTCCACGACATCGAAACATGAGATAAGCAACACAGTATTGTCCACAAACGTTAGACACGGGGCTCTGCAGTCTCTTAGAATTATGAGTCCACGTTACACAATGTTTATTCAAGAAGCGACAAAACTCGACGTGCTGCGGCGGCAGACCGTACGAGCAGAAGTATTCGCCGCAACCGTCGGCGTCTACGTAGATCGCTATCCAATGTTCACCGGGTTTACCCGCGTCGTGTGTGTTGCACACGAAGGCGACGGGGTAAGCGTCTATCCGGAGTTCGAGGAGTACGTCTTTGGGTACGATTCCGCGCATGACGACACGGGCGTGCGTATCGCGGGTGAGTAGGCGGACGAGCTGTAGGGTTTCCATCAGTTGTCGTAGATGACGTTACGACTCCTGTCGATCTCCAGCACCTTCTCGAATTCGGCGTAGGCGACGACGTTCACAGTGGTTGTCAGCGCGTCGTGGAAATGAATCTCGATGCGCACGTTGCCCTTATGTACCAGATGGAAGCAGCAGTCGTCGCACGCATCGGGGGTGAGGTCCACGGCGAAGAAGGTGTAGCCGTGTCGGAAGTCGTAACGAGTCAAGCCGTTGCCTTCGTCCTGCCACGCCATACCCGTTGAGGTGAACAGGTTATGGTAGCACCTGACAAAGAGATCGTTCTCGAAGTCGGGTTGGAAAGGTTTGGCGGGTATCTGTCGTCCGTCGACGTACACGGCGAGGAAGTTGATGTTGTTGTTTTTAGCATGAAAGGGATTTCTGTCGTAGCGTCCGTTGTAGGCGTCGTTATCGATGCAGCACAGCACGAGACGTTTCGGAAGAACACCAAGAAAGAGGTTCTCGTGCGTATGTGAACGGGCACCTGTGGGAATGGAGTAGACCTTGCATTCGACGGGTCGCAGCGGATACTTGGCGGTGGCCTTTTCGAGGGCTTTGATGTGCGCCATCTGTACGCCTGGGTTCAGGGTGACTTTCCTGACGAACAGTGTAGCGTTGACGATCTGTATCTTGTAGCCGGGGTTACCTCCGCCGGCTATGAGTGCGAACGCATCCTTACTGCGCACCACACGTATCTTGGCTTCGACACCGTTGATGAGGAGTTTATCCTGATGGGAGAGATCGACGTGGAGACGACCCGTCATGTCGACCACGCGACTCTGGGCGATCATGGCGCGTCTGGCGACGAACCCCGCGTTGGCTGTCGGATCGTCACCGTCAATGACGACGGCGTCCATACGATTAGCCGTGTCCTTGTACCACATCTGACTCGTCAGATGCGTCTCCTTGGCATCGTTGCCGTAACTGAGCAGCGTCTCTATGTAGGCGCGGTACGGGTACGTGTTGGTCGAGGAAGTCACGAGCGTTCCGTTCAGGTAGAGGTCGACCTGACTGAACAGCGAATGGAGCCAGTTATTCACGGGAGCAACGGGATCGGCGGCGTCGAGATCGCTTCCGTCGGCACGCGTCACCTTCGCCTGAATGTGTAGCGTCATGCTAGCGAGATCCTGGTAATCGTCTCCCGAATCAGGTACGACGAATTCGATCGGACCACCCGAGTCGAGCGAGGACATCGGTTGGTAGTGGACCGTGCGACTGTCGATGATGCTGGTCTGAGTCGGAGGCACGGCGAAGATATCGAGTTCGCTCTTGAGTCCCTCGCATGATAGTTTATGAACGAACGCCATTGTCGAATATATCCGGTTCACGACGTGCCTTCGGTCTCTGCTGCTTCCTTCGACGTCTCGCTGCTGTACTGACTCGTTTCGCGGCGGGTGTGCGTCTTATACGCTTATGCACACCAGGGGTCAAGAGGTCGCTTATCATTTCTCTACCTGCAGCGGTGGCGCGACGTTTGGCGGCCGTTCTGATGTTCTGTCCCGCCAGGACTTCGTCGGCTATACGTGCGCCGGTCGACAGAGCTCTCTTTCCCAACGCCACGGCGCCTCTCTTGACGAGTGGCATGACGCTACGCAGTAGACCTCCGAATAGACTTCCCAGTCCGTGTCCTCGTTGGTATCGGGCACCCGCGAAATAAGGAAGCGCACCACCCGCTTGACGAGCGTAGTAATCGTTGTAATTCATCTCTCTAGAACAGTGCCGTCCGTTGCCGTTGGAAATGAAGTGTCACTGTCACCTTGCCGACCTCGAATGGCACGCGTTGTCCCGTGTCGTCTCTTATATCTATCTCGATCGTGCCAAACTCTTTGCAGAGCACGGGTATGTAGTGAGTCTTGTCGAAGGTCGTGTCGCCATGGCGACCGCTCACCGAAACGATGCGCAGCAGCGGTACGAGACTGTCACCGACAACTCGCGGTTCCACGACGTCCGTGTAGATGTAGAGCGATTCCCGTTCCATGGTGACCACGGTGTCACCTTCCACGATACGTACCTTGAACTCGGGTGCCGCGGGGTCCTTCGGGAGAGCCGCCAGCGTAGCGGTACGAAAGCCGAGAACGGTGGTCAGCATAGCGGCGCGGAAGACGGTATTCGGTGCCATGTGCACCGATACCTTACGCGTGATGATGCTGTAGCTCAGTTTCACTCGTCCCTCTCCCACCACGCGACGTAGAGCAGCGTTAATGACGAGGATCAGTGACCACGGATCTTTATAGTGTCCGGTTCCGATTCGGATAATCTCCGTGTGCAGGGACCGCGGGTCCCGATATTCGTCTATCGGTAGTGACACGGCGAACCCCGCTTCGTCGCCTGCGATGTTGTACCAACTGTGTGGGTACTGTACCTCCACCAGTCCGCACTCCCATTGTCCCCGTAGTAGGATACGTTTCGGTAGCGTCGTGACGTAGTGGGTCAGCGTGTTGTCGGGGTGCGTGTCCATGGAAGCATTGCTGGGCAACGTGAGATAGAAATCACTCGTCGCCATGTTTCAACGTCGGACTGGGTAGCAGGTAACCCAACGAACTACTCAACAGGGCCGTCCAAAGAGTCGGATTGACGTGGTGGCCGAACGTCAGGTTGTAGATGCTGACCAAGATGACCGTGTACAAGACGACGACTTGACACAGAAAGACTATCTCCTCTTTGGGACACGCGGTGCCAAATATATGCCACGGGGTCCTCTCTTTCTTTATTGGTGGAGTGGCGTCGATGTCGTCTTCTTCTTCTTCTTCTTGGTCACTAACGGTAATCCGTGATGTCGTCTCGTCTGCCATGCGTGGACGACTGACATCGCGATGGGCGCGTGACTAGTCTTTATAGCCGACGAGGGCCTTGGCGTCGATCCAGCTGTTGAATTTCGAAGGGTATCCGAACCATTTCACCAACACCTCCCGTCGCCTGCCTACCTTGCGGCGCTGTACTATCTATTCCACGCGGTACAGTTCATCGGCCGGAACCTTCACCTTCTGCAACTCCGGCTCGTAGAAGGTACCGTCCAGTATCTCTCCGAGATCGTCCGTTAGACGATAGACGGGCGGATCGGACGGATGCACCTCGCGTATCGTGAATAGTTCCTCTGTCCAATTCACCGTGTAGCCTTTGGCGAATCGTCTCTTGACCTTGCTGATACGCACGCGATCCCCCACGTGGTACTTGGGTATGCCCTTACCGTGATGACCACCGTACAGGCGCTGCCACACCTCTTCCTGATTAGTCGCATCCACCTGCGACGGTGGCATCCCGATACTGCGATGGGGCGTGTCGTTGTACGTGCGCACCAGATCCGGAAGGATATCGATGTAGCGCCACGATTCTTTGTGTGTCAGGTATCGCCACAGGCGCGTCATTAGCGTGCGATTGAAGCGTTCCACGATGCTCGCCTTGGTCTCCTCATTGCAGGTGGAGAAGTGTTGGATACCGTACCTGTCCAATACACCTCGAACGCTACGGTTATAGAATTCCAGACCTCTATCGGTCTGCAAAAACAACGGCTGTACGTCGGTGAAGAGTCCGTTCAGCGCCTTCGACACAGACGTCGCCGACTTGGTCTTCAGCGGAACGCATCGGGCGACTTTCGAGAAGACGTCGATCACCGTGAGCAGGAACGTCGTACCGTCGTTTTCTTTTTTCAGACTGGCCACGTCGACGAGATCGGCTTGCCACTGTTGATCCCGTCCTCCGACGACCGTGCGTCGTCGCTTGAAACGAACTCTGACCGGTTTGTGTAGGGTATAGGCGTTCTGTTCCGATAGCCATTGTTCGACCATCTTTCTCGGTACGTCTCGTCGCAAAGACGCGATTCCCCCGTAACTTCCCACCTTGGCGGGGTCGAAGTAGACGTCCTCCAGCTGTTTCCGTCGTCGCACCATGATCGTATGATATAATCGACGATAATACCGCACACGATGGGAAGTCCGGCGTAAGCGACACCGGTATGTTCCTGTTGAATGGCCAGTCTCCTGACCTCGTTACCCACCAACTCCATGGGTAGATTCATGGTGCCGAGTTGACGCGCAAACACCTGCCACCCCGTTGGACTGCCAACGGTCTTGCGCTGACGCAACAGATCGTTCACGAGGTCCACCACGTTACTTCCGGGTACCGCTACGCCTTTGTGCATGAGCTCTCCGCGTGCATTCCACACGACGTTTCGTTTCAGACGTTCCATCAGTAGTCTAGCTTTGGCCCGCAGTGCCTTGGGAACGCTGTCGACGACGTCCGCTTCCATACCTGCCGCCACCGCCGCTTCCATACCTGTCGCCCCCGCCTCTGGCGGGTTCGGGTCCGCCGCCGCCGCCGCTGTGACCATCGGGGACGTGTCCTTGTTGACCGTCATCACGCGCACTGTTTCGCGCACGCGTCGATCGGCCAACGTGTTGTGGCGTTGCAACACTTGATTATACATGACGACCTTGTCACCGTCGGTGAGATCTTGTCTGTCGAGTATGACTTTCATCTCGTCGTCGAGCACCTGTACTTTGCGTCCTAGGGTATCCGTCGGTGCCGGTGCGCGTAGACTATCCAACAGTCGTGGATCTACCAAAGCCATCTTCCGTGTGTGTTCCGTTGTCGTCTACTTGAGTAGCACCTGTTTTAGCAAGGGTAGAAAGACCGCACCGGCCAAAGGTGCCAGCAGCGCCGACAGGAAACCACCGGTCTGTCCCCCGCCGCCCTGGTTGTCACCGCGTAGCAAGATGCGACGTCTCCTCGCTGCCGGCGCGTCTTTCTTTGCCAAAGCGCGTAGGTTTGTTTTGTACACACTCAGAGCGCGTCTCTGCGCGTCGGTCAAGGGCACGTTCTTCTTCAATATGTTGTAGGCACACTCGGCTAGTGCACACAACAGATCGGCGTCGGCGTTTCTGATGATGGCTCGTCTCAATTTCGTGCTCTTGTACCTGTTCAGCGTCTGTATGCAGAGGAGGTGTTTCTTCACGAGTTCGGACATGCTGTTGTCTTCACGACCATACTGCGACTGAAGGGACGAGGCGTGCGCGCGGACGTCTTATACTTTGGGTTGGTACACGTACTGGACACCGTCGTCCGGAAGGACGCCCGTGCGCAGACGCATGTCGTCGGGCGTGTCCTGTTTCAGATCGACGAGGAGATAACCGTACGGAGGTGCCGTGGCGTCTCGGAACGCTTCCTGTACAAACTTCAGGCGTCCCGGATACATCTGATCTGTGACGCGTCGCGAGGATTCTTGAAGACTACCATGTAGTGTGCGTTCAGACTGATCGTGCGACTCTCCTTGTTCTTCGGAAACAGGTTCTGTACGAGATATAGTACGGACGTGTTCTGGTGATGACTTCGTCCGTTTCCGCCATCAGATCGTCGATGACCACGAGGTTACGCGTCGATGCATCGAACGCACCGCTCGGCAAGCCTTCCTCGAAGCGTACCAGGTCGTTGTCGACGTAGGCACTCTGCCATACACCGTAACACCACGTGATCTTCTCTGGAGGCGGATCGATAATCGTTGCGGCGTGACGTAGCAGACGCATCACGAACGTGCTCTTACCGCATCCCGTCGGACCCGCGACGATACAGGTGAAGGGGTGTTTCCATCGCGTGTCCATCTAGTAGTCGCTGGTACCGTTCGACAATGTTACGTTGTCCGCTGTGCTGTTAGATACGACGACGACGACGACGACACCTCCGCCACACCAACGAAGGAAGGGATCGCGGAACAAGACGTACAAGACGTACAGGTACAGACCGAGTATTCCCACTAGTGCTACAGCTACGACCGTTCCCGTCCGTGACATGCTGCGCTATGACTATCGATTACGTGGCATCTGACTAAATAGTGTTATTTTTTTCGTGTGTCTCCCACCTACTAACCGCGTGACAGCTAGAGGCGCCTATAACCCCAACTGACGTAGGGGCGCATTTCCTCATCGTGTCAGCAGTGGTTCGGTGTTACACGTCCACCGGACCCGTGGTGATTCCGTCCTCGTTGACCACGCGCTTGGCATAGAAGTAGGTCAACGCCGCGCGTTCCTGGGTGTACGTCAGCACGGACGAGTGATTGACCCGGAACCCACGGTTCACTCCGCTTCCACTACGACGACTGGTCAGCACGTCCAGGAACGCCTGCTTGTCGATGGCGTTGAGTCGTTTGTTCAGTCCTTTGGTGGTGTATTTATCGACCGTACCCGAACAATAGTAGGTCTTACTGCACAGTACCAGGAAACAGTCGCCGGACCATTCGACCTTGAAGAGTCCCGGTGTTCTCTTGTCGTACGCTTTGCGCGCCTTGCAACACGTCTCGGTGCCGTTCCACGGACGTCCGGCTAGTCGACAGCGTATGTAGTCGTTCCGATGATCGTCGCAACATTCGGACGGTAGCCATTCGGAGCGGTGACGATAGTAGTGGTCACGTAGTGCCGGGGTCACGAGGTCGTCGACGGACTCTCCGGCTAGAGCCAAATAGGCGCTATCCGTATCGGTTTCGCAGTACTCGAACAGCGGACGATCCACGTACCTGATCATAAAGTCGTAGTAGAACTCCAACATGCGCAGTTTGGCCCACTGTAACACGAAGAATCCCACGTGCGTAGGCAGAGCGTATTTGACGGTACGCTTGTGCATTTCGATCTCGTACGCATCGGCGGTGACGACGTCGAGTTGACGGAAGCGACGATTGTTGATCGCGGACGATGCGCTCTTCTCCGTGCAGTAGGTGACTTCGCGGTGCTTATCGACGTTGGTGATAAATTTCCCATAGGAAGAATTACCCATAAGTTTGTTGGTATCCGCGATCATGGCCTTGTCGGGATGGGCGTCTCCTTCGCGACGTGCGGTGGACACCGCCTCGCCGAATCGTCGGAAGCAGGCGACCGGTGTGTACTCGATAACCTGGTAGACGTGCGTCACCTCGAGTCCGTGCGCGAGGTACCATCGCAAGAGAGGTGTGGCGAGCAAGATCTTAACCCCACGATAACTCCCGACGAGCATGCGACGCGGAGTCGCCATGATGTCGTGTTCTTCGGCGTAGCGACGCATGAACGGTCCGAGGTCGTCGCGGGTCAGGTGAATGTTCTTGAAGATGGGCTGCATCTCGGCAAAGTGCGCGAGCAGGACCTCCGGTACACGTATGTCGCACGGAATCATACCGAACACGCTACCGTTGCGCACCCCTGTCAGGATCTGTTGTGTCGTCATTTTCCAGCGCACGTGTCGACGGCGTTGCCGAACGTCCAGAAACTGTTTCACGCACGGATCGCGTCTCGCGACCTTCCACTCGCATTCCCACAACTCGAGGACACTCACAAAGTGTCGAAGATAGGCCGTGTTCTTTCGCGTTTCGGCGAGCAGTTGCGTCATGGGTTTCCCGTTGACCTCGTTGACCTCACGACCGGAACACGGACAACCGTGATAGTAGCACCCGTGAAATTGATAGGCCGTCTTCGTTTCGCTGCACCAACCGTCCACCGACAGTTTACCGATGCGCTTCTCTCGACCGTTGGTCTGGTGACGTATGGTGAGTCCCGTGCTTTCGGACTCCCACGTCAGCCATTCGGCAGCCATCTGACATGTGGGCTGTGCCGCTTCGGGTCGGAACTCCTTCTCTTCCCGTCGTCGCGTGTACCATCCCGTTGGCATCTCTTGCGATATCGACCACAGATACAATGCATTCGCATCATAACCAACGATGGACTGACACGTTCGAGCCGCATCACCGTAGTCGTTACGACGTATCTTCGTGACCCCCTTCTCGTGGTGTCTGGTGAAGATGAGTGACGGTCCTCCGACGATGTTCTCTCTGACGAGCTGGTGGACGTCCTTGTTCGTCTCGTTGAAGAGCGTAAAGAACGTCCTCTCCGGCACGTAGGTGAATAGATAGGACAAGGTCAAACCAGGTATACTGATCCCTTGTTTGAACATGTCGATACCGCGGTGTCGGTAGAAGTCGAACTGTTTGGCGATGGCCTCCAAGAACGGCACGACGTCCCTGTTGTTATACCAGACGAGAAAGTCTCGCAGAGTCTCCATGTCGTTGTCTCGCCACACCTTCCGACATCGCGTGTAGTCGTCGTCGGATATACCTTCGTTCTTCAGTCGACTGAAGAAGGCCTCTTTGGGAGGTAGAGCGGTGTCGTCGAGTCTCTCCAAACTGTCCATGTATTCGTACGGGAAGTGACCTTTCGTGACCTCGCAACCGTACGCTTTCAGGTACTTGTCGTACGAGAATCCCGGGGCGATATAATGAGTCATATCGAGGAATTTGAGGTCGTCCGTCGATGGACACATAAACGTGTTACCGCGTTTGATCACGTGAAACGTCCCCTCCTCCCCCTCCCCGTCCTCTGTTGCTTTCTTTTCGGACAGGAAGTAGGGTACCAGGAACTGTTTGACGACGTTCAGATCGTACCTGCTCGAGTTGAAGCCGATGACGGGCAACTGATGAAGCCAACTGTACAATTGACCCATGAGAGTTTTGTAGGGATTGGTCGGTTTTCGCCGTGACTCGTTGTCGTCTCCTGCGGCGGATGCCTCCTGTTCGTCCCACGTCGTGATAGCCTCCCCGATTTCGTGTAGTGTGCCCTCGTAACTGTCTACGATGGCGTCGTAGGCTGCTTCGCTCATCGTCTGAAGGATACCCATCATGTCGGCTACCAACTTGTTGCTGTCACCATCCGTGATCAGACATTGTACCTGTTCGAATCCGGGTACGTTACTCGCCAGGGACACGCTCAACGGTACGTGACGAGCCACCCAGTGAACTTTGGCGCTGTCCGACGGAAGCTGTGACGTATCGAACCAGGACTCGAAGTCGAAGGTGGCGCGATACGGATAGTAGCGCAAACACTCGGTAACGTGAATGTTTTCGTCGTCCAAGCACTGGAAGACTGTCGGCGACGGATGGTAGACACCACCGGGATAGATCTTTCGCACGCCTCCCGTACACCCGCGCTCGTGTCGTTCTAGTTTGTGTGCGTCGCGCCATAGCGAGTCGCCACACTTCCCATATCGATAAGAGTGACAGTACATGTTCACGTCTTGTATGTAGGAACAGTGTGTCTCGTGAAGATTGACGTACATCGTTTCGGGATAGTGACACAAGGACCGGCGTACGAGTTCGGCAGTCGCCTTTCCGCCTTCTTCTTCCGGTTCGACGAGCTTGTAGACGCACACGTTGGTCTCAAAGGTGGTCTCGACGCGATAGAGATCATCCATTGTCACCCCGTCAAAGTCTTTCATTGCCACTCCGTCACGGTTGTACTTCGTGTAGAGTAGCTTCACGGCGGGTTCCAGGTGGTATCGATCGCATCCACGATGCAGAGCCAGACACCGGAAGAGACACAGATTGTCGGTGTACTTTGTCTTGTTGACGGGGTCTCTTTCCAGTCCGATGACGGCTTTGATTCGTTTGATGTACCTCGGTAGTGTGATATCCACACATCCTATCGGATGATCTACGATGTGATTGACGAAGAAGGTGACATTCGTAACCACCTCGCATACCCATTGACTGTCCGGACGCTGATTGATGACCCACTGCAGCACGTCTGTTTCTCGGATACGTTCCAGAAACGCATCAAAGTCTGCAGTGTTTGTGATCAGACACGGTTAGTCGAGGTAACGCCCACAGCAGTTACAAGACGAATGAAAATATCTCTACCTGTTCGTGGTCTTGTTCCTTAGAACAAAACCATAACTAAGATTAATCTTAAAGGCGTGCGTCTGTTCGCGGAACATGATCTTCAGTGACGGTGTCGCGCTTACATTTATCCGGGCGTTAAATAATATCCGGGTGACGTTTCTGCGCGTGCGCGTATCTAGGGGAATCTATTTAACGCTACCTACGACGTTTACATTTATCCGGGCGTTACATTTTATCCGGGTGATGTTTATGTGCATATGTAAGGCATACTATTTGGCACCAGTAGATCAGGTGGTGATATAACTATTATTTAGTATATAAATAATTTCGTTTGTTGTCGAAACACGATCCTTATAGTTAGAGCCCATAATAATAATTTCCTGTTTCATATTTATAACCAAGTATAAGAGTAAGTCACGTGACGTGTGCGTGGAGAAGATATTGTTTATGTCTGTGGGAATCAAACATTTTATAATTTATGTCACAATTATATATATATATTGAGGAATACAGATCTACGTACTTACATGAAATGGCTGAATAAAAATGTTATGTCAGTCGTCGGCGACATACACTGTTGTAAATTATGTGTGTGTGTGTGTGTGTGTGTGTGTGTGTGTGTGTGTGTGTGTGTGTGTGTGTGTGTGTGTGTGTGCAGGCGCGCGTGCGTGCGTGAAGATTATAAAATTAACGTACGTTTATACTAATGTTACCTGCTTTATTAGGTGTTTTAATTAATATTTAATTACTGCACAAATCATTGACATGTCTGATAATGTTATTACGTGGGCATTAGAAGACATGGATACACACAGACAGTTTTGTATACCTGGAGGTTGACGTGACAGAGAGTTTGGTGAGATGTCGGCTGAAGTGGGCGGTACACATAGAACGAATGGGGGGAGAACAGCTAGCGAAGAAAGCAGATACACGGAAAGTGGACGGGGAAAGGAGGCCAGGAAGACTAAGATTGCGTTGGGAAGATTGCTTTAAGAGAGACTTTGAAGGATTGGGAGAGGGGTGGAGAAGGAAAGCGAAAGAGAGAGGTGAGTGGAGACGGTTCGTTGGAGATAGCAGTAAAAAGGCAGTGAGGGGAGGAACAGAAAAGAAAGGAAAACCCAGAAATCAAGGTCCGCCTCACCGTGGCCCACGGAAAGAAGAGGAGAGCAACAATTGTGGCTAGTTTTTTATAGACAGCTACGCAAATGTATGCTTTAATATGAACATGAACAGTTATTATGCAAACAAAATGTAATATGTTGGACCATACATCAATTATATTCAATTCAAACGTTGTTGAGAAATTGTCCAAATGAGGAAGGAAGGCTCATCAGAGTTACAAATTAGTATAATAAATACATTAAAAAAAACTGCAGAATATGACATGTATAGTATTATATACATAATACAAAAAAATATAGTTTGCTGCATGTATACCTACGTATACACTGTATGCATATGATACAAACATTCATTGATTGTTCATGTTACTTGACTATTGTTGTTTTTACATTAGTCAAGTGTATCTCCTGGAGTATGCAATGGAAGACATTACAGACTATGCAACTCCTAGAAATGTCATAATTGTCATAACACATACATATAATATGATTATTGGTGTATTTGTTATGTTGTATCAGACATAAGTTGTCCACCTGTAAATAATACATACAGTCAACCCTCGCTTTACGGTAACCTCGGTAATACAACCCTCTCGCAATTGAGGTCACTACGACAATTCTACATACAGTAAAGTATAAGAAAGTAGTCCTGCTAATAAGATCACCTCGCTAACCAGGTCGCTTTTGCTCAGACCCAATGGTGACCTTCATAATGAGGTTCCACTGTAATTGCTTTTTACTATATTCTAAGACTATTTGTTGATAGAACAATAACTGCACTTTATATAGTTCACCGTGTTCAAAGTTTGCAATCAATTTTATATAACTCGTTAAACACAAGATATTCCTTTCAGCTGCAGCAAACAACATACAATACACCTGTTTAGAAACATAGCACACAATAATCACTCATTATCCACACAGACATCACACACAAAGTAGTTATTGACCGCAGCAGAACACTGTCGCTGCTTGGTCTGATTCTGGGCACGTGATGTGGTACTGCCAGTGGCACCAGTCACATCTCATCTGCAACATATACATGTTTTATTCAGCCATAGCCATATTGCAAGACAATGTTTGGTATATATTGTCTATATGTACTGTATAAGGCTCGTTATATCTTATAACTTTATATGTGCAGGTTTGTTTATCTAGTTCATTTGTTTTCCAAGTTATAGCAATATTAAATTTATTAATAATATCTATATTGTAGCATTTTAATAAATGGTAAATACTACTGAAGAGACATTTACTTTATAATAATAATAACTTAATTTAGTTTTTAAAATTGGGCTGTGTTAAAAAATCAATGCTAATAACAACTATACAGTTAGTATTTTATAATATTTGGGTATTATTTGTTGAGGAAAATAAACTGGAAATTGAAAGATGAGATTATAAATTGTACATTTCTGACATGACAACATTGATGGGACATCACCTAGACATGTATTTTTGGCTCGTGTGCAGAATAATTAATCACTAAATCACCAGTAAGGTGTTTCAATGCAGTACTATTTACCAAACAAATTGATGAAATACTCATCCTTCACAGAATGCTAGTAGTTATATAAAGGACAAAATCCCACTACAGTAAAGGTAACCCTTTTATAGATATTGGAAGAACTAAACAACAGACGATTGCAATACTCAGTGAGATGTCCATAAACCAGGAGTATATTGTGCATCTAGTGACATACCAGCTGGATTTGAACCAGCCACAAAACACTGATATATTGCATTCGATTGTTGAAGTATACAAAGAAATTATAACTATCTATATGACGAGTGTGGACAAAAGTCAGCTGTTTGATCGAGATATACTATGGAAGATGTTACCTATTTCTAAAATTGGTAACACAGAGTTATGCACTTGCTTCACCTGAATAAGACATCGTAAGAGCATGTTAAGATAAGACTAGTACATGAAACCAAATTCACACAGGTTTTATTCACAATGCACACATATATACACAGCTATATAAATGAGTACAAAACTATAGGCACCATTGAATCTACATAATTGACTAACTTTCAAACTGTAATACCTAATTGCAGTGAGTGTTGCTGAATGCTTCCCGGAGACTGTTGGTGTTGCAGTGAACATCCCCAGTGACAGGAGCATCCCCAGTGACAGTTATATTTTTCTCACTGACATTACAAAAATGTCCAAACTTCATTCATAAGTAAAATTAAATAATACAAAACTGTTAAAGTTTATCAGTGCTCTTAAGTAATGTGTCTTGAGGTTTGAACTGCATAGCCATTATAAATTATGTCACATCCATCTTCTGACTGCATGTTCCCAGTTGGTCCAGTTGCCCTGCAATCATAAAAAAATACATTCATTAACATGATTGTGCAATATTATACGAAACATTGTGCTGTGCAGTTTCTCTCAATGCATGCTGAATGGTTGAAACGAATGAATAGCTTTTGTGCAGAATGTGTAATTCATATACAGTATAGATCCCAATAGAAACACACTATCCATCTAGACTAATGGCATAGAAGCACACACTGTTTGTCATTAGGGAAACATGTATAAAAGTAGATTTTTCATGAATGAATGCAGGCTGGACATAACTGATGGCAATACTGTTGCTAGCGCCACCTTGCAGATGCTTGATAGGTCATTCATAGTGTGCGTGTGTGCCTTTAGCTGCAACATGTTGCATTCTTGTCATGTGTCGATGTTGCACCAGTCAGTTTGGTAGATGTGCACTGCTGACTATGTATGTTTGAAAAAGTGTTGCCTGGTACCACTTTTGAGAAACAAATAGTCGTGCACCCAAGTCTTAGCACACGCTCTGAGCGTCTATTGGGAACTCTAGTAGTCTATGTGGTACACCTATTCAATTTTCAACTTAACCATTGATACATACAAAATGTACAGTTACATTTGTCACACTACATGCATGAACATACAACCGCACAATAATTATTTTGTCACTGGGCAAACTTGGGTTTCTACTTTACCCTCGTTCTGACGTTCATGAAGAATAGTCTAAATTTTACATGGGTCTACCTAAAAAAAATCACATAAAAAACTTCTGAGTATATTTGATTAATTGTTTTTACTCATTAGCTTATATACATGGCTACATTTCTCTAATTGGACATTGACACATACAACCACTCGGAAATTAGCTAGTAGGACAAAAAAAATATTTTGCATTTATTTTATGTAAACTTTAAACAGTTATATCTTCATGATTATTTGATGTTATGCAAATATCATCACTGCATAATAATAAAGGGTCTTTTTGCCAACAAAATGATAGCTCAATCATATTTTTGCAATACGTATTAGCGAAGTTGTGATTTTTTTAAACACCCTTACAAATAGCTCCAAATTGTATACACCGTGGAAGTTTACCATTGGTCACCTGCAGGGTTACAAACTTTTGTGCTGTTAGGATATCCAAGAACACACTCAGCTATATTATTGGAACTTACCTTTAAGCACCAGTTGGCTCTTTCACAGATGGATACTGCATGGACAGAAGATTTGCGACTAAAATAATAGTGCATATCATGTGGTAGGTTTATATATATGTATATATTATATATATGTTGTTACAAAAGTAAATTAAGCCTTGCAGAAAACAATCAAGCCATAGTATCAATATGGCCTATTATATACAATAATTATAAACAGTTGTTAAATATTACATTTCAATTAAATTAACTGTATATACCAAGGGGGTCTACACATATTATTTTAATATTATGTATGACTCGTACTGATAGAAGTCCACATCAATAATGGCTAAATACATTACCGGTATTTCATAGACTATTTTATATTTCATTTGGTGGCTATGCTCTGGCTATGCCTGTGGCACTACTACTAGTCAGTAGTCTGTCGACTCTATTCGACTACGTGAGTACCGGGTATGTGACTGTGTGAGTATCACTACGGACATGACTATGCTGCATGCACTAGCCAATGTTAAACCTATCAATACTATTACATTTACATCCTGGCATCCAGAAGAATATTCCACAGTTTGTTGCACATGCGCGGTTTAAAAGGGTTGATAAAAACAGGGTTGATAAAAACAGCGTTTATTTTTTTATTCTTTTTTTAAGGTGTGTCTAGGTAGTATTTTTGACCCAGACCTCAACTGCCGCTTTGAAGGCTGTGACGGTGCTGGCCGAAGACGCTTTGTCGGGGAAGAAGGAGTGGAGGTGCGTGTTTGTTCTGGAGTGAGGCAGGAGGAGCTTGTTGGGCTGTCCCCTGGTGATGCGGTTGTTTGTTGTCAGTGTGCCCTCAGTTGGCGTGATGTCCACAAGTCCACTCATTATCTTGTACATAAAGGTGGCCTTGTTGACAGTTTTTCTTTCTTGGAGGGTCTGTAGTTGTAGTCTGTTTACAAGTTCTGTGGCACTGGTATAGTGGTTCAAATCATGGTAGATTCTCCTCGCGGCACGGCGCTGGACAGCTTCGATGGTGTTTACCAGGTGTTGCTGGTGGGGATCCCACACGACAGAGGCGTACTCCAACACGGGGCAGACCAGTCCTTTGTAGCAATGTCAGTGCACCTGTGGAGGGCACCCTTTAAGGTTTCTGTATATGAAAGCACTTGTACGGTTTGCCTTGGCAGTGGTGGTCTGTATGTGGTTTCCCCAGTGGAGGTCAGCGGTCAGCTCTACACCTAGGTGTTTGGCGCTGGTGACTCTCTCCAGGGGCTGCTGATGGAGTGAATACATTGTTATAATGGGCTTGCGCTTCTTTGTGACAGTTAGGACGTGACACTTGGATATATTGAAACTCATCTGCCACTTCCTCTCCCATTTCTCCAAGCCCAAGGTGTTGAGGTCCTGTTGTAGTTGGCGAGTGTCGGCTGTGCTGTGGATGGTGTGATACAGTATTGTGTCATCAGCGAATAGTCTAGCATAGGTTTTAATGTTATTGCACAGGTCGTTGATGTAAATGACAAAGAGAGTTGGGCCGGCCCTAGGACAGACAAACAAAACTTTCTGTACCTGTATTTTGACTGGCAAAATGTCCTATGGACACATCACGCCACTTTAAATTGCCTTTGTAACGCACCTTTTGTGACATACTTCGATGCCGCATAGCGTATCCTCCTCTTCCTGCTGTTATTGTTTGCAACCGTTGGATGGTGTACGCCATTGTTAATGTAGTGCATGAGCTGTTCGTAAAATATTTCTGCGTTCGTTTTAACACAACTCATACTGTCAGTTTAGACGGTAAACGGAAATGACTGACTCGCGCATGCGCAGAAACGCTACTCGGATATTATTTAACGGGGGTGCCGCGGGGTGGGAAGCGTAAACGTACCCAATGGCAACTAATGACAACATCCGACTCGCGCATGCGCAGAAACGTCACCCGGATATTATTTAACGCCGGATAAATGTAAGCGTCACAACGGTTCTAGGGCGCTCGTGTCCAGTGTCGACACTCTGTAATTGTACCTGGATTGCACGGGTCCTCTAGCCACGTGGGTTCGGATGGTCATCCAGTGATCTCGGACGACGTCTCGTAGTTCCCTCGATAGAGTATCGGCGAAGGGGAGTCGGGGCGGTGGTTGTATCGGGTCGTCATCGTCGCCGGTGGCACTCACACGTGGTCGTTCTGTGCGTCTCGCTCGTTTGCTTAGGGGTGGGTCGCTCGCTTCCGCACGTCGGTTGCATACACTCTTGATATGACGTATCAGTGTGTCACGTCTCGTGAACTCACGTGCACATCTCTCGCAGCGGTGCAGTGTATCGCTTTTTTTTGTGTGGTGTCACAAGGCTGCCTGTTGTTACGTAGCAGGTTGTCACGTCTCGTGAAGTCTCTTCCACATCTCGAACAGGGGTGACTAGTACTTTTTGGTGGTTCGCCAGATGGCACCACTCGTGGCGGTGGTTTACTGTAAGCATGATCGTCGTCGTCTACGTGTGTTGATGTATGCGTTTGGTCTATGTGGCGTTGTATGTCAGCGTGTGTATCGAGCACGAGACCGCAGTGACGACATGTGTGCTGCTTCATCGTCTACCTACAACTGAAGGATAGGAGATCCTTGTACGCTTCTATATATCCTAGTGTGACGTCATAGGAACCGTGGCTTGTATGAGTGTGCGTGTATATAGACGGAGGGGAAGTGGATGTGTGTGTGTATGTATTCATCGATCGTAACGAGCTATAAAGGTGACAAGAACAACAGACACCGGATTCCTGGATTACATACATACATACATCTTTATTAATTGAATTACACAATAAAAGCGAGTATACAAGAAAGCTAAGCGCCTACAGTGACAGACAAGCGGCGCCTATAACCCCAGCTATAGCGTAGGGGCGCATTTCCTCTTGTCGTCACTACAGACGCTTCTGGAGTGACTCCGTAATGTAAGCGACGTGTTCGTCGCGCTTGATGTTCCGTGCAAGTTCATTGCAGATCGTGTGTACGGCCGTATCTAGACTGCATCGTTTTGTGACGAACAGCACCGCGGCTAAACTCTCGATGTTTATCTCCAGGTCCTTTATACTATCGAACAGAACCGGGTAGGTCCACGGCATCGACGTGTCCGTTTTCGTCCACACGATATGGCCATCGGCAGCCATATCGAGTGTCGACCGATTCGTTCGTAGTGCCCCGTACTCGGTGACGGATGTGGTGACGTCATAGTCGTCATCGTTGTCACAACTCATGTCCAATGACTCGTTGGATGGTGGTGGTGGTGGTGTCGCACACTCACACGTCATGTCTAGTTCCGTCACGTGACGCTGGGCGTGTAAATGCATGAGTAGACCTTGCCGCAGTGGCATAGGGGTGTGGTGACGGCGTCTTTTTCTTGGTGCCCACTCTAGCGGCTTCTCATCATATGCTTTTCGAATGTGATCTAGTCCGCTAGAGGGAGCATCGCTGACCTGACAACACAACAACAACAACAACATTAGCAGGGTGTTTCCTCATCCAACAGAGGTATACCACGTACACGCAGGATGGCTTGCACACGTGTTATGATGTCACGTGCCCGCTTCGGTGTGTCCACCATAAACCTGTAATGGTGTACTGCATATCTCACATTGTCTTGGATCAGATCGCTACGTACCAGGTAGATGACATTTGTCTCACTTTCGAAAGTGCGCCACAATTCGTTGCTTACGAACCGGACGATAACATCACGTGCTACCAGGCACATCTCGGAGCACCACACCTGCCTTCCCGCCTCCTCCCCCATCGTGTCGTCTTGTAGGTACCAGGGCTGCGGCGCCTTCGGTGCTTCGTCTTCCGTCTCATCCGACACGGTTATACCGCGACTACGGAGACTCGTTTTCACTCGTGACACGACATCACGAGCAAACCACGGTGCGCGCGATTCGCACACCAGATCGGATACTGCTATATCAAAGGCATGAAATATACGCGAACGATCCACTTTATACACGTCTTCGTGAACGTTCGCATAGCAAAGGCACAGTCCTTCGGCTACCTGGCGAATGCATGCAGTGGTTATAGCGGCTATAAATAAGTCGTCATCTATCATGTGCTCCGTTCGTTTCTGAATTGCATTCACTCTCTTTACTGCCCCCTGTAATTCACTACGTCTCCGACTCTCGTCGTCGTCAGACCAATCAGTATCAAAATCACCATCGTTAGCAACATCATCATCATCCTGATCACTAGACCATGAACATGACCCCACGTGAATGACACTTGCCTCGTCATCGAATGACAGTCGACGTTTCAGGGCACGCACGGGGGTTGTCAGAACTGCCTCGGATGGAATTGACCGAGGAGGCGTCTACAACAACGTCAGAGGAAATTACATAATAGTGTCAAATAGGTAGACAACCAGAGAGAGAGAGAGAGAGACATCATTCAACCTCTAGGGACAGGCTCTCTCTCTATATTCCGCCTGGGGGCGTCACCTACTCTTTCGTTACTGTCAGGTGGCGCCTCTTACAGGAGTTAGGAACAGGGTCTCTCTATACTCCGTTAGAAGGCGCCACCTAACAGTGAGTCACTGTCAGTTGGCGCCTCTTACGACAGTTAGGAACAGGACCTCTCTATACTCCGTCAGAAGGCGCCACCTAACAGTGAGTCACTGTCAGTTGGCGCCTCTTACGACTGGATTATTTCCAGTGCTATCACGGTATAATTTTGATAGCCTGCCTTTCTTGCCTTTCTAATTGTCACCCTAGCCTGTTTGCCACGTAGGACATTCAGTGACTGGTAGCGTTCGTCGCCGGATTTAAGCGACATATAGTCGCTTGCTGTCATTCCTCCCACGACCTCCTGTACTAGCCGGTCAAATCCTGTTGCCCACACTTCATTGCCCTTGTGATCAGCGAAAAGCATCCCCATAGCATACTTGTAAACGGCAGTTCCCTTCTGACGCCCGTGCACCGAACATATACTGACGTTATGGTGCCCTCCTTTCGTCGTTTCAAGAAGAACTTTCCGATTACATACTTTACATGCCGGATAACATACGTATTCGGGGGACAGAGCACATGTTACTAGTGTCAGTGGACGAACAAACGCGTACGTTCCGTCACTTACTTGTTCGAGTTCTGACAGGAGCATTTCCTCGTTGTTAACGTTGGATGTCGCCATCTTGTCGTGTAGGTATCGGTATAGTGTGAAGAGCTTCGAACGGCAGCGAGACTGAGAGAGAGTGTTTGTCCTGTTAGATTTACCGTGGGTTTATATACAATTCAATCCCTCCAGGGATCGAGCGCGTGACACCCCTAGATGATGATATCGCGCCCCTGGGTGTTCGCATCTTATCGTGCGCGTGACTTTATCTCTCACTCTCCCGTACTTTGTCACCGCGTGGCTGCCTGTCTGTTTTTTAATGGGCGCCTTATGTAAGCCGTATAGAGCGCTGTCTAACGAAGTCTCTCACCTGCATAAGTATCACACCGAGTATATTCTTACCTGGTTTGTTACGGTTTGAGCTCTTACCCCAATACCCCTCTGCACTGGGTACATTCTCAATAAGTCGTGCGTCACCTGTAGCCAACAAGCGTTGGCGTAGTTTAGAGGTACGAAACTTGACGGCTACTATAGCGTACATCACGCCTCGACGTTGTGACAGCCATGAAACGACTCGATCGGGTGTCCAACGAATGCTTTTACTCCAGTATTTCGCCTGTATTCCAGTGCGCGCGGTCTGAATCTTTCTCGCTGTGTTCTCGTCGTGAAAATGTCTAGCTTTTTTAAACTGATATGTTGCTTCTGTACAAGTAAAGTCTTCGCCCCATATATGTATCTCGCATGGATAGAAATTCCATAGGAAGTGACCAGCACCCCTGAATTGTATATCCAAGCTCTTGACCGCCATATGTTTCATCGCTGACCACTCACAGAGTTCTTTTCTTCCGACTGTATTGTTAGCGTTCTGATAAGGCGCATTCCATATGCATTGTCGTCTAGTTGACACATCACGCGCTTATCACCAGCTGGTCCCTCCGTCATATGACTGGTATCGGTTTGTACTTTACCACGTCGAAATTTTCCATAACCGCGTTGTTAACTACATAACCAGGCTTCGTCCAGGTGACGTCCCTAGATGATGTCGTCATACGTCCCTGGGTCTTCAGTGCTTTTCATACTCCGGTATATTTCCACTCTACAGTGTGTCTTACAAGTTGTCTTCATAGTGTGTCTGCATACATATGCTCTATCTATATATACCGCCTCGTTTGTTACATTCTTCATATCATCTCATTCACAATTGCTATGTCGTCGATACCTTGGGCTCAACTCCGTGCTGAATGGCGTCTTCGTGACGAGTTGATGCAGACTATGGCATGGTCGACGATACCTTTCCTGCAACTACGTGACGACTGGCGTGGTCTCGAATTTGTGTAAGTACTTTTATTATTATTATTATAATACAAATATATATATATATATATATATATTCTTTGCTATTATTATAATAAACAATATATATATATATATATCTGTGACGTCTCACCTCTATTATTCCTTATGCTCTTACGTTCGTTATGTGTCACTCACGGTTATCTTATTACCTTTCAGCTCTCCTGATGGCATCGATACCTGGAGTATGACAGGGAGTGACTCGAGTGTTGACGATTGCACGTGAGTGTTCAACGATTATTTTACTACTTTATTTATGTTTTCTCATACCGCGTTTCTCGTTCTCTTCAATGTGTTGACCTCGACCGACCTCTTGTCGTTTCGACTAGCTACGCGGTGTTTGGTTACCGATCGCGTCAGCAGACGTCTCCATTACGTATTGTATCATAGTCCGTTGATCTAGCTTGCCCTTTTATCGTGTGTCGATTCCCTAAGCGGTGTCTGGTTACATCACTGGCTTATTCCACCCGACTGTACTTTATATATATATATATATATATATATATATATATATATATATATATATATATATATATGTCCCTGTGTGGTTACATCACTGACGATTCCACCCGCCTGTACTTCATGCATTCATTATATATATATATATATATATATATATTATACATATTTTCAAAGTTTTATATATATATATATATATATATATATATATATATGTTTCAGAGAGGAAGAGGAACGCGATAACCACTGGTGCACCTTCTGCCACGTAATGCGTGAACTATTACGCACACGGAGCCAAGTTGATCCTGTTCCCTCTTCGAACACAGAGGAGGAGGCTAACGAAGAAGATTGGGATGCGGCGATCAATGCGGCCGAACGCTAAGGAATGCAGCGACTACTGATTGACACTATTATTATTATTTTATTAATTAATTACTTCCCTCTTTGATTCCAAGGGACATTGAAACATGATAATGATGATGATACTTATTAAAACTATTCAACTTTCAAACTGTTGTCGGTTATTATCTTAGCACTAATTCTTCTTTTATACATACATACATACATACATATTTTACAGTTTCATATATATATATACGATTTATAAATACACATACAACATAGGTACACTTACCTATTCATTCATTCATACATACACTCTTTGATCTTTCGTTTCTTTCAACACCTTTTAAACCTTTCCTCTTTGATCTTTCGTTATTACAATTCCCTCTTCGGTCATTCGTCTCTCATATATACACGATAAGCCTTCCATGGCTGCTCACTCCACCACCAGGGGGCGCGCTACATACGCTTACACATACGGTCACGTGACTACTCACTTCACTCAGGGGGGCGGCTTTCGAAACCTCCCTAATATCAACCAAAAACTCCTCTGAAATACCGTAGGATACCCCTCCAAAAAGTCTTCCTTACTACTACCGTCGGGGTTTAACAACAATGTTCTCTTGTACGTCAGGTGTCTCCGGGGGTTCGTACAAATCGGGGGATTCGTTCGTATCGGGGGATTCATCCACATCGGGGGGTTCATTGACGTGTGGCTGTATCGCGGGTTCGGACAACTTTAACGGCACGGGTGGCGGCGGCATCGGGTCCGGCACGTCGTCTTGAAAAGAACCATGTCTGTCGGTCAGCTGCAACTCGTGTGTTTTTTCGGCAGGGACGCGGTAGCACTCCGTCCGTTTCACTCTGTATGACGTAAGCTCTTAGTTGATTACCGATGAATTTGCGGATATTTATCCAAACACCGTCTATGCTCACAACCAAATATCTGCTCCGTGCGCGAGATTTGTTTCGGTCGGCGTGAATGTATACTAGATATCCGATACCAATGGGTGGTTCGGCGATCATTGTACCACACGGTGTCTTTGATAGCTCGCTGTGCTTGTGATTGGCGTTGCGTAGTTTCTGTTGTTCCAGAATGAGATTGTGATCAGACACTGGCATCTGTTCGCTGGTGTACTGGTCGCGCTGAGTCCACATCTCACGAGCAGACAAACCTCGGTTGCGTACGCGGGAATTGAGTATTGCAGTTGCGACGGCCAGTGTGACGTGTGTAACGGCTCCGCCTCTTGGCTGTTGGTGGAGAATTTCGCCCTCGAGTTCTCGAACGGCCTTCTCTGCCACTGGGTTTTTATTCGGATTCTTCACGCGTCCGAGCTCGATTGTCATGCGATATCTGGAGAGAAGTTCGTCGTTGACGAGTGAGGCGAATCCTGGAGCTGGATCGGTTCGTATGACTGTGGGAGGGCCATCGAGTGGTCTCATTCCTACGCAGAGCGTTATCAATGCGTCTCGTAGAGTTTCGCGGCGTTCATTTTCGACAATGCACGTCACGGTGTACGACGTTACGCATTCTCGGACTACCAAGATCAACTGTCGCTCCCGCTTGATAACATCAGCAGCGTAGGCAATTCCTACGACTTCTGTCGGGTCATTCGTCGACTGAGGTATCGTTGTGTGAGGGACATTACGCAGTGGTGCGCCGTGGTGACAACTGTGCGTGACTGTTTCGATAGCCTTATCAAGGTCGAGTGCATATAGGTATCGGTGCATCACTTGTTTCAGTTGGTAGGAGGAAGGGTGATCTAACTGGATGTGTAACGCAGTTATCAAGCCGTCGAGAACTGATCGGGGAACGATGATACAGTCACGTGCTTGGCTGAATGGATCAACATTGAGATAGCGTTTAACGTCTTTAGCGTTTGTTATCTTTTTTGATGGTCGCGTCCCTTGCGTGAGATGTGCATGCGTACGACGCATGTCTGGACATTCACTTTGAATACCGAGCCACGCAGATCTGCTAGTGAATGGAAGTGCAGCTTTTCCGGATGCTATATCTTGAGCGGTTATACGCTGAACGACGGAGCCTTCCATCCGTTTGATGAACGTGCATAGTCGACAGTGTTGGTCAGTGCACGTGGGTGCGTTACGACTCGCGAAGTCAGATGGAATGTTAGCTGATCCAGCTAAGTGTCGGACTGATGACTGGTATCTGCTGACGACTGACAAGAATGTCGACACACGCGGGCTGACTGAAAATTCGCCGCGGCACAACTTCTCGTATGCCTGTACGCATGGCTTGCTGTCGGTAAGGACAGACGCCTTGTGATTTGACTGCACTATGTAGGGGCTGAAATGTTTGATGGCCGCAGCGATTGACAGTGCTTCTATCTCACATGGTAACCATGTGACCTGTCGACCGCGTAATTTGGCGCTGAAGAAGCCGGCAAGTTTCAGCTTGCCTTTCTGCATGACATACATTGTGGCTCCTATGCCGCACTGTTTCACTGATCCGTCGGTTACGATCCACAGCTCATCTTCCGGTCGTGGTAGAGCTATCGTTTTGTTCGTGTGTAGCTTGTCCTGTGCGCGTTTGAACGCTTCATGTAGCGTGTCGGTCCACTCTGTGCGGTCGTTTGACTGGCGTCCGGCTGTCACTCCATCGAGTGGAGCAAGTAGTGTCGAACAGCCGGGGACGACTCGCGCTAACATATTGTATGCTCCGACGTATGAGCGCATAATTTTTACTGTCACGGGTGCGTCGCAACTGGCCAATGTGGCGATGCGGTGTGGACTGGCCTGGATGGTGCCTAGGTGCCACACCCAACCGAGTATGACAGTGCTTGTCGGGCAGATGGTCGTTTTTGCGGCGGATAATCGGAGGCCGCTATTGGCCAGGCATTGTAGTAGTCTTCTGAAGTTTTGTTGAAGTTCTGTGATGGTATTTCCCCCGCAGTAAATGTCGTCTGCAAGCTTCGCAATTACGCCTTCCTCGAGAAGATCTCCCAATACTCGACACAGGAGTTCCTCTAGCGCAGTTTCGGAGCCAGGCATTCCCATTGCGGAACTAGCGTACACGCGTACCCCACGGAATGGTTGACGACGCCGCAATACTTCATAGAGTCGCGTGAAAGTGGGATTTGGTAGAATGCGTTGGATAGGTCAGTGGTTGCTATGTATTTCCATGCGCGATTTTACGTGTCTACGTCTGGCATGAGAGCGGGTTGTGGCTTGCTGTAGCGACCAACCTCTGTGAATGCCGTTACCAGTCTGTAGCCTCCGTTACGTTTCTTGATTAGGAACGATGGGTTGAGATATTCGACTGTGATGGGGACGTCTTCAAAACGGACGAACACGCCCATAGATTCTAGTTCATCAAACTTGTACTGGAATTCAACGAGTTGTTCACGCGCATACTGCGGTATGCGTCCTTTGCGTTGCGGTGGTTGCGTTGGGCCCATGTTCACGACGGCTTCGAATGGTCCAACATTTCCGTTGTAGCCGCAGTAGTTTGGGTCGAACACATCGTCGTATTCTTCCACGATGGTGCAAAATGCAGATCTCTCATTGGCTGAAAGCATTTTGTCTGGGTCGATTTGGATCGTGGCGGAGTGCTTGGTCGATTTGGTATCGTTGCTGTGAGAACGTACGTTCACGAAGACGGCAGGTTTGGTGGGAAGTGTGTCTGTGTCGACGTCTGGCACGAATACTTCACGAATTTTGCAGAAATGTTCGTTTCGTCTGAGGATGCGTACAGTATTTGTGAGGTTGGCGATGCGGATCTTACCCGCAATGCTGGCGATGATTGCTGGTTGTGGCCACACTTCAGAGTCACATGCGTATGTACTGACTGGCGCATCAGTGCGTGGTTCGAGTGCGAATGTAGCATCGGAGCAACAAACGTCTTTAGGTAGTCACCTCAACAAACTCGCCTGGGCAGACTGTCGTGTTGGTGGGCGGGGCTCGTAACACATAAGCGCGTCTAACGGCGTGTCTGTTCAGCGACGGGTGCGTTGATCCGTATGTGTAGGTGGTGCCATTGGACAATGTGATGAGGTGTTTGGCGGGGCGTATCGTTACGTCATTCGCCTCCATGAAGGGTGTGCCAGCAAGGATTTCGACGTCGAGGTTCTCAACGACTAAGCCGTTAAACGTGAATGTGTTGTTGTCGCGTGTTAGTTCGATAGCCGTTTCGCCAACGATGGTTAACGGTGACGATCCGTCGGCTTGGTGAGCTGACTGTGATGATTTCCGTATCACGCAACCCAATTTATGTGCTGTGGCATAGCGAATCATATTCCCAGTAGCTCCGCTGTCAATGGTTACACGGGCTGTGTGGTGACCGTAGAACACTTTTAAATAAGGTGATTGTCGAACCTCGATTTTTTGCACTGTTGGGATTTCGTAATCGATGATTTCGGTGTTGGTCTCGTCAGGTTCTGTGGAGTTGTGTTTGTCTTCATCGTCAAGTATGTCGATAATCTGTCGTGCTTTGGCTATGTAGCGTCGGTCTTCTTCCGGTAAGTGTATGCATTCACTCAGAAAATGACGAAAGTTGCTACGTCCAGCTTGTTTACATAGTGGGCACACTCTGGTGCTTGTCGAACGTCGGGGATAGGCATGTGGGCCTGGTGTACGTCTTGGTATTGAGGGTCTGACTTGTGGACGAGTGGTTGCAGCTCGCATGACCCTCGCGTCTTCGGACGATCGGATTTCTTCAAGTAGAGATGTTAGCGCCTGTGAGATTCCTGACTTGATCGACGCCAAAGTGCGCGCGCGTAGTTCTGTACCATATCTCTGTTTAACTAGTTTGGGCAAATCTGTGTGAATGAGCTGCAACCAAGTGAGGACCACAACGTTTTCTAATGTAGGGTTATTTCTTTGTCTACAGTGATGTTTTGATCATGGTGTGAGATGTTTCCTTCGATGTTTCCATAGTTTTTGACTATGGTGTTCCGTGCAATGATCGGGCAGTAATTTGCGATTTGACCAAGCATAAGTTCTAACAGTACGTTTTTTGCTGAGCCTAACGGGGGGTTCCGCCTGGCACGTCGCCTGCGTCATTAGTTAGTCCACGGTTTGGATGGGCCGCTGTCTTCTTCTCCCACCTTGCGTCGTCTGCTAAGAATCCGGTGAAATTGTTGTCCAGTGACAGGACATACAGTAGGTTCTGCCGCCAGTTTTCGAACGTGTTGACAGTCTCTTTTTTCGTTAAACACCACTGCTTCGGTGCTCGTGGACTTGCCATCTCTTAGCTTTCTGGTGGAGTTACCCAGCGGGAACTCTGCTGACTAATCGTGGTTCGAAGCTGTTAGTGCGAGTGACCAAAGTTTTAAGTTTTTAATTGCGCGTGGGTCTTTTGGACCGCTGCCACCACGCCACTAAGGTCAATAGGTTACACTGAAGCTCCGAGCAATTAGACACCACCAATGCAAAGAGTAGAACGATTTATTAAGGATACTTATCGAGGCCTATGCGCACACAACAAGCAGCAAATCAAACATGGCCGAAGATTCAACACGAGGCGCCAGGGCCTGACACACAGTGTTAACATTGGCACTATTTTAGTTGGACATTATCCGTAGATAGACACCGGATGGAACTGGGCTTTATATGACTAACCGTTATGTTGCATGGTGACAACGATAGAAGTTCGTAATCATGTTATTCAATAAACGTACACAATCATTCACAAACATGGTGTCAGAATAACGGGATGGCAAGACATAGACATAGTGAATCTGAGTGAGTAGAAGCAATTGAAAAAAAAAGCACGTCCAAAATTGAAAAGTATTTGGCCTCGGAACCGCTGACCGACGGAGGCAACCTGCCAGAGCAATGTAAAACGTTCAAAAAGCACTTCGAACAGTTCTTAGTAGCGACAGAAAAGAACGGCATGGCAGATACTGTGAAAATGGCTATTCTACTACGAATGATCGGTGTACGTGGAAACGACATTTATGAGAATTTCAAATTCGAGGCAGCTGAAAGCAAAGACTGCTACCAGACAGTGATGACGAAATACGACGATTTCTGTAAACCAAGAGTTAATCTGCTTGTCACGCGTCACAAACTGTTTACTCAGAAACAAGCTCATCGTTCTATCGACGAATTTGTCAAACAATTGCGTAAACTAGCTCGTGATTGTAACTTCGGTCCGCTGTACGACGATATGGTGCTGCACGCACTAATGTTGGACTTGAATGATGAACGCACACGTCGTAGACTCTTCGAACAAGCTGACGGCACACTAACACTAGAAAAAGCGCTACAGCGATGCAGAGCGGCAGAAGATGCAGCTACAGATATGCAAGCATTGAAAGAAACTGCGCAACAGGAAACAGTGCAAGCTGTCGAGACAAGGTCAAGGTGGAAAAAATCGAACTACGACAAACGTGAAGCTCGACCAAACAAAGCTAGTCAATACAAATGTGGCAAATGCGGCTACATGCATGAGAAGCAAAAATGCCCGGCGTTCGGAAAAAATATAGAAAGTGCCACAAAGCGAACCACTACGAAAAAATTTGCAGATCGTCGAAGACCGTACATTTGGTAAACGACGCAGACGAATCAGTACTGAAGGTCAAGGTTGACAAACAGGATCGTAAGCTTGTTGCTAAAATACAAGTATCGCCATCTGGCGTAGCAAGGCAAACTGAACTGTCTTTTCAACTTGACACAGCAGCCACATGCAACATCCTCAGCTATGTCGACTACAGAAAGTTGGAGAAGCCTACAATGGGAGAAAGCACAGCAACACTAACAATGTATGACGGCACAGAAGTAAGACCAGTGCAAAACCGACCTAGAAAAATACCACTGTCAATGAAGGCTGATGTAAAAACGAAACTCGAGACACTAGAGAAACTAGATGTTATTGAGAAGGTCGAGGAGCCAAGTCAATGGATCTCGAACATGCAGCCGGTGCGCAAAGCAAATGGGACGATCAGGATATGTGTGGACCCCTCTGATTTGAATAAAGCGATCAGACGGAATCACTTCCAGATGCCGTCCATTGATGACGTCCTGCCGCAACTGACGAATGCGAAGATATTCTCTCTATGCGATGCAAAAGATGGGTTCCTGCAAATCAAACTCACAGAACGCAGCAGTCAGCTGACGACGTTCTGGACGCCATACGGCCGCTACAAATGGAAGAGAATGCCGTTTGGAATAAAGTCGAGCCCAGAAGAGTTCCAGCGCAGACTGACAAATGCCCTAGAGAATCTTACGGGTGTAACAGTAGTTGCCGATGACATTCTGATCTACGGATGCGGAGACACCCAGGCTGAGGCGTGTCGAGATCATGACAGAAACCTGATCGAGCTACTGGAGCGAGCGAGGAACATCAACCTGAAGCTGAACAAAGCAAAATGTCGCTTCAACATGACCGAGCTACAGTACATAGGTCACGTCCTCACGCCGCAAGGAGTAAAACCGGATCCAGAGAAAGTCAACGTGATCAAAAGCATGAAACAACCGAAGGACGCAGAGGAAGTACGACGCTTCCTTGGGTACACCAACTATCTCGCCATGTTCATACCCAACCTGTCGAGCGTGACTGAACCACTAGGAAAACTGATCCACAAGGACGCAGACTTCCTGTGGGAAACAGAACAACAGACTGCCTTTGATAAAATCAAGGAACTGACGACGTCCGAGCAGTTGCTAGGCTATTTCGACCCAAAGAAGTCAATAGTCTTGCAGACAGATGCGAGCACTGTTGGACTCGGGGCGGTGCTGATGCTGAATGACAAACCGATCGCATATGCATCTCGCTCGCTGACAAAAAGTGAGAGAAATTATGCACCCATCGAACTTGAATGCTTGGCAATCGTGTTTGCTACAAGAAAATACGATCAGTACATATTCGGACACTCAGATGTAACAGTGCACACGGACCACAAGCCTCTGGAAACGATTTGGCTCAAATCATTGTTACACGCACCGAAACGACTGCAAAGCATGCTGTTGACATTGCAGCGATATACGCTGAAGATCCAGTATCGTCCGGGACGCGAACAGTTGGTGGCCGACATGCTGTCAAGGCTGCGAAACAGCACAACTCAACCCGACGAATTGCCACGCGAGCAAGTCTTCCAGATGAAAGTCACAGAAGAACTACTTGAGAGCTTCAGAAAAAGCGATGCAAGCGAAGACAAAGGAGTCACCGATATCCGCTACCAAGAGATAAAGACAGCCACTGCACATGATGACGATTTGATGGAGCTCGCCAGAGTTATCATGACAGGATGGTCAGACGAGAGACAGAACAGTCCTATACAAACAAGGCCATACTGGACATTCAGAGATGAGCTCACCGTGCACGATGGAATCATATATAAGGGCTCTCAAATCATCATTCCAAAAGCTCTACGGCGAGAACTGCTGAACCGTCTGCACGTCAGTCACTCCGGAAACGCTGCGATGATGAGACGAGCACAAGATGCAATCTTCTGGCCGGGTCTCAGAGCCGACATCAAAGAAGTTGCAGAAAGGTGTGACAAGTGTCAAAGAGATGCGCCATCTCAGCAGAAGGAGACGCTTCGTCAACACTTCATACCTAATAAGCCATGGTCGAAAGTGGGAGTTGACATCTTCACCTACAACAGAGTGAACTATCTGGTCCTAGTTGACTACTATTCCAACTTCATCGAATTCGAGGAATTGACCGAGACGACAGCAACTTCCGTTATCAAGGCATGCAAACAACAATTCGCAAGACATGGCATACCAGAGGTTGTACAATCAGACAACGGCCCCCAGTTCATAAGTGCAGGATTTCGTAGGTTCAGCGAAGCCTGGTAATTCACCGTGACGTCAAGTTCGCCGTATCATTCCAAGTCGAACGGAAAAGCTGAGTCTGCGGTAAAAATAGCGAAGAGACTGTTAAAAAGAACAGAGGATCCATATCTTGGCCTGCTTGAGTTCCGCAACACGCCGACAACCGAAATGACGACAAGTCCTGTACAGAGACTTATGAACAGGACCACCAGATCAGTAATCCCGCAAGTACGACAGGATTTCAACCCGACAACAACTGCAGCTGTGCGAGCGGAGAAACAGCGCAAACGTCTCAAAATACAGCATCAGTACAACAAACATGCCCGAGATCTGTCGCAAATACAGCTCGGAGCACCTGTCCTGATCAAGGACATGGTGGACGCAAACAGGAGATGGAAACAAGGACGAGTTGTTGATCAACTGAACGAGCGATGGTATACAGTCGAAAACGACGGAAATTTGATTCGACGAAATCGGGTGCTCTTGAAGCCATTGTACGAACAACAACCCGATGACATCAGGATCGAGCCTCCGAGCAACGAGACATCCGTAGCGACAACAGATCAACGTGCGCCCGAGACTCTTCAATCACCAAACACCGACAACACGACGAAAGCCAGCGACGAACCTGTGAAGACACGGACTGAAACCACTTCGCAGTCATACCGAACGCGATCTGGCCGAGAAGTTGTGAAACCGACTCGCGTCAGAGTTGAACTGTTAGTTGAACTGTTAGTTGAACTGTTAGTTTAGTAATTGCATTGTCGTTTCTAGTTAAGACATTTCTGCTATAACTACTTGCAGTAATTTGCTATACGAACATTCTTAAGAATAATATTGTCTTAAAAGAAAAGGGGATGGTAACATTGGCACTATTTTAGTTGGACATTATCCGTAGGTAGACACCGGATGGAACTGGGCTTTATATGACTAACCGTTATGTTGCATGGTGACAACGATAGAAGTTCGTAATCATGTTATTAAATAAACGTACACAATCATTCACAAACACACAGTCCGTCAGGCGGCGCATCTATCTATAGTCATACACATACTGGCGCTGCTCTGAAACCTTCATATCAGCACTAATGGTTAACCCTAAGTCCTTTTCTTTTACAGTAAAACTTAGTACAGTACCCCCCATTGTATATTGTACATCTTCGTTCCCATGTCCTGTGTGGAGGCATTTACATTTCCCAAAATTGAACAACACTTGCCATTTTTCAGACCATTTTATCAACCTGTCAAGATCATCTTGTAAATGCACAACACCTTGCTTGTTGTATCATCGTCCAAATCGTTGATATATATTAAGAATAATATAGGTCCCAGTACTGATCCCTGTGGTACCCTACTCAAAACTGATTTCAGTTTGAAGCCTCCCCATCAACTACTACCCGTTGTCTTCTGTCAATTAGCCATTTTTTTATCCAGTTAATTAAACCATTTCCTATGCCTTGGGCCTTTAGTTTAAGCAGTAATCTTTGATGTGGCACTTTGTCGTAAGCTTTCTGAAAATCTAAGTAGATGGTATTTACTGGTGATCCCTCGACTACCCACTTAGTGATATCTTCCAAAAAACATAACGTATTTGTTAAGCATGACCTTGCTTTTAGAAACCCATGTTGAGATGGGTTGATCAAGTTATGTTTAAAAAAAAAATCCACCATGTGATCTTTAATTCATCTTCTATTAATTTGGAAATCACTGATGTTAAACTCACTGGTCTGTAGTTCTCTGACTTGTTTCTGGAACCATTTTTAAATAACGGTATAATGTTTGCTTCTTTCCATTCTAAAGGAACCACTCCCTCTTTTAATGACAAGTTGAAAACTGTTGCAAGTGGTATGCTAATTTGTTCTACAATTTCCAATAGAAGTTTGGGCGGAATCCCATCTACTCCAGGTGATTTATTATCCTTCATAGCCCTTATTTTCTTAGCTACCATTTTTGCGGTTACAATTAACTGTCCTAAATAGTCTGATTTCGCCCCCTTGAACTTAGCCTCTGGTACTATCTTTCCTGGTAAACACCGAACTAAAATACTCATTCAGGTCTTCTGCCATTAAGAATCCCTCTGATATTATATTTAAAATGACAGACATGAAAGAAGTATGGGTCGCCAGGGACGTGGGACTGTAAATAACAAAGGCAAACGACTGATTGACTTCTGTGGCCTGAACAACTTTGTTGTAGGAGGCACCTTATTTCCACACAAGAAAATACTCAACTGACTTGGATTTCACCTAACCAAAGAGACGAGGACCAAATTGACCACCTATTCATAAGTGGAAAATGGAGGCGATCTTTACAGGATGTACGCGTCAGAAGAGGAGCGGATGTTGGCAGCGATCACCACCTTGTTGTGGCACATATCAAACTGAAGCTCAAAAGAACCGATACAACGAATAGGATGGTTAAATGCTTCGTTGTTTCAAGATTGAAAGATACGTCAAAAACAGATTATCCTGCTGGTGCGCAACCGCTTTGCTGCACTAGAGGACACAGAAGAGGACATTTACACAGAGGAAGGAAACAATAACAAAGTAGAGCAGAACTGGATATATCTCGTACAGACATACACTGAATCCATTCATGTGGTGCTAGAACAGAAACAGAAGAGACACAAGGAGTGGCTGAGTGAAGACACATGGAAAACAATCAAGGTGAGAAAGCAGGCAAAACCCCAACGGATGAAAGCCAAGTTCCAGAGATTGAAAGAAAGGTATGGGGCTGTCTATGATGAAGCAGAAAAGCTGGTCAAGAGGTCTGCAAGAAGGGACAGGAAACTCTACATGGACAATCTAGCAGCAGAGGTAGAACGAGCTGCGGAACACCAAGAACAAGGCTCCATCTTCAGAATCACCAAGCAGATTTGCGTAGAGCCATACAGTAACACCACACTTATAAGAGAGACAAGCGAGGAAATGTGTTGACAATAAGGCATATGGGCATAACATTCTGAAGAAGTGCTAAACAGAGACGATCCAACAGATCTGTCACACACCCAAGAAGCCCCCAAAGAACTGGACATCAACGTTGTGCCATCCACCAAGGAAGAAATTGTTGCTGCTATCAAGGAACCAAAGAATGGAAGGCACCAGGTCATGATCAGCTAAATGCAGAATTATTCAAAGCAGACGCAGAACTAGCAGCCAGACATCTGTTGCCCCTATTTGTGACACTATGGAAGGAGAAGAACATTCCCAAGGACTGGTGCAAAGGTACAATTGTTAAAATCCCCAACAAAGGTGACCTGACAACAATAACAACTGGCGAGGCATTACCTTGCTGTCAGTCCCCAGCAAGATCTTCTGCAAGATTATTATCAAGCGATTGTCGGCGGCAGTAGACAAGGTGCTAAGAAAGGAGCAAGTTGGATTCCGAAAAGGAAGAGGATGTACAGACCACATTTTCACTCTCGGAGACATCATCGAGCAGTGCACAGAATGGCAGATATGAATGTATATAAACTTTGAAAAAGTTTTTGCTCGCATTCACAGAGACAGCCTATGGAGGATACTACATGCATATGAAATTCCATTACATATTGTGGATCTCATCACGCTTTTCCACGAGAACTATACATGCACCACAGGACAGTCAGATATTGCATTCAGGTTAAGTCAGGGATCAGGCAAGGATGTATCATCTCAGCAGTCCTATTCAACCTGGTCAAAGACTGAATTGTGAAGAAAACGACAGAAGGACCAACAAGAGGGATACGATTGACAGTATTGTCCTTTCGCGAGGACGTCGATTTCGCTGATGATGTAGCACTCCTATCTCATACGCGACATGAAACGGCAAACACACTCAAGGACATTAGCCAAACTTAGGACTAAAATAAACCAAAAGAAATTCAAGGTGATGGAATAAATCAGATAAATCCGGTATCGATCTATCTCGATCACGAATAACTACAAACCACAGACACATTCACCTCTCTGGGAAGCATAGTATGCAAAGATGGAGGGGCCGATGCTGACATCAAGAATCGCATGAACAAGGTCAGAGGTGCTTTCGTCATACTGAAACCTGTTTGGAGATGAACAATACATTATAGAAGAACAAACCTGAGACTATACCAAACCTGTGTCCTCTCCACTCTTCTAGATGGCCCAGAATGCTGGCGAATGACAAAACTTGACCTCAAACACCTTTCTACCTTCCACACAAAATGCACTCGAAATGTAATGAGAATATTCTGGCCGCAAAAAATCTACAACAAGCAACTGCGCAGAATTACCAGACAAAACAATAAGTAGAAAACACACAGCATCGTTATATAAACACTATAACGCGTTCGCAGATACCGGTTGTATGTTTTTAACAAGATTTAACAAGATTACCATTAACTCTAGGTGGCAGGTGGACAAGTAAGCCCTTTGGCTTATCGAGAGTCCAACCCTTTTATATATGTGTATCCCGCCCTTCTGAGGTATGTGTCGATTTTATTTTTAAACAATGATGAAGGTAGGATAGAAAGCGAGGTTCATGTCCACCGATAGGCCCTAGACGTGACAGCGTAGAATTTTCTAATAATACTTGTATTGCTATACTACTGGCATGAGGATAGACAAGCATTATTATGCTAGCGTCTATTTCGTGTTGCCAAGTCCGTGACGCAGGGGCCGTTTTCCCGAAGTATGTGCCACGCGCGCGTTGTTCCTGCGGTTGTTAGGTTATGTTTTACGTTATGAACAACTGGTTTTCCCAATAAAAGGTGGTAAACTTGACATATGTGGGATATTTTGAAAATATGTATGGGTGAATATTTGACAACTGGACAAAATAAGTTTTTGAAATCTGATATTTTCAAATAAGTGAATTTGTTGGCTTGTATGTCAATGTATAGTATATGTAGTATATAAAACAGTCCATGTTCTGAAAACTGGGATTCTGGGAGGATAACACGTTTATACATGTAGAGCCTAGTGTCATATGATCATATTTCACTACACAGTTCAAGCAATACAACTCTTGTCCAAAATACATATTTGTTTTAATTAAATTGTACGCATATTTCAATATTCTACTGTAAAAAAGGTTCACTTGATAATTTGTTTTTAATATTTAATGCTAAAACAAAAATATACGATTTATTGCAAATGCATTTTTAGTTTTTACTTATTTTAAACGGTGTATTATCAGGAAAAATATTTTTTAACAATAACTAAATAGAGTAAGGTTTTCATGAAAATTAAATTCTGAATAATCCCGCAGACATCTTTTTAATCAAGTAACTTTGAGATCAGCGTGACGCCAATGACACTAATGTGATGCTAATGACACATGTGCAATTGTATTGTATCAATGCAATTTATTGTAACACAAAATACACCTTTGTGAGGTACATAATAATTATCTGCTCTAGGCACATTGCAAGACAATTCACATGAATGATTTGTACCTAATAAGCCACCATGTTTGGTAAGACATTTCCATTAAACTCAATTGATAAACATTGGTTAATGCATTAAAAGCTGCATGTCAACATAATCTTCATGTGAATCAAAAGCTGGGATTTCTCAACGTTTCCACTGGAACACATAGTTTCAGTGTACACTACACTTGCAAATCACTTTATGTTCAGTGCCAATTTAGCACTGGATACAACTTTGTCTGGCATATTATAAAACTGCCTTTTCCTGTCAACGATATCTGGAGAAGGAATGTGGTACAAATTTTTCATCGGTTCAAGGGAGACATACATCTTCATCCTCTGGCCTAACAACGTTACTCTTGTAGTTCTTCATGTATGTGACGTATACACCATCGTTGTCCATATCGATGCCAACTGCCTGCAACATACCGGTAAAATCTTATTAGTTAATGCTGTACATAAATCTACATAAATATTATGAATTAATAAAAAACAATAACATTCCAATCGGCATATTAACAAAGCCCGTCTGTGAGAATGGTGTATTGCAACCAAGGATGATGCATTCATGAATGTTGAAGAGAATGATGTTGAACTCAAACGATTTAAATTATCACATGGATAGGAACATGCATTTTTTTAAAATCAAATTACTAAATGTACCCACTTTACATGTATATTCAGAATTACACCTCACCTTGCCAAAATACAGAATACGTTTCTTTTGTTTGGTTTCCTTTCCAGGGCAACGGCTACAAAGGGCCTCACTTCAATAACCTAGTATTAAACTTATATATTTATTAATTAAGCTCATAATAATAAGCTTTTGCGTAATTTTACGTTGACGAAATAAGGTAATGACGAACACATAAAGACACACACACACACACACACACACACACACACACACACACACACACACACACACACACACACACACACACACACACACACACACACACACACACACACACACACACACACACACACACACACACACACACACACACACACACACACACACACACACATGTGCATTTAGTGTAGAACATTTAAGAAGAAGACGTACAGCCAAAACATTATTCATACTATGTTACATTTCATTCAACATTAAAATCAGTCAATAAACTTGGCTGCTTTAGCGTACTCAGTACCACGCACTGATCAATTAAACACATCTTATTGTTAAAGAAAAATAGTAGAATGAAATAAATTTAACGATTCGTACATCCCAGCTGAAACAATAATTATAGGTTTCAGCCAGTCAATATGACTAAATATTACTAATAATTATTATTTAAGTTTGTAATTCTTAAATATAAATACACAATGAATATGCCTATTTATCTGGATTCATCCCTGGACGTTCGTTGAAGGTCACCATCATTCGCATCGGATGCATAAGATCATTCTCCTGTTCGTCTGTGGCAGAATGACTTACGACAGGCCTGCTGTCTTGTACAGTTATGTTCATATTTCTCAGATCAAAGCAAGTGCAGTGTGTCTGACAAAAACAGCTGGGTGACCGCACTGTCACCTGTTCCGTTGTGCTGATAATCTGGTGGATTTTCATGGAGCCTGCTTGGCCTTTTGATGTTATCTTGTCAACATTCAGAATGTCACTTTCCTCGATGTAGTAGAGTGTAACATCTGTTCCCCTTGAAGGCTGCTGTAGAAGGTTTGACCACCTGAGATGTCGCCATCAAAATCGACTAGAATGTCAGCCGTTCTTTTCAATAAACCACCAACTCCATCCGCGGCCGATATGTCATGTCCAGCCTCTGAGTAGTTCCACGTTCCTGTTTTGAAGCCGTACTTGTGGAACAAGTTGTGGAATAGGTAGAAATTCTTGGCACACCTATACTGTGTGCTTGGGGAATCACTCTCAGTCATGATGCGGATGTTGTCTTTCTTTCCTGCTACTTTGGATAGGACGAGATCCAAGTGGGCCCATATTGCTGCCGGATCGTGCCTTGTTTTCGCCGATACTGAACAGAATGTTTCAGTTTTTTCTTTTGTGTACAAGACTCCAGTTTGCAACCTTACTTGGTTTCTGATTGCGCCAAAATGAACCGATTGTATCTTGCTCTCATACTTACAAGAATAATTCTGTCTAACATTGATCACAATTGCGACATCTTCTTCCAGATTCCTCTTCACTTTCGTCATTTGGGCATACTGGTGCCAGTGGCTGTACACGTGTTGGCAATAATTCATGAATATTTTTTCCAAACTCTTCCTTTAGAACCTTTAACGAATCCCTTCTTTGCTCCTTCACAGTCACTTTTACATTGTAAATGATTTCTTTGCCATTCTGATCCTGTTTCATTCTTCTTTCTGTCTTTGTGGTCCTCGTATTCCATGACGTACACTTCTAAGTCGTCACTGTTCTTCCCGATATACTTCATGGTCTTCTCTTTGCACATGTTGCACAAATAAAACATGCATTCATTGTTATCTGTACTACACATACCAGAAGAGCGGAATACACGTAAATAAAAAGGGTTATACTCTCGATAAGCCAAAAGGCTTCCTTGTCCACCTGCCGTCTAGAGTTAATTCTCTGGGTGGCAATCTTGTAAAATCTTGTACACGTAATTTTGACTTTTCCAGTAAAAATCTTAGCCGATGTTTTGAACTTGTTTATATACTTTTCACGCATACGCAACTAACGTTTTTTAATAACACCACCCAGTATATTTTATGGGATTTGGCAAAGTTGTTATGTTCAATTTTGGTTCAAACCAACATCCGTCCCTACCATTACGCAGACGGTATCCGATATTCACAAAAGGCAACAGCGTCATTGTGCATACGTGTATTCCACTCGACAGGTAGAGTCACACTGCCGATTTATTTCAGCAGCGATACGGGGAAACAACCAAATGAAGCATTTCTGCAGCTCTTTAATTTGAGTCTTAAAACTGACGCCAATGATGTCTTCTTGTGTGGTGGCCACCCCGCCCCGCGTGGCTGGTTTCCCGCGCGCCAGACCGCGAATAATATAGTGTACACGACTCCTGCGTAAAGATCGTAAATTATGATTCATGTTCCCGGTAGCCGCTACCATTCGTCTCCGATGTCGACAGGTAGGATTCGTGTAGAGGATTATAGTAATATAGTCTAGGTTCTGTCATGCCATGAAGAAATAACAACGAACACGTGTATAATGTTTAGAATAACTGTCACTAGCATCGACAGTGTAGAGAAACTCGTCGGATGACGTTTTTGTTTGTAGCATCGTTGGTTACCCTCCTCTGTCCTGTTAAATAACATAGATAAATACATATTTTATTTTTAAGTTTTTTTTAAACGGGATGTTGGTTGTTCAATGAACTACATGTAGATACGTGGTGAATGGTGTCCGTAATATATATTGTAAAATGAAGACATTGTTCGGTTGGCGATCAGTTTCGATAACATTGTTCATTGTAATTTGGTGGCCACCAGCATATCTGTCAGATTCTTGTTCTTTGAGAATGCTATTGTAAATCTCGGCGTGTATATTTCTGGATACGCGGTTTGAAGCAGTTTATAGGTGGCTTTAGCTAGTTTAGCAATTGTCTGTCCCTGGTGGGAGAAGCGAATCACAAAAGGTATAATGTCAAAATAGTTCTCTCTAACATTCAATCTCTCAGACTGCGTAGTTTTAAGTCTTGTAATCCATTTTTATTCACAATTCCGTGTCGTTGTGATGTCGTATGTCCTGTGATTATTTAGACGTGTTCGGAGTTGATTGCCAGTCTCACCCACGTATCTTGCGGGACAGGCGTTGCAGGTAATTAGGTAAACCACCCTGGATGTTCCGCAATTGTTGATTTTCCCCTATAGTGGCCTACTTGTGTTGTTAATAGGTGTGAAGTTTACAAATACCGTACAGACTAGACACCTTTTCACATGACATTTCACGGCTTGTTCTTTCCTGTTGTGATTTTTAAATGACCGCTGGGGTAGTGCTTTTAATGTGCCTTAAAAAAACGCGATGTATAATTCCTTTGCCTCAGGCTATGAAAAAGTGTTTGTACGGCTTCCTCAAAGTCTGATTTATTGTTGCAAATCCTGTAAAATCGTAATACTCTCGGATGGAACAAGTCTTTGTACAGAAACCTTGCTGTCAGGATGTCCCGTCGAATTAAAGCGTTCGCTTTAAAGATCGTAGTGTCCAAGAAATCTATTGAGTGTTTACTCGTAGCTGACGTTAATTTTACGCAATTTTAATGGTTATTTAGTATATCCAAGAAAACTAAGAATTCATCATCCATATTCCGAAGATATCGTCCAAATATCGTAAATAGATTAATGGTAATTTGTTGCATTTCCTTAGTGCTTGTTTCTCTCACTCAACTATGCCATAAAAAGATTGGCATAGTTGGGGGCAAATCGTTTCCCCATTGCAGTGCCGAAGATTTTAAGGTACCAGATTGATCCGAATAAAAAGTCGTTGTGTTCTAAGGAAATCTGAATTAGTTCTAAAATCTCTGCGTCTCTGCTTCAGTTTACGAAATATTGTCAATATTGGTGTACAGGCTTTCTACATCCATGGAGAACAGTAGCGCATCACTAGGAATTTCGATTTTTGTCACTTTATCAATGAAATCTGTAGTGTTTTTAACATACGAGGCACGTGTTACTGCCAATGGGGCTAAAAATAGTCAATATACTCAGCTGTTTTATATGATTCGCTGTTGCAATCGGATATGATCGGTCGTCCTGGAGGCAGTTGAGGCTGAGGCCATTTATCTTTAGCCATATGAATCTTGGGTAATAGATAGAGCAGACGTGGTCGATGTGTATCCGGTGGCTCTAAATAATCTCGTTGCTTCTTGGATATGTAACCTGTTTGTCGTAATCTGTCTAGTGTTGCCGAAATGCGGACTGCGGCTTGTGGATAGACCGGTGTATCTAGTTTAGTATATAATGGTTTTTGTTCGCAAGCTGTCGATTCGCCTCTGCGACATAGTTTTCTTTAGACATGATTACTAAGGCCGAGCCTTTATTAGCAGGTTTGATAATAATAGATCGGTTTCTCTTGAGTGCCGAAATCGACGCCAACTGCGACTCTGACAAATTACCAATACTGTTCCGGTGTTTGTTACTTATCGAGGTAAACTCTTTCAGTTGTTCTAATTTAGAGTTAATGTCCTCGTTCTGGCAAGGCGGATTCCAGATTGATTTTATTGTAAAGTTCTCTTTTAATTTGATTGATTTCGTTCCGTGAAAACTATCATAGTTGGATATGTCTAGCAAAACACCTGATAGACGCCCGCGTGTCTTCTGCATCATTTATCGAAATTTAGGATTTCCGCCTGTGTTTCAGATAACATTAGTTGGCTTAAGTTGATAATCGTGGGATTGCGCAGATCATTGGACTTGTTCTGTGTGGTATGGTTGCCCTCACTGTTTCTTAGTTTAAATGGCACAACCAATGTGTTAGCATTTTGTTCGCTGTTTCTGGTGTCCAATGAATGTTGTCTGATGGGTCTGTCTTGAACGATGACTCCTCTAATTTAGGTATTACAACAATGCCCTTAATGTCTAGTAGGTTCTCCGAGGTTCTCATAATGTATTCTTGTTCTACCAGAGGTATAATCTGTCAGAAAAGTGTATTTCGTGTATGGCGATAATTGAGTGAGGAAAACACATGCCTGCTCGAGCCGCCATCCTTCGCAAATTATGGATGGTCGTCACACTTGGTTTGTTCGCTCTGTCGTTGATTCCCACCAATAGGATCACAATATCTGGATGTGTGCTGTCTGTATCTGCGGGATGCATCATCATCTGTTCGATAGTCCTAAGTTTGACTCCAATGTAGCTGTCCACTTGGATGTATCGTTCCTTCAATTCTGTAATCCTAGAAACGTTCGAGTCACCCATAATAACACGTTTTGTGATTATCGGTAAATTCCAGCTGGATTTCTTGCACTTTGTGATTCTATGTATGGAGGGCACAGTAGAAAATCGTTGTGCAGGAGTAGGCGAAGGGGTAGCCTATGAATTATGGTGCGGTCCATCCGTGGTCTGGAGACAGGTAGGAAAGAATGAGACTTGGAGTGAGGTGGAAGCTCCGGAGAACATGATTGTCTCGGTAGTGGTGGGAAGGAGTTGGGAGAAAGGGGTGGAGAAGAGGTTGCAGAAAAGTTAGAAGGCTCACGTATGGTCTGATGCAGGGATAGTGTGGCGATAGCAGCTGCTAAAAGGGGAGTGGTGATGGTAGTAGAACACAAAGGGTTGGCCTCGGTGATAGAGAAGTTATATGCCGCTTACGACCTGCAGTCGAAATAGAAGAAGGCTTGATCCCTGATGTATTAGCCGTGGACAGGGAGAGAGATGAGATGGGTAGAGTGGATACGGCAGTGGAGTAGAGCGGTGCTTGCGTGAAGTCAGTGGGCTTGTGTCCATACCTCTGCTTCGCTTCGTTGGTAATGTAGTCGACGAGCTAATGATTACCTTCTTCCTTGGCTGTTTGCGTGGTGGCTTTGTTGTCGTGGGCGTAGAACGACATTGTTCCGTAGACGTCCATTGTTCATTGTTGGGCTTACTAAACACAATTTGGCGGGCAATATACCTTCAGCATAGTTACTAATATAGCCTTAAGAACACCATATAGTAATCAATAAAAGAGAAACTAGGAACATAACAGACTGCTTCTCTTTAATATATCCCATGATCCAACATGGCGACACGCGTTTGAGTGCTGCATAAGTGAGAGAGATCGAGGAGAATTTAATGTTGAACTCGAACTAGGAAGTAAGTAGAAAGTGGTACATAGAACAAATCAATGTGTGTCGAACAGGATTCGCCGATTTGTTCAATAATTTCGTCCAGAAAGCATTCAATTGAACTGACTTTTGCAAAGTGCACTTGATCGACGCTGTGTTGAACTGAGGCATCCATTTATAGGAACGGCTGTCGTAACCGTCTGGCACCTACTCCAATTGACGTAAACATGCCTAAGCCAAAACCAAGCGCGCGGCACATCGACCTCGCCCTGTGATAGTAAAAGTTCGCAATGAACGTCGCAGAGACGAAGTATTCCGACAGCGAAGCAAATTGAAGGCTAGCACCAACGAATGTACGATATTGGTTAACGAACGAAGATCTGGCGACCCGGCGTGCTCGGCTCGCACGCAACAAAGAAAACTAGGCACAATCCTGGACACCTGGACGTTCAGTGGGAAAGTCCTTATCAAGGATCACCAAGGCAAGATTTTTGCATTATCCACGATGGCTGACATTCCGTCAAAATATAAGTGGTTGTTAGCTGCTGTAAACCTGAAACGTATACTACTGTTAGGTCATTATTTCGACAAGAACTGCCTTATGCTGGTTTTCTTTCGTTTATTTTATAATAGTATTGTTCTTTTATTAGTTGAACCTAGTCCAGTTACAATTACTGAACATTAGTTTTATTGTATAAGTGAGTTCCTCTTTACTCACGCCTCAGCCACTAATGATGATAATCTTTTTACTGCTGTTAATATTATCTTTTTATATTGATGCAGTGCATGTTTTCCTGTTAATGCTACATTTCATTATTTCTAAATCTCAAAACTACAAACAGTACAGCAACGATCATTTCTCGTTACTTAAATTGCTTTGTTCTACAAAATGACATCGGCAAACACCTGCTGAATTCTCGGAACAATGCTATATGCAACTATGTAGAAATATTTAAGAACTAAATGATAGATTCAGATGATTTACGTTTACAACATTATGGAGTTGTCCACAACAATTGTTTAAATAAAACTGTGCATTCTAATAATGATGAAAACTTTGAAAACGATAGTTTGCCAATAATGAAACCTTCACCATAGTATGACACTGGTAATTTTAAGTCACTAATAAATACAAAAAATAATAGTTTTGACATACTGAGCACAAACACACAATCTATAAACGCTACATTCAATGAGCTGAAGGCCTTTGTAAAAGAACTGCAGCTATGTAACTATACCTTTAACATTATGTGTATTCAGGAAAGTTGGTTAACAGAACAAGATGATTTATCTATTATTCAATTAGAAGATTATACTTGTATTTCCTTGGGTAAAATTAGTAGTACTAAAGGAGGCTTAATTGTGTATATTCACATAAAATGCGATTATAAAGTAACGAAAATAAAGTAAAAACGATTATAAAGTAAAAACGAAAATTGGGAAGGACAGCAAATTGAAATCACCGGGGCTGGTCTTATACGACCTGTGATAGTCGGTAATATATATAGACCACCACAAGACTTAAATGTTAATTACAAACAATATATATTGATGAATTTGCATTATTATGACAACTTAATTACAAAAAAATTGAAGTTATAATTTCTGGGGATTTCAATATAAATTTGCTTAAAATTCATGAAAAATTATATTTCAGTGAATTTTACTAACTTATTTCATGAAACCAGAATCGAAAGAGTTCAAAACTTTAATCTTCTAGGTGTAATATTGCAAGAAAACCTAAGCTGGGACATTCATATTAAAAATACTTCAATAAAATGTTCTAAATTGATTGTGATATTAAACAAGTTAAAATGATTTTGTGCCATTAAATAGGAAAGTTATTTTGTATAACTCATTAATGTTACCACAAATAAATTATGGCCTAATGACATGGGGTTTTAAATGTATCAGAACCATCAATCTACAGAAAAAATTATAATAATAAATATAACTCACATATTGAGCCGCTGTTTAAGAAACAAACATTCTTAAAGTAACAGACATGCTGCAATTACGGGAATTAAAGTAATATTATAAATATGAGCACATGACATTACCAGTACATTTGCAAAACTTACCGTTTACTTTAAATATAAATGTTCACAACATTAATACACTATTACATGACATGAAATAGGGCAAAACATGACTTTGTCAAACGATGCATCAGGTATGACATTCTAGTACAAATATAAAACACAGCTCATCACATAAAGAAAACAAATTAACACATAGCTTACAAGGATTTATATTAGTTATGGCAAACTATGTTTTCTACCAAATTACAGAGAACAGTGCTCTTTGTCAAATTGTTATATATGTGGACGTTCTTAATAATCAATAAATAATACATTGCGTTTTAATTTCTTTACTTCTGTAAATCAGTACTGTAATTGGTATGTCAAATGTAATTGTACTTATTTGCCAGATTCTAAATTAAGTAAACTTATTTATTCTGTGAGATTTTGTCATCAATTATTGGTAACGTAATTTAAGTACTTGTCAAACCCTTACTCCATTGGAAATTATGTACTTGTGTGTGTATTGTTTTTCGAAAGTGTTTAAGTGAGCCAAACGTAACTTGTTGAAAATTACAAGTTCAGGGTGGTTGCTACGAGAGCGACCAACAATGGTCTTAGTGGCAGTCTCCCTGACCCCTGTTTACCTTATCTACAACAATATGACAGTCAATGGTTAGGATATTGTCAATTCGTTATTTCGTACATTAAATAATTAATATTCCATTTTATGTTAAAATTTTAGTTAATAATATATCTATGTATTACCTGCTATTTTTGTGAACGCATTATTTCATAGTTGAGCTGTAGATATTTCTGTTTTGAAAATTGCATCGTTTTGTTTTATATATGGGTCAAATAAACACTTCCGATAATATGACAGGGATCTATTTTAAAAAGAATCTCACACTAATGAGTTGGACTAGCAACTGGACTTTGCTCTCGGCTGTCAAACTGATATGATGCTCTGTCAAAGCCGTGAGAATGGCGGCAGCACTGGGTTTGTTGTACCAACGTCAGCTTGGTGAATGCGGCGCTCCTAATTCACCCGTCTGCCCGTTTGACGAGTGATCACGCTGTTGAGAGAAGGTCACAATCAAAAGAAACACTTTTGTGGCCAGAATGTCAACAAAATATACGACAGAATGCACGAACGCACCACGTGTTCGGCATCCATTTTGATGGCTTGACGGAGGTTTTGCTAGGGAACAGATCACGTGACGGATATGGCAATGGCGGTAGGCTCCTATAGGCGTATCAGGTACGTCGCGGTTTGCCTACGTAACAATAAGAATTATACGCGTGACCTTCGTAAATCCTTGTCATGTTAAATCAACGCATTTGAATTTATTCAAACGTTTTGATTGTTAGCAATGATAGGGTCTACATAGGTTTTTGCGTGCATTACATTATTGTATTATATTACATTAGGGTAGGGCGGAATGACACCTGCCATCTCAAACATTCTTACTGCAGTTGTCGCTTTCACAACTTTGCCTTATGATTTGTCATGATATATGAAGAAACAAGTTTGAGGACAGCATTTAAACAAAAATATGTATTCAACGGATATCCGTACGTTGCACGTATTCGGCATCCGGTTTTTATGACTTGGCAGTCCGTATGTTAGACAACAATTTATACGTGCAGGATAGGTCAACAATATTGTGAGTATCGGCATACTTGTTCTCCGGAAACATCATTAGTCAATACTGTTGTCATGGACATTGTTATTGTGTTTTTAGACCTAATATTGGTATGTTTCTTATATTAATAGGTGATGGCGTTATTTACTGTTTAAATGTGACATAATTCAGCACCAAAGAAGTGCTTTCTGCTAAGTCACACTTCATGGCAGCGAGTTGATGTTCCCAAGGTGCTAACTATTACTCGATACGCCAACACGCCGTCGCTGACGCCGAATAGAGCAAGCCATTTTTGGTTATGGGCGGATGTGATGGAACAGTCACGGGTGAACTATCAAGGCACACACCAGATCGAAGCATATTTCACGTGGTTTGGATGCGTCGGGACTACTATAATCGATTAATACAATGCGTTCTGATAAAGTATGCAGCTAAGGGGTCACGTCACACACCCTCATTGCATATGCAACACAACGGTATTGGAGATCCTTTTCAGAGCGCCTACCGCCCCTAGCACAGCGTTGAGACAGTGCTTTTGTGTATCCAAGACGACGTGTTAACATCACTGGATGTTCGTAAGTATGTAGTACTAGTTCTACTTGACATCAGCGCTGCGTTCGACACGATCGACCATGACATTTCTTTGCCTGCTCGTCTCTTACCTTGCCGATCGAACACAGTGCGTCAGCTTTGACGGTCATCTTTCTCGCGACAGCCGACTAGGACATTGACTTCCACAGGGCTTTGTGTTGGGCTCTCTGTTGTTTTCTGTATAATGTGCTGGTATTTTGGGCGTCTTCACGAACACGATGTTCACTACCATGTCTACGCCGACGACACCCAACTCTATGTCGATTTTCTGCGAAATAATTATGTGTCCGCTGCCGTTCCGGATATCCCGTTGTGTCACTGATGTAAAAGCATGGCTAGCGTCACGCTACCTGCTGTTGAACCAGGTGACGACAGAGGCGATACTGTTAGCAGTACGAAACAACCGTGTTCCACAGCCACGTACCGCCTCTTCCCATCGAATCTGCGGTTGCAATGTCAGCACCTCCGCCAACACGTATGTGACCTTGGAATACAGCTTGTCTCAACGATGTTGATGGCTGCACACGTTAGCCGTACCTGTCGGACTGCCTACGCCTAACTACATGGCATAGCACGAATACGATCATATCTCCCGTTTAAAGCGTGCAAGTCGCTATACACACGCTAGACACGTCGCGACTCGACTTCGAAAACGCGGCCCTGCACGGCAATACCGGAACATTGTTGCTCTGAATAGTTGCCTGAAAGAGACAAAAAGGCAGGAGGAATTCAGGTCGCATCATTGTTGACGCTGATGGGACCCGAAGCCATGGATGTGTATCGTTCGTTCGAACTTGAACAATACTATATATTATGTTTATGACTGAAGGTAGCTATTACGATGCTTTGCAGACTAATCCACCAGGGGGCGACTGTTGAAGGGCCAGCCCAGGGCTAGCTGCATCAGTCAGCGGGTATGCACTGTCATTATTCTAGTAATCTTAATACCCTCGCAATTGACATGTTTGTAGATTAACTGTTGTTATTATTTGACAGTTACCGTCATCGTAGGGTTCAGTAAGGTTGAACGTGTGCATTATTTTCTGTGTCTAAGGCACTAGATAATTATTCTGCACATGATTATTATTAGGACTTCCGTATTATTGTATAATAACAGATCAGTGGTTAAACAAATACATGCATGTATGTTTAATCAGTTTAGTTAACACTGCATGAAAGCCAGGAGATGGTGTTTATTAATGATTTGTCTTGTTACCATGCAGGGTGTCGTTGCCGTTCGCTTACCACACAATAAAACGTACCAGTCGTACACCTACACGTGTGACGTATGGTCTGTTTATGTGTTCCGCTTTGAACATCACTCGGCGGTCACTACAAGAATACGCCAGTGCATACAGTTAAGCCAGATACAAACAACCGCGCTGATAGCAACATGTTTGTATATACAGTGCACAACTCGAGAAACAGAGAATGGTACGCAGTTCTCGACACCAATGGTCGAGACTTGAAAGTCAAGATTGACACGGGTGCATCATGCAACGTGATGTCAAAGCAAGCATATGATGTGCTAAATGCGCGACGACCAACAGGCATACGATTGAGCAAGACGAAACTTAAATCGTATGGGAGACATATCGTCTTACTGTGCGAGGAAAAGCACCATTCACAGCTGAGCCTGAGTACAAGCAGGAGGACTGTCCCGTCGATTTCGTTATTGTTCAAGGAAATGCGCCAACTATCTTGGGTTTACAGAGCAGTGAGGAACTGGGGTTAATCTCAAGAATCGACGGAGTGACCAGTGCAGGTAAACTGGTAGATGGTTGCCGTGATGTATTCCGTGGACTGGGCTGTCTAAAAGGGGAACACCACATCCAACTGAGAAGTGATGCTAAGCCAGTAGTCCACCCAGCGCGACGTGTTCCGTTTAGACTGCAAAACCAGTTTAAAGCACAGCTGGAAGAAATGGAAGAAAAATCCAGGATCGCTCAATGTCGCTACAAAGCGAGAGCACTTTGCTATACCGACGGCTGAGGAGATATTTGCAAAGCTGCACAGCTCAAGTTATTTCAGTACGCAACATCAGGGGATCGTTTCACTAAGATATTAAGCTCTTAAGGAAAATCCATCCTAGAACAGAATCTGACGGAAAAATCAAGGAGTATTTTTTAAATGCGTTTCACTAACGTGATCGTTAAATTACTCTCTATAATCTACACAGTTGGCACAATTTGGCAAGAGATTGGACAGTTGTCAACTTTTTTATGAAAACTTGGCCCAACAACCACTTGTCAACAACATTTGACTTTTTGTTCACTGTGCGAAGATTTTAAACGAAATCTTGCAGAAGCCACCGACATATCACTGGGGACACTATTTCCACGTCACACACAGTGCAATGTTTTGACAGGAGCGTCATTGTTGACAATTTTCAGTTTACAAGAGCGTAGAGAGCGCCAACAACTTAAACCGAAATATTTGCTGTCGAGTATACTGACATGAAGGGCAGTAATGCGCAGGTTAAGTTAGATACAGCTTAAACTTTGCTCAAAATTGATTAACAAATGTCACAACAACCTTGACCTTCACAAAGCCGTAGACCGCTACGCACACGTCAACCGGTCACGACATTAATGTCGTATAAACAAAGCATGCTTTAGCAAACTTTTAATCGCTAACATTTGGAAGACTTATTTGGCTGTGAACAACTGGTTCTCTGCGTGGACCCAAATTAACACGCAGTTAATAAAATCTAGCTGTTTATGATAATTAAAGAGTGTTGTAACGTCGTCTTGACTTAGTCTTATTACTTAGCCCCTTAGCCTTAGGCTTAGGCTTAGCCTTAGGCTTAGGCTTAGCCTTAGCCTTAGGCTTAGGCTTAGTCTTAGACTTAGACTTAGAAATTGGCATTTTTAGGACCGTTTCTATGGACCGTATCTAGGGTGAATTGTTAGCGAAAGTTTTTCCTTTTCGCTCCTTGGTAAGGATCAAAATCGGTTTTATGGAGCAAAATCGGGCTTACGAGCTCTTAAAAATGGTAGTGAAACGGTCCCCTGGCTTCATGCAAATCGCATTGCCATTGGATGCGGAGAGGTCGTATCTGACCAGATTCGCCACACCCTTCGGAAGGTATCGATATCGCAGACTTCCGTATGGAATAAGTTCAGCGCCAGAAGTCTTCCTCAAGAGAATAGCTGACCTGTTTGGCGATATAGAAGGGGTAGAGACCTTCATCGATGGTATTGATTCATGCACCGACAAAAGAGCAACATGATGATCGCTTGCGCAGTGTTCTAGACCGATGTCTGGAGGAAGGCGTGAAGCTGAACAGAGCGAAATGTAATATCAAGTGCACTGAAGTCAAGTCATATCGACAGAAAGACTGAAACCTGACCCAATGAAAGTGGAAGTAATGCAGAACATGCCAAAACCAACGTGTAAAAAGGACGTAAGACGTATCCTGGGCATGGTTACGTACTTGGTAAAGTTTCGCCCGAATTTGTCACAAGAATCACCTGTTCTTCATGTCCTGACACGCAAATATGTTGACTGGTTCTGGGACTGAAATCATGACAAATGTTTGTGGAAGATTAAATGGTCTAGCACTACAATATGTGCGTGATATGTTTACATCAAATAGTCATTCTTACATTACCAGAAATGCCTCTCAGCTGAAACCACCCAAAGCTAGAACTGCCTGCTATCAACGCAGTTTCAATGTGTCCGGTTTGAAATTATGGAATAAACTACCAATTGAAATTCAAAACAGCCATTCTGTTCCAACCTTCAAACAAACCCTACACAAATATATGAGTGCTACACCATAATTTTAAATGTACTTTGTTTTTATCTGTTTCTTGTATGTTATGACTACTTTATGTACTTTATCTTTTTTGTTTCATGCATTATATTTATTATTATTATTTATTTATTGTAATCTCTTTTAACTTGTATCCTTTGTACATATATCAACACATGTTGTATGATTGATGTAAATGGTGTATGAATGGCTCGGCCATCGAAAATAGTGAAAACTAAGTATGTCACCGAGTGGAAATAAAATTGTCAATCAAACAATCAATCAATCAATTAAACAAGTGGTAACTTCAGCAGCAGTGTTGGGACTATATGATCCGGCCAAGCCAGTGACTGTATCTGTTGACACGTCACAGAGAGGCTTGGGAGCAACGGTGCTGCTAAATGAACGACCAGTAGAGTTCGCATCGTGTGCACTCACTGAAACACAACGACGTTATGCGCAATTTGAGAAGGAAATGTTAGCGATGCAGTACGGACTTACACGTGTTCATGAGTACGTGTACGGACAGGTAGTCACCGTTGAAACTGATCACAAGCCGTTGTTAGAAATCAAACAGAAGCCAACTGCAGACTTATCGCCGAGGCTGCACAGGATGCGACTGCGTTGTCAACCTATGATTACAACTTGAAGTACAAGCCAGGTAAAGACTTGGTCTTGGCTGACACCCTAAGCAGGGCGTACTTGTCAAATGTCACTAATCAAACTGACAAGTTGGACACGGAACAGATCCGAGGAGTGTACAAGTACACCACGACATTCGATATGTCCAGAGAGCGCATCAGGACAGTCACATACTGCGATCCAGGGCTTATCCTACTGAAGCAGACGATGATGGATGGATGGCCTCAGGATAAGAAGTCGTGTTCCGAAGCAGTGAAGCCGTATTGGATAGTTCGGAATGACCTCACAGAATACAAGGGGATCGCATTCAAGGGTCAGTAGTGTCAGTGGCGCTGCGCAAGGCTACAATAAGCGACATCCACGAGGGACACTTGGGCATCGTAAAGTGCACGGAGAGAGCGAAGACGGCAGTGTACTGGGCAGGGTACATAAAACAAATACGTGACGCAGTAGAACGTTGTGCGGAGTGCCAACAAAATAGATCGGCAAACCCAGCGATGCCGCTACAGCCACACGAAGTGTCAAGTTACCCATGTCAATTAAGTGATAGCGAGTGACTTGTTCGAGTTTGACGGACACTCGTATCTCCTTGTAAAGTCTGGACCCCTTCAGGGCTGCGTGCGTCTTGGGTCCGACCTCACACGAGTGCATGTGTGTTGTGTAAGTTGGGTTCACGCACGCTAGAATCGGACTTAAATGACACCCCCGATTCTAAGTGTCTATATGAGTAGTCCGTAAGTAGAAACGCTTGATTCCAGTTTCATGTCGAATTTATTCACGGATAATATAGAACACTTCATGTACACGTCGTCGATATAAGGTAAGGTCTGCTTTGACTTATCGACTAAGTGAAATCAAGACTGGATTTTGCCGTACTATATTCACGTCGTCCCCAGAGTCTCTACATACGTTTAAAATGTAAAAAGTCGGCCGGCAATTTTAAGAGAAACAGAATATGGGCTAACAATCCAATATTAAAGTTGTAATTTTGATTCTAAAGTAATGCCAGAGATATCTTAACCGTCCCTGTGGAGAGTTTCGCCGCCCCCTCTCCACCTGACTCTTTAATCAACCTCCATTTTAAAGCCCTTCTTTATTACCCGGCAAACCTCCTTCACGCATGCGTGTTTATGCATTCGCAGACCCCTGCATATGCGTACTTCACTTATTAAGGTTTCCGTCTCTACAAGGACGTCAGTGTAACCTAACCACGTTCTGTTTGTCAATCCGGCAGGATGAGCGTTTTCTTTCAGCCTGCCGAATGTGAATTATAGTGTACTCTCTGTTGAATTATTTTGTTTCAACTGCGACTTCCACAAAGACAAATATATGACACGCGATCACTTGTAGAGACGGGGCAGAGTCCGACACACCTTTCTATACAATTTCTACATTTTTTATTTATCCAGCGCATTCTCATCTAAATATATTGCCTTCGCTAACTCTCTTAGAAATGGCTAATTATTTCTACCGAACCGAGATCCAGGTGGTCGAATGTTACAGCAAGTAGCCAAAATGTCGTCAAACCAGCTGAGACGAGAAGCAGTACAGTGATCGGGCATCTAGAGAAGATGTTTTGGGATTCCTGAAAAATGACTCGGTAACAACGGAGCTCAATACGGTAGTTCTGAATTCCGTCAGTTTGCGAAGCGAATAAACATGATAAATGCAACATCTAGTCTACATTATCCCCAAAGTAATGGTATGGCTGAGAAAATGGTGCAGACGATCAAACGAAGCTTGAAGAAGATGTTGTATGATGGGAAGAGTTCGCTGCAGACTCTGGCAGCAGTGCGCAGTACACCGATGGATTGCCGTCACCAGCAGTCTTACTGCAATGTAGAAATGTGCGTACCAATCTACATCAGATGGAGCACATGTTAAAAGCACAGCACATTGATGTAGAGGTGGTTCAGCGAAAACTGGAAACAGGACAGGCGACAGCTGCATACTATCGCGATGCCGCCACGTCGGGGTTCCGACGAGAATTACACCCAGGCGAGGCCGTGAGGATGAGACACAACGAAAAGTGGCAGCCTGTGACAGTGAAACGACACGATCGGACGCCACAGTTTTATTGGTTTGAAACGGAAAGTGGATCGGTGCTGCGATGGAATCGCAACAAGATCAACACGACGACCAGGGACAGTGCCATACCTGCTGCCGTCAACCCTAGTGACATCAGTAGTGGACGTGCGTGTCCCGTTACTACCCAACCATCGGGCAGTGTGGAGCAGCCGATTAACAATTCGCCGAGTCACACAGGCAGATCGGAAAAGCCGACGCCTCGCCGCAATGAACGTACCAGTATATCCAATTAGAAAGCAGTTATAGTCAACGCGAAATGGACGATACATAAATGTAGTAAACTTGGAGATCGTAGTGATAGAATATATAAGTCTTATTTACGTTTGCGAAAAAGGCAGATGTTATGTAGTGTAGTGTGTTTGTCACACATTGGACTGGTTGCTAAAAGACAGTGTCCTTAAGAGATTGTAACTTTAGTAGACACCACACAGGCTGCATTGCCATGGCAGTGACCAGATTAATGATGTGTCATTGAGGGGCACTGGACTCCGCCTTATAGGCTGGTGTACTGGAGTAAACCGGCAGTCGCCGAGATAAAGTAGCCATGTAAACTAGTGTCACTGCCTTGCGTATTGCCTTCATTGTTATTGTATGATGCAACCGTACTCTAGGGGAGGAGGGGTCGGAGGCTTCCGTACGGTTTCGCTTTATTTTCCGAAAATCAAAATTTATTTTTATTCCACAAAATAAATAGAAAATTTTCGTGATAAAAGTCGCCAAACGAAGCATTAAACAGAATTCTGTGGCGGCGCGTGAGCACTCGTGGTGTACTCGGTCTGTCTGTGTGTCCCGGTCAGCGCATGAGCACTCGTGGTGTACTCGGTCTGTCTGTGGATCCCGTCTTTGTTTTGGATTGGCGGTCTTTTACGTTTGAGCAATGGAACGATTCCAAGAATTCGAACTGGTACTAAAATGTTGCTTAACACGACCAACCGTAGTGCACAAGCCACCGACTTGCTTGTATGATCATTTCATGAATGCGTTCGTGATTGGCCACGAGAATCAGCAGCGATCTGAGGCAGTCGAGGCAGGCCAAGCATTTTGGAAAAAAACAAATAAGAATCATTTGGAAATCCGATTCGTTTTTTAATCGGCCACGGCTAAGATGAGGAAGATTCGTACAGGATGTGGCACGATATTGAAGTTCACAAAAATAAACGTGAGTACGCTATATGAACCGATATGTGCGTTGTTTTTGCTTTCAATGCTCCGATATCAATGAATAAAAAAACAATGTACCGGCGATACCGGAATCGTCAATCTCAAAATTAGTGTGAGCCGGCGATGTACTGTATAGTCACGTCCGGAATATTCGGGGCAGGTCATACATACATAACTTTTTAATATGGTTCTGGTCAATGCAGTTTATAGACACTGCACAATCTTCCTCAAATAAGTTTTAATGTTTCATTTCATGCAATAGTCACATGCCTTTTTTCCAGTCTCGTTCGTACTTTACGTTATTTTTGGTTTTATCCAGGCGTAAATTATGTTTTCAGGACCGCGGCCTCGCGTGCGGCGACAGCACTGTGTGCTTGGAGGGCCAGACCATTATAATTATGTGTGTGGGAATTTAAGTGCCCGCAGATGAATTCTTAACAGAATCTGTTTAATACTTCACACCACTTCATGACAGCCATCTCACCCATAACTGCGTCGTACAAAGTGTATCTCAAGGCGCCAATTATCATCTGACTCTGTGAGTAACATTTTTATTTAAATAAAAATGTGTGGGTGAAACAGTTTTCTTTTCCGTACCTGTATAGTTTTATTAAATTATATGTAACTATTGTAGCCTACATGTTATTGTTGGTAGGTATATATATATATATATATATATATATATATATATATATATATACAGTCACAACAATCAACAATTTTAGTGTACTATTTGGGGAGGGGGGAAGGGGGTCAAGAAAAAGAGTTAATGCATTAATGTTGACAATTTTGGACGACCCCTTACTCCGGTTGTGCGTCGCGTCGGTGACGCTCTGTCTAAGGTTGGCGTCTGAGAAAATGTCATGTAGAGCTCGCGCGTGCGCATCGTTGTTGTCGCCGTATCGCACGTGGAAGTCTCCGAGGATAATGATCCCGGAATCCGTCCCGTCCCCTCGCGTTCAACAAGATCTCGAAATTCGGCAAGATAGGTAGCAAACGGCTGGGAATTGGGGCTGAACGATGGAGGTCAATAAATGGCGAACAGACATAATGTAGATGAGACTTTTTGGCAGCATAATTGAAGGGCGAGACACTCAAAGGATGAAGCGGGCCAAAGACGGGAGTGGTTGACAGTGTACGGAGCTCTGAAGAGGACGCCGAAGCCGCCGCCACGACGGATACTCCACGTCACAGACTCAGTTTAACTGGGCAGCTATTTTGGGACTGTGCGTTATGTTCATGAGCCGAGTTGATCTGACAGCGTACTTGCAGATATACAGGGCAGTCGAACAAAAAGGGAAAAAATCGTGTAGAAGGATGTTCAAAATAAAGAAAGAAAATCAACAAAAACAACGAAAAATAAACAAAAGCACGGATAAAAACAAGTGGTGCACTGTATACATAAGTTTGTAGCTTTAGAGGATGTGGACGCCATGCAAGGGTTGCATTTCCCTGAAGGCTGGCATGGCGACACACAGGAAGGCTGGCAGTGATGGCGTGTTGTGTAGAACAGCAGTTGGTGGTAGTCTGTTCCATATCGATACTGCTCTGAGGTAGAATGCATATTTATATGAATTGATGGTTGGAATTATTGTGTTGATATATATTTAAGTGGAAGGTCGATTCTGTTGGAGATATGCGTGGCGTGCTGGAAACATGACGGAGGGATGATGTTAACCATGTGGTAGTGGATTTTATAAAACATTGATGCTTGTTGAATGAGGCGACGTGTGTGGAGCGAGTCCCAGTTGAGTTTGTTTATGAGTAGTTTAATATATGTTTCTTTTCGGTAGTCGGAGAAGATGAATCTTGCAGCATTTCTTTGGATTTGTTCTATGCGATTAATTTCAGTTGCTAAATTTGTGGTCGGACAAGGGTTTGGTAAGCTTTTTCTTTGACATGTTGTGAGCAAGGTGACAGTGTTCTTCTTAAGAGTCCAAGTGTGCATCTGGCTTTGATGGTTATTTTGGTGCAGTGGTCGTTCCATCTTAGGTCATGTGATATTGTGACTCCAAGGTAGTCGTGCTTCTGAACATGGTTTAGTGATTTTCCCAGTAATGAATATTGATATAGTTTGGGGTTTCGTTTGCATGTGATGGTGAGGACGGCGCATTTCTTAACATTGTAGTTCATTGACCACTTCTTAGACCAGGTTATGAGGATTTCTAAATCGTTTTGTAATATCTGTTGATCTTTTGTGTTCTTTATTGAACGTCTGCAAAGCGTTTAATTGTTGAATTTATTTGTTCCTTGATGTCATTTATGTATAAAAGGAATAGGACCGGCCCCAGGCTGGGTGAACTGGTATGGTATGTCAAAACAATAACACAATAAAGCTTTCGTACAGTTGTTTATTGTATATGTAACGGGGGATTTACCATGAAGACAGATCAACACATATTAATGATGAGTATCATTTATAGTGTCAAATCTAAAATACAAAGTAAACATGCAACTTAATAACATATAATTACTACATGAGCAACAATGACAATGGATACAAAGTCAAAGGATCATTCAACAACAGCATTGAACGTAATATTCCTTTCATAACATTGATACAGTTAAATTGCATATAGATCATCTCAGATACCAAACAGCAGGCTAACACCTGTGAGGCTGTGATATTAATTTTGTAACTAAATATCCAAACGACAATATTCCTTGAGGCTTGACGGACTTATTATCAATAACACATGTCTACAGTATATTAGTTTAAATTCTGTTTTCCCAAATCAAGAAATACATTCAAATGCATCCTAAGTATAATTAACAAAACAGTATAAAATCAGTTTAAAATGTCCATAAAGTATATACTCGGTTGTAATACTTTTAAACCACCTGTACATTAGGCACTCCTCTATGGCACTACATATAATACACCATCAGTATTTATACATGACATCCATTATGTTTATAATCATAAAGCGAGTCAACGCTTATATAACACTAGTTCATGAATCAATACTAAAACACATATAATTGCATTATTTATAATTTCTTAATACAGACTGTATACGTCTATCACTATCAAACTAATTGTTTCTAACCAATTAATAATACACCATGACATTAAAGGTAACAATGCTTACCCTAACTGGGAATTACGAAATTAAATACGCAGTTACAAAATACAAACAGGGAAGACGGGTACAGTGATCCACATCCTTGCACTACATATGATACTTTTCTCGAAATTCTTGGCACAAAAATTAAGGAATTACTAAAAAAAGTAAGGTAAAAACCTACAAAAATGAGTGGCTCTCTAAAGGAATATTGATATAATGCAGTCAAAAAATAACTTATACAAAACATTTAAGAGAAACCCTACTGCAGAAAATGAAGTTACCTATAAAAGTTATAAAAGTAAACCGATACTTATCAGGCAGTCAATGAAAAACTATTTTAAAGAAAAATTTGACCTATATAAAAAGGTTGCAGAAAAACATGGAGTACCATAAAATAAGTTATAAAATCAAAGGACAAAAAGCCCATGGTAAACGATAAATGTATTACTTCTGATGGTACCACCTGTACAGACAAAAAGACAATTGCGGAACAGTTCAGTAACTACTTTACCAATATTGGTCACTGCCTTAATGCTAAACTACCGAAAACAGGGAATGATCCAACACAATATATACAAAATAATACTGCAAGTTTTTTCTGTACGCCCACTGATCCTGTTGAAATAACTAATATTATAAGATCAGTAAATTCATCCAAGTCAAGTGGCGTTGATAATATTGATCCGTATATTGTGCAACAAGTTATACCACACATTGCAAATCAACTTGCATACATTTTCAATAAGTCATTGCAGACTGGCATTGTTCCAAACAAACTTAAAATAGCAAAAGTCATACCACTGTATAAAAATGAAAACCCTGAACTGTTCAAAAATTACAGACCAATTTCAATCCTCCCATGCTTCTCAAAAGTACTTGAACGCCTAATGTATAATAGGCTTTACAGCTTTTTAACCAAACGTAATATAATATCTAAAAAACAATATGGATTAAGGAAAAATTATTCTATATATATGGCACTAATTTATTTGTTTGATAAAATATCATGTAACATTGACGACAAAAAATACACTATATGTGTATTCCTGCACTTCTCTAAGGTATTCGACACAATAGACATATATCCTAATACAGAAACTTCAATGCTATGGTATAAGAGGTACTGCCTGCAACTGGTTCAAAAGCTACCTACAGAATAGAAAACAGAATGTGTCATTCAACAAAACTGAATCGGAATATAAGGAAATTTCTTGCGGAGTTCCACAAGGATCAAGATTAGGTCCATTACTCTTCATTCTATATATAAATGATATTGAACATGTATCAGATATCCTAAAGCATATACTTTTTGTAGATGACACAAGTCTCTTCCATGCGTACACATGTTTAGACACTCTTATTGAAGAAGTAAATGTACAATTAAAAAAAAATTCTAAGTGGTTTCACACAAATAAGCTTTCGCTAAACACCAAAAAAACATTATATTCACGCCAAACGGGAAGAAAGGCAACATTGAAAAAGCTTAAATAAAAGTAGATGGAAGCAAAATAAAACATGTTAAATGCACAACATTTCTAGGAATAACTATAGATGAACACCTTAATTGGAAGATACGTATTGACAATCTGTCAACAAAAATAGCACGGAATGTAGGAATGCTAAACTAAAACACTTTCTTCCTATCTACATTATGAAAATTATTTATTCCTCACTAATCTCATCCCATTTGCAATATTGTACTTTATTATGGGCAAATACATATAGCACAAACTTAAGCAAATAAAAAATACTACAAACGAAAGCTGTGCGGATAATCACACTATCACACCATACTGCACACTCAGATCCACTATTCTCAAAGTAAAAAATATTAAAATTGGAAGATCTGTACAAACAAACAAAGTATCTTTATGCATAAAGCAACGAATAAACAACTCCCAGACAGCATGGCTTCAATGTTTCTACGAACTGATAACATTCATGACCATAACCTAAGAAACCAAAGTGCATATTACATCCAACAAATAAGAACAAATACTAGGAAATTTACAATAAATTATTCAGGACCAATTTTCTGGAATGCCCTACCTCAAACTTGTATCCATAAATCAGTTTAAAAAGAAATTAAAAGAGCTATTGCTGTCTAAATATCTTTGAACTCTTGAAATGTCTTATTTTATATTCTACTCATAATCTACAATAATTTTTCATGGTATTATATGTGATTAAGTTTTTGTTTTGTTTTGTTTTTTGTTTGTGTTATTCAATGTATTACTGATGTTTAACCTTCAATCTAATCAAACAACTATACCATGTCCCAACATGTGACTTTATTTCTTTATCAGACAACCAATTTCATTAATAAAAAAACACCTATTCATGTATATACTATTCACCTTGTTCCAGTTGAATGTACTGTTTTAATGTTAACGTTGTAATGTTATGGTATAAGGAACCTGACTGATATAATGGTGATTGTCCAGATGGTCCTCGACATAAGCCTCTTGGGGTTTCCAGAGGATCTCCTTGGTTGCAGTATTGTTTTTTTGTAATCCATTGTAACTATATTCAGAAATGTGTATATTGTGACCGAGATAAAGTTCTCTTCTATTCTATATAACTGCAGCCTAACACAGCGCTTGAGCATTGCTCAGTGCAATCATACCATGCATTGTCTGCAAATAAACAACCAAGTTAAATATGATACTGCACAGCATTGCACTAACTAGCAAGAGTCATTAACTGATATACAACCATTTATTAGTTATAAATGAATAAACCAAATAATGACTAACACTATATCATTATATGTATGCTAACAATGATTCCTTTTAAAATGCACTAAAATAGCATTAATATACTGTGAGAACACTTGCTAAGTGTCACATAATTATAAGCTGGACTTGTCTAGCTTTGCAAGTAAGTGTAATTGCTAACAACAATTTAAAATTAACTTATTGCTTAAAGCATTGATTAAGACAATCTTCTGCTAATCTATCATATTAACATACAGGTTACCCACTACACTGGGTGTTAATAACCCTTCAGTAGAAACTCATTATTACCCTACTAAACCAATTGGGCAGTCTGTCTATCCACTGACAGTCAACATGCTGTCCCTACTCCCTGGGGAATAGCGATACCCGACACTGCTGCAGACATATCACACAGCCTATGCCAGAATCTCAGCAGGGAACATATTGAGTATTAAAGACTCACGCTAATTACTAGATTAGGAACCAGGCAATTGTGTAGATAGTGCTTCCTTATCCCCAAATTGGAATTTAACCTGTGTATTTCATAATACACAACATACCTGTAAGTGCTGTGGGAATTCCACTCACACTGTCAACACATACCAACGAAATGACCATTACAGGGAAACTTAAAAGGTAATTTACATGCAAGTAGTGGGAGATAATTACATAAATCTAATGTTAGTCAAATCCTGGTGCAATCCATCCACCTTACATCTTGATTTATGTTGTTCTTTTCTTTCTTTAGACACGAAACCTAGTGAAAAATACTGGTCATTATGTCTGTCCAGATTGTCTGTCTGTCCAGAAACTCTGTGGTGGCGTCTCTTACATAACCCTGGCTTAGTGACCAGGGTATGACCCTCCCTAGGTGTCTGCTCAGGAAACTGACACCACAGGGGAAGCTGACTTATTTTTCCAGGCCATAGATGTTACACTGGTGAAATGGGGTCTACAAACTTAGCACCTAAAAAGTATTGAGAAAAAAAGAATACTTGGTGTTTTGGAATAATGGAAATAAATAATTAACTAATTCGTCAGTAACCCTGCCGGTTACATATGCATGTGAACAGTGTAGCGACAAAACCCAACATGGTGCTAGAAGTGGTAGCGAGTTCGTAACTTTTGTGCATTATGACTATGCCAATGGCAATGGTTACGCCGAACATTCCGCCACCCAAAACGCAGAATATATTTACGACAAATCTGCGTGTAGTCAGTGGAAGTCGTGGCGCAAATCATGGACTAGGTTCAAAGTGGCAGCGCGAAAACAACCAGATGTCGTGCTGAGAAAATTCGAGGAATACTGCAATCCTAGACAAAACAATATATGAATGATACAAATTATCATGGAACGACCCAGTAGTCCAGTAGTCCAGTGGTCCACGTGCTTCGTAAAAATTGTCAACGTACTGTAGATCGATGCGGCTTATGGAATACCGAGCGAAACAGCTAGCCTATATTAATAATTAATATCATTAATTATTAATAAAACATAATTTTGGGGTTATATTACATATATAGGCTTCCGTTGGACATAATTATGATGTCGATATCAAGTTAGCCATCCAATAAATATAATAAAAAACTAAAATAAACATCATGTTGTCAATACAACCGAGCGCATGTGGATTCTAATCGCGCGGCGCCATCGCGCGTTTCTTCTCGAGGAAACATGCAGAGTGTTGAATCGCGTCCTTGTAGTTTTATCAACGCAGTTGAAGTTTGTGAAGACGTCACGGTACGTATTAAAACCCTGCATCCAAATCGCTCCGTCTCATATGACTCATTCAGGGTCATTTCATGTGAACGCAACCAACGCAATGGTTATGGACTGTGCTTGTGGCACTCATGATCTCATCTCTTCAATTTTTTATTGAATCAGTTTTGTGTAAGATAAGCAAGAGGTTTGAGTGTTCTAGCTACAGTTCAGAGTCCAGTAGTTTTCATGAACTACAGTTATTTCCACTTGTCTAGGTGCTGGGCTAATTGATATACTGGTGCTTCCAAAACCCGCTGTAGATAATAGACAAAATTGTTTTAACAAAAAACCTTGACAAATTCTTCAATACAATATCCACATTACAAACCTCTAATACATATTTTATTAAATTTGTACAAACAAATTGTTAGAAAAGTATTTCTGAGTTAAGTACTTATACATTTAAGGTAACAAAACTTCCTACTGGGTCATTCCATGAGAACCCAACGAAAATTCCTGAAATTTCTGGCACTCATTTCTTAATTTTTACTGAATCTGTTTGGTGACGGTCTTTGGTAAGATAAGCAAGAATGAGAAATGTTAATGTTCTTGCTCCAGTAGTTTTCGAGTTATGGCAGTTTGAAATTTGGGATTTCTGTGAAGGCTTCTTAAAAATAAATAAAATTATTCATATTTCACAGGTTAATAGACTTAATCAACCTCTGACAATTACATTTTGTGGAATTGTTCTCTACAATTTGTAGATAAAATAAATAAATTAGAACATAAAATGCAGTTTATGGTTAATGTGCACCAAGCTGACAAACACAATGATTTATTCAATAAATAACAGAGGGTTTTGAGGTTTTGATTGTGCGCAAAATACACATACATGAGAAACCAGTTGTACAACTATTGTAGATATCGGTACACGCCAGTGTGCAATTCAGAGTAATATGACAGGTCTGGTTATCGTATTATAAATCTGTACATATGCAAAATGGTACATTAATATATTTCTTTGAAAAAGACCATCGTCCGACCCAAAAAGTTACTCCGGCATAGCATGTATTGTTACAAAACGTTTACTATGTGTAAGTTAGTTGCTATAACACAAGTAACTAATAACTCTCATCATCTCACCTTGTATGTATTTGGTATCTATATATACCCGTGTGCATTATCAGAGCAATATGACATGTCTGACTGTCGTAATTATGAATCAATATATATTCAAAGATGCCATGTTATTACAGAGTGAGCATGACATATTGTAGTATGCATTATGACACAAACCATCTTTCCTCACCACATATCTAAGACACAAGATTGCCAAAATGCAAAAATTGCTCTATTTACCTCGGTCTCCTCTAGGTAACTTCTATTTGATATGTCTAATATAAGCATGTGCCAATTTATTAGTGAAGAATGCTTGTATAGTTTAGTAATTAAGACAACTAGTTACTAGGCATATCATATTACTTATGAACACTGACATAATGGTGAGATCAAGGATGATCTGTATAGATCTGTATCTGGTGAAAACCAGTCGAACCCTATTTAATTATTCACCAGTGGCCAAGATGAAGATATGGAAGTGGAACAATGACGTAATGTTTAAGAACAAATATGTAACTATTAATTGTATTACACATGTACTTACTTAATGCAATTTTTGTGTGAATAGGTGAAGTTGCCGACTGGTTGAGTACATATGTCGCTGTGAGCGCAGTGAAGGGCACTTTGATGCAGATGTCTACATCGCAATCACATATGTCGATTCCGCAAAAAGATGGATTGCTGATTACCAACACAGTAGCAAAATCACCCTGCGAGTGAAGGAAACACGACCGAAAAGTGGCCTTTTACTCAAGGTAAGACTATTGATTGGTGATATTAATAAACTATACAGATGTATGTGGATAACAAAGTCGTGATGTTTGGGGTGGTTTGCTGTTTGTTAAAAAGTAGTAATAATTAGCTACAGTATGACTTTTCCAGACATAATGGTTACTTAGGGGGTTGTTCACAATTTTCAACATTTAAATATATTTGTACAAAGTACATGAACGGGTGACGGGGTGAAGCCTTCATATAAATTATAAAATTGCTTTAAATTGCTCTAAAATATAATAAGCATAATTTGTGTATCATTAAGTTATCTTACTCTTCTGGAAATGTCTGTAACATAGTTGAAATAAAATATAAAATTAATGTTTAAAACTAGTTTTTATTGTACGCCGATTTATCAGTAAGCTTCCCTATTTCCATGTCTGGTTACTCAGACATATATAGATTGAAATAAAAAAATAAAGGAAAAGTATGTTGATATAAAAAAATTGATTCCAAAATTATACCGACTTGGTAGAATAGACCACATCTTTGTTATCCACAGGTTTACTGTCGCTGCCAGCACAACACAGTGCCAAGACATGCGTCAGACAAAACGAGAGAGAACAAGAACACCAGTTGCCCAGCTCAGTTGACCTTGACTGTCAGGCGATACCGCAAAGTCGGCAAGTAACTATATATTATGGGTCATTCCATGTCGTTCCGGGATCTGTTCGCACATGGGCACTCTCCATCCTACGCCTTGACTATGCACAAAGTTGACCTGCGTATCCAACATGGTGCAGAGTATGTGTACGAAGCTGCCGACCATACAGACTGCCCTGGTCTGAGCTACTGCTACAGGTAAAGAAGTTGTTTTATTGAGAATAATTAACTGCTATTACACAGGGTAATAACTAGTATGGCCACGAAGTCGGTATGTATAAATAAAATAATGCACTTACGTCATACTCCAGTAGGGGTGCAGTTGGAGGATTGTGGAGACCTTAGCCCCCCGAATAGTTTACATGTTCCAATGTCAATGAACAGTGCATCTCCATGCCTTGATATATTTATCTAGTATTGTGTTGCATTGTTTTAGTTAAGATCAAAAAGAGCAATTTGAATCATTACATTTATTAGATGGGATTAGATGAGATATGAGATGATGTAAAGGACTACTCAAAGCGCTTTGCTCCTCATCTTCTAGCAGACCCGTGTGAACGGCTGATGTTGTGCATCACACAAGCAAAACAATGCAGAACTATAATTTTGTACACATAAGTGTTGTAGTGTACTTGCTACTTCACCCAACCCTCGTTCAGGTACATAACTTGAATTTTTAGACTAACAAATAATACTATAGTACTGTTTTGCCAGAGTGATGCACTTGACATAATTTATTTGTACATAGAATTGTATTTAACAAGTTTGTTTCAAACTTCTTGACATAAAATACTTGTATTTCGAATTTTACTTGATGAAATATACTTGACTCCTGTTACCTAGTAAATATCTACATTTAGTGTAAGGCTGAGTTGTTATGAAAGTATAGTATAGTGCTCTTGAAAGGAAATACCTACTGATAAAATATTGTAATGATTGTAATAATTCAGTCACTGATACAATGTTATTCCTTCTTATTGCAGACTATACCTGAAGATTGTAATAATTCAGTCACTGATACAATGTTATTCCTTTTTATTGCAGACTATACCAGAAGATTGTAATAATTCAGTCACTGATACAATGTTAATCCTTCTTATTGCAGACTATACCAGAAGATTGTAATAATTCAGTCACTGATACAATGTTATTCCTTCTTATTGCAGACTATACCAGAAGATTGTAATAATTCAGTCACTGATACAATGTTATTCCTTCTTATTGCAGACTATACCAGAAGATTGTAATAATTCAGTCATTGATACAATGTTATTCCTTCTTATTGCAGACTATACCAGAAGATTGTAATAATTCAGTCACTGATACAATGTTATTCCTTCTTATTGCAGACTATACCAGAAGATTGTAATAATTCAGTCACTGATACAATGTTAATCCTTCTTATTGCAGACTATACCAGAAGATTGTAATAATTCAGTCACTGATACAATGTTATTCCTTCTTATTGCAGACTATACCAGAAGATTGTAATAATTCAGTCACTGATACAATGTTATTCCTTCTTATTGCAGACTATACCAGAAGATTGTAATAATTCAGTCAGTGATACAATGTTATTCCTTCTTACTGCAGACTATACCAGAAGATTGTAATAATTCAGTCATTGATACAATGTTATTCCTTCTTATTGCAGACTATACCAGAAGATTGTAATAATTCAGTCACTGATACAATGTTATTCCTTTTTATTGCAGACTATACCTGAAGATTGTAATAATTCAGTCACTGATACAATGTTATTCCTTCTTATTGCAGACTATACCAGAAGATTGTAATAATTCAGTCAGTGATACAATGTTATTCCTTCTTATTGCAGACTGTACCAGAAGATTGTAATAATTCAGTCACTGATACAATATTATTCCTTCTTATTGCAGACTATACCAGAAGATTGTAATAATTCAGTCACTGATACAATATTATTCCTTCTTATTGCAGACTATACCAGAAGATTGTAATAATTCAATCACTGATACAATGTTATTCCTTCTTATTGCAGACTATACCAGAAGATTGTAATAATTCAATCACTGATACAATGTTATTCCTTCTTATTGCAGACTATACCAGAAGATTGTAATAATTCAGTCACTGATACAATGTTATTCCTTCTTATTGCAGACTATACCAGAAGATTGTAATAATTCAGTCACTGATACAATGTTATTCCTTCTTATTGCAGACTATACCAGAAGATTGTTTCGGCAACATATGGCACCTCTCTAGGTGAAGAAATGCTGCGTGATCTTCGTGATGCCGTGTCTGCCTGCAACACCAGCGATACAGGCTTCTGCCAGATGACCACTGCCAATGACAAAGTGGTCATTGCTTTGTGCAATACGGACCATCGCTGCAGCGGAGAGCTTGTATTCGTTGATTCGTCGGGAGGGATGGATCGTTTCGACCGTCGTGTGTTCATGATCCCGACCCACAGTGTTGCCGGAGGATTATATATATATACTACTGGGCATTCTCATCACGACCTCGGAAGCGCCAGTTGTGATTGCTGCAGGACTGCGCCTCCTGATGCAGCTTGTGCGTTGTGGTTCAACGGCAGAGGAAGCGAAGGCCTACTGGTCTTTATGACCGATGATTGCGACATCGAGCGGCCAGCTTTACAGGAAGTATTTCCTAAAGCGCAAGTCATCCTATGCGTCTTCCACTTGCTCCAAGCAGTGTGGCGCTATCTGTGGGACCGAAGGCACGCCATTTTGAAAAATGATCGACCTCACCTGCTGGGTCTGTTCAAAGGTGCTGTCTATGCAAACACAGGACCTTGAACGTCATTATGCAGACGCGTGTGCAGATCCAACGGTGATGCATTATCCGCAGTTTGGCAACCACATCACTGCATTGTACTCCCGCAGAGAACTATGGGTCCTGTGTTACCGCGATGCAATGCCACTATGTGGCAACAAAACCAACAACTACGTAGAGGCAGCGATGAGGATCCTGAAGGACCAGATTCTGTTGCGAGTCCGTGCTCGACTTCATGGAGATTAGTACGAGCGCCGCCATATTGACATCGCGAACGGTCGCGTAGATGTCACTGTGTCACGCCGATATCTGCCATCAGATGCACCAATCAAGCCAGCCATGAGCCGGAGCATCAACGACAACCGATTCTATCAGGTCAAAAATATATGAAGGGACTTGGTATGATGTAGACATGGACATGGCAATGTGCACATGCCATGTTGGCATCAACGGTGCCCCATGCAAGCACAAGTTTGCCATCACAAAGCACTATAACGTGAGGTCATTCAACTTATTGCCAGTTAAAGATGAAAGCATGCGGATGCACTTGTTGTACCTGGCAACAGGACTCACACCAGCTCACGCCAAGGCTGGTTTGGTCAGTTGGCATTCAGCGATGACATTGTGGCAGTAGAATATGTTCCTGTGGCCCACACGTCTCATGCTGTTTATGATATTCCTGAGGCCCACACGTCTCATGCTGTTTATGATGCTCCTGTGGCCCACACGTCTCATGCTGTTTATGATGCTCCTGTGGCCCATACGTCTCATGCTGTTTATGATGCTCCTGCGGCCCACACGTCTCATGCTGTTTATGATGCTCCTGTGGCCCACACGTCTCATGCTGTTTATGATGCTCCTGTGGCCCACACGTCTCATGCTGTTTATGATGCTCCTGTGGCCCACACGTCTCATGCTGTTTATGATGCTCCTGTGGCCCACACGTCTCATGCTGTTTATGATGCTCCTGTGGCCCACACGTCTCATGCTGTTTATGATGCTCCTGTGGCCCACACGTCTCATGCTGTTTATGATGCTCCTGTGGCCCACACGTCTCATGCTGTTTATGATGCTCCTGTGGTCCACACGTCTCATGCTGTTTATGATGCTCCTGTGGCCCACACGTCTCATGCTGTTTATGATGCTCCTGTGGTCCACACGTCTCATGCTGTTTATGATGCTCCTGTGGCCCACACGTCTCATGCTGTTTATGATGCTCCTGTGGCCCACACGTCTCATGCTGTTTATGATGCTCCTGTGGCCCACACGTCTCATGCTGTTTATGATGCTCCTGTGGCCCACACGTCTCATGCTGTTTATGATGCTCCTGTGGCCCACACGTCTCATGCTGTTTATGATGCTCCTGTGGCCCACACGTCTCATGCTGTTTATGATGCTCCTGTGGCCCACACGTCTCATGCTGTTTATGATGCTCCTGTGGCCCACACGTCTCATGCTGTTTATGATGCTCATGTGGCCCACACGTTTCATGCTGTTTATGATGCTCCGGTGGCCCACACGTCTCATGCTGTTTATGATACTCCTGTGGCCCACACGTCTCATGCTGTTTATGATGCTCCTGTGGCCCACACGTCTCATGCTGTTTATGATGCTCCTGTGGCCCACACGTCTCATGCTGTTTATGATGCTCCTGTGGTCCACACGTCTCATGCTGTTTATGATGCTCCTGTGGCCCACACGTCTCATGCTGTTTATGATGCTCCTGTGGCCCACACGTCTCATGCTGTTTATGATGCTCCTGTGGCCCACACGTCTCATGCTGTTTATGATGCTCCTGTGGCCCACACATCTCATGCTGTTTATGATGCTCATGTGGCCCACACGTTTCATGCTGTTTATGATGCTCCGGTGGCCCACACGTCTCATGCTGTTTATGATACTCCTGTGGCCCACACGTCTCATGCTGTTTATGATGCTCCTGTGGCCCACACGTCTCATGCTGTTTATGATGCTCCTGTGGCCCACACGTCTCATGCTGTTTATGATGCTCCTGTGGCCCACACGTCTCATGCTGTTTATGATGCTCCTGTGGCCCACACGTCTCATGCTGTTTATGATGCTCCTGTGGCCCACACGTCTCATGCTGTTTATGATGCTCCTGTGGCCCACACGTCTCATGCTGTTTATGATGCTCCTGTGGTCCACACGTCTCATGCTGTTTATGATGCTCCTGTGGCCCACACGTCTCATGCTGTTTATGATGCTCCTGTGGCCCACACGTCTCATGCTGTTTATGATGCTCCTGTGGCCCACACGTCTCATGCTGTTTATGATGCTCCTGTGGCCCACACATCTCATGCTGTTTATGATGCTCATGTGGCCCACACGTTTCATGCTGTTTATGATGCTCCGGTGGCCCACACGTCTCATGCTGTTTATGATACTCCTGTGGCCCACACGTCTCATGCTGTTTATGATGCTCCTGTGGCCCACACGTCTCATGCTGTTTATGATGCTCCTGTGGCCCACACGTCTCATGCTGTTTATGATGCTCCTGTGGCCCACACGTCTCATGCTGTTTATGATGCTCCTGTGGCCCACACGTCTCATGCTGTTTATGATGCTCCTGTGGCCCACACGTCTCATGCTGTTTATGATGCTCCTGTGGCCCACACGTCTCATGCTGTTTATGATGCTCCTGTGGCCCACACATCTCATGCTGTTTATGATGCTCATGTGGCCCACACGTTTCATGCTGTTTATGATGCTCCGGTGGCCCACACGTCTCATGCTGTTTATGATACTCCTGTGGCCCACACGTCTCATGCTGTTTATGATGCTCCTGTGGCCCACACGTCTCATGCTGTTTATGATACTCCTGTGGCCCACACGTCTCATGCTGTTTATGATGCTCCTGTGGCCCACACGTCTCATGCTGTTTATGATGCTCCGGTGGCCCACACGTCTCATGCTGTTTATTATACTCCTGTGGCCCACACGTCTCATGCTGTTTATGATGCTCCTGTGGCCCACACGTCTCATGCTGTTTATGATGCTCCTGTGGCCCACACGGCTCATGCTGTTTATGATGCTCCTGTGGCCCACACGTCTCATGCTGTTTATGATGCTCCTGTGGCCCACACGGCTCATGCTGTTTATGATGCTCCTGTGGCCCACACGTCTCATGCCATTAGTGATGCAGGTAGTTATGTAAAGAGTATCACCCCACAGCAGCAACAATGAAGATATGGGTGACAATGAGACAACTGTCAATGGTGTTCAACGGGCCATTGATGGCATCAGGATTATGGCAGAAAGTTTTGTCTTTGAACTTCAGGCATTGTAAACAATGGCGTGCCGGTGGCATTCCAGGTAGTTAGTGGCTCAGAATGTTGTGTGCTTCCACAACATGAGTACGTGAGAGTGACTAGAGACATATTGCTGAGCAAGCTTAGGCCAAAGAAAACCGTCATTGTGATGTACAACGGACACGCTAGAAATCGTTAGTGTAAGCTGCCAATCGTTCGCAAAGGCGTGAATCACGTTTGACCACCAGCTATGTTCACAGGTGCAATCACGCTTGACAACCAGCTATGTTCACAGGTGCAATCACGCTTGACCACCAGCTACGTTCACATGTGCAATCACGCTTGACAACCAGCTATGTTCACAGGTGCAATCACGTTTGACCACCAGCTATGTTCACAGGTGCAATAACGCTTGACAACCAGCTATGTTCACAGGTGCAATCCTCTGCAGTTGAGATACAAATTCACTAAAATACTAAAAGCTATAAAACAACCAGTAAAACTGCTTAGTCCAGGATCGTCTTGACTCTCATAAAACAACTGTAAAACTGCACTGCAATCTCCTCGTTAAAAACTGGTAAAATATAAAATATGCACAGAACTTATAACGGTGCAACCACATGCAGGCGCGACCAATCACATGTTTATTTCGGCGGGATTTTTCTCATCAATTGTGTATGATTGCTGCTTTTAAATGAAACACACCATTTATTAGACTGAACGAAACATGGCCGTCGTTTATTACCTAATCCGAACAACACCGGAGAAATCCGAAGTCAGCGGGATCCGTCCGTAATACATAGGCTACCTATATAACATGCAGAGAGCATCTATGTTACACCCCTCTCTACCTTGATTACTTAGTCACATTTGTTAATTAACGGAACATTGAACTGCAATAAAGTTTGTGACATGGATTCCTAATAAGTGTTCGTTGTGAAAACAGATGAATGCAAAATCATGCCATGTTATTTAACTGAACACATAACTAGATAACGGATATGAAGAGTAGCGATCCGCCTACACCCTTATATCGTATAAATAACTATATCTAGAACGGGCAGCGATCCGCCTACACCCAATTTCTAGATTTGCTCGATTAAGCGCTGTTGCTTCTTTCGAGCTCGTTGTGGACGGACAGCTTCCAGAGCAGGTGGCTTAAGCACCTCTTCGTCATCGTGACGGGTCTCGGACGACTCATCATCTGTTGGCGGGTCGTCGTCCGCGGCTGTGTCCTCGGGATGATGTCGTGCGATTTCATCGGGCGACAAGCCTCGCACGCGACGGAACTTAGACACATTTCGCGTCACCGTGGACCCGTCACCACGCACGGCGGTGATCATTGGTCCTTTCATTACACTGACGATGAGCGGTGTCGGTGCGAACGGAGTAGAGAGTTTGTTCACTCTAGGCTGCTGTACAAGCACAACCTCTCCCATTTGTAGGTTCACATGTGAAGCGTGTGCACGCTCGTCTAAGTACTCTTTCGTTCTCGCTTTTGCACGAGCGTTTTGTCTGCGAACGACTTCATCTTCTGGGTGCACGCTCTGAAGCGTTGGCAGCTCAGGCAGCTTAGTTCTTGATTCTCGACAAAACAGTAGTCGGTGAGGTGTGAACAGCGTAGAACTATGCGGAGTAGATCGATAGTTTCGAAGAAACTGCTGCAGTTCGCGACGCCAGTTGCGATGTTGAATGATGGCTGAACGTACTGCCTTCATCGTCGGCTTGTTGAAGTTCTCCACTTGTGCATTCGCCATCGGCCATAGCGGTGTGATTTTGCGGTGACGGACGCCACAAGACTGCAAAAACTGTGACCACGCATTACTCTGGAATGGTGGGCCATTGTCCGACTTTATCGTTTCTGGATATCCGAACATGGCAAAAATGGACTCCATGATCAGGATAACTGTCTCTGCCCTGGTGCTTCTGGTCACGTGAACGACTGGATATCTTGAATATTCATCTGTGACGCAGAGTAAATATTCGCCTGTCGGTATTGGGCCGCAGAAATCAATGCTCAGATTGATCCATGGGCCTCGCGGTATAGTCATGTTTAGTGGCTCCATCTGGCGGCAGTTGGAGTTTGCAAGACACGGAATGCAACCCATGACGACTGCTTCCGTTTCTTTGTCTATGCCTAGAAACCACACTTTGCTTCTGATCAGAGCTTTGGTCTTGCAGATGCCCTGATGACCCTCATGTGCCAACTGTATGACACGACTGCGAAGTGCTGTCGGGATGACAATGCAAGAATCTCGTGGCAGAAAGTCTCCATTTTCTCCCACTGTCAGTTCATCCCTCACTTTCCGGAATGCAGCAATGTCAGCTGACTCGTTGTTAGCTGTGTCATGCCAACGACCTGTGCGGATGACCTCGATGACCTTGTTTAAGGTCGCATCTTGTCTTGTGTGCACCTTAATTTCGTCAAGGGTGGTGGCATTTGGCGCAGAGCTGTCAGCAATGTGATTGATGAAGTCCTCAGCCATACGCTGCGCTTGGCTGACTTTTGTTGCTGGATGTCTAGACAGGTAGTCTGCTGGGTTGTCACGACCACATCTGTATTCTAGACGAATGTTGTAATGTTGTAAGCGCAGTGCCCACCTCGCAACTCGTAGCGGCGGGTTTGGCGTCTGCCATATGCCCAGCAGGGGCCTATGGTCCGTGATTATCGTGCATGCAGCGCCATCCGTGTACATGTTGAAGTGTTCGCAACCCCACACAACGGCTAATGCCTCACGCTGTTTGTGAGTAGCGTCTCTCCACGCCCGAGAGCGCACGGCTTGCGTATGCGACTGGTTTGCATTCTTGTGTAAGTATCGCTGCAACGCCAACCGGGCTGGCATCTACGAGTATCTCGGTTGGTTTGTGAGAATCGTAGTAGGCATTTGTTGACGTCTCGGACAATGCGTTTTTTAATGCGTTAAATGTGTCCGACTGTAACTTCTCCCAAACCCATGGCTGGTCCTGCCGTGTGAGGACTCGAAGAGGCTCCGAGATTGTTGCAAATCTTGCAATGAATCTCGCGCGATACTGTGCCATGCCGAGAAATGAGCGTACTTATGATTGGTTCAGCGGTTGTGCAGCTTCTTGTAGATCTTTCACCTTTTGCGGGTCAGGTGAAATTCTTTCCTTCGAGAACACATGTCCAAAGAAGCCGATCTTCGCTTTGTTAAACTCACACTTTGGCAAGTTAACTGTTAACCCGGACTTGTGCAGTCTGTTGAGACATTCTGACAGTGCCCTGTCGTGATCTTCTTGGCTTGCACCGAACACATTGATGTCATCACTTATGTTAATGGCGCCATTCATGCCGTTCAACACCGTCTGAATTGTGTGCTGAAATACTTCGTCCGCCGAGGTTATGCCAAAACTCAGTCGCTTGTACCGATACAACCCCATATGTGTTGAAAAGGTTGTTATATAACGGCATGCAGGGTTCAGGACTAGCTGATGGTAGCCAGACCGAAGATCTAGTTTGCTGAATAATGTGGCCCCTTGCAGGCCTGTAATCAGTTCATCGACTGTAGGCATCACATGACGCGTGCGTAAGATGACTTTGTTGGCCTCTCTCATGTCGACGATTCGCGACACCCACTCGGTTGGTCCTGTGACCTTCTCAATGACGTCTGCACGTTCAAGCTTTTCAAGCTCTTTGGTGACCTTGTCTTGCAGATGAAATGGCACTCGGCTGTGTTTGCGAGCTACCGGTGTGACAGACGTGTCAATGTGCAGCTTGACAGTGACATTTTTCAGACTGCCTATACCCGTGGCAATGCCCGGATATTTTGCAATGACCTTGTCTGCTGTTTGTCGGTCGGACACAAAGTTGACTCCAACTCTCAGGGCCCCAAGCTGCTCAGCAGTAGCCCTGCCCAAAAGTGAAGGCGAATCTCCTTGAACGAGAAGAAATTCTGCGATTGTCGACTTGTCACCAATTTGCACGTCACACGTGACGAGCTTACGCGCCACGATTGGCGGCGATCCATACGGATGTATGGTCCGTTTGCATGCTTCAAACTGCTTGCCTCGCTCTCGCAGCTGCGCGGCTACAATAGAGTTGATTATGTTGCATGATGCACCTGAGTCAATGATCATGTCAACCGGTCCATCTGCAATGATTGCTGTGATCATGCCAGAATGAGGCGTCAAAGTAAATGTGTACTCAATTTTGCTTTTGTCGCTATGGGCAGCTGATTCTGCCATGTATCATATTGGATTGACTGGCTGTGCACGTTTCTTTTGCCACGTCTGTGAGCTGCGCTGTGACTGCTGCCTTGGTTTGCGTCGGCACATGACAGCGAAATGTCCACGCACTCCACATTTGTGACACTCTTTATCACGTGTGCACTTGCATTCGTCACTTGTATGGCCCTGTAAGCCACAGCGAGTACACCGATCGTGGCGTTGCTGAGTGTTAGAATGTATGTTGACAACCGTCCGTAATACATAGGCTACCTATATAACATGCAGGGAGCAGCTATATTACAAATTGTTCGTCAGAAGAAGACATTTACGACATCCCGGGTACGACATACAGATTAGAAGCATCGCCACCAGCGCTGTCATTTCTTACAGGTTCTTACAGGTCCTCTTCTGGCTTCTAGGCTGTGATGCCTCTTACGCCAGCTCTGATGTTTGTCGTCAAACTATAGGGTGCGCATGCGTCTGACGAGTTGTTTCATAATAGGGGTGGGGCTGTGTAATCGAGCTTAATTGGGTGGTTTTTCCATAATTTGTCTAATTTTCCCTCAAAGGACTGGACTGATGGAGCCTCTACCACAGACTGTGGGAGGCTGTTCCATACGTCCGTGCATCGGTATATAAATGAATTTTTTTTAATGTTTAACCGACAACGTCCTTTGAATATTTTTAGGTGATGTCCTCGCGTACATGATTCAGTATCCCTCAACGTTATAATGTTCGATGTCACAGCTGTATCATATTTGTCTGTTAAAATCCTATACATTTCAATCTGAGGCGACGATATGACAGAGTTGATAATTTTAGTCTTTGCAGACGTTCATTGTATTCAAGATCTTTAAAACCTGGAATTAATTTGGTTTCTCTACGCTGAACATTTTCAAGAGCTGTAATGTGTTTCATTAAGAACGGAGCCCATACTTGATTTGCATATTCAATATGTGGGCGGACGAGAGATTTAAAAACAGTAGAAAAACACTGTTCATCCATATAATAAAAAATGCGACGAATTATCCCCATCATTGAATTGGCTTTATTAATTTTTCCGACATATGTGCCTCAAAGTTTAGTGATGAGTCAAAAGTGACGCCAATATCCTTCACCTTATCCGTACTTGCCAGCGTTATATGATTAGGTCCCAGTGTGTAGCTGTCATTTCTTATGGTTTACGATCCTACTCTCATATGGCTGCATTTGTCTGGGTGGAACTTTAAAAGAGATTCGTATGTCCAATGTTCTGCATGGGTAAGATCTTGTTGAAGCTTTGTGCAATCTTCATTGGTGTAAATTGGATGGAAGAGTTTCATATCATCCGCAAACAGGAATATTTCGGAGCTCTTTATAACATCCGGTAAATCATTAATAAATATAACAAAAAGTAGGGGGTCAATTACCGACCCTTGTGGTATGTCGCTGATGACATCATGCCAATCCGAAAAAGAATTATTGACCCTTACACGTTGTGTTCTGTGGGCCAACAGAGCTGCAACCCAGCTTAGAATATTTCCTTGAATTCCATAGCTCTGGAGTTTCTCTATAAGTCGTAGATGTGGGACTTTGTCAAATGCTTTCATAAAATCACAATATACTACATCATCCACCGTTATTTAGTGTCTCGGTCTATGAATCGAGTACTTTAAGTAATTGGAGAACTGTAGACCGCCCTTTGATGAAACCAAATTGTTTGTCGCTCAACAGGTCATTATCTTTCAAGTGTTTAGTGATGGTATCTCTGACTATGCCTTCCATTATTTTCCCTACTATGCTCGTTAGGCTGACTGGCCGGTAGTTATGTGCTTGATTTTTGTTTCCTTTCTTGTGAATTGCAGATATGTTTGCTATTTTCCAGTCTTTGGGTAGTATGCCTGTTTTCAGCGACGTGTTAAAAATTGTGGATAGTGGAGTGCTAATACTCTCTGCCAATTCGTTTAGTACACGAGGATGGAGGCCGTCAGGTCCTGGTGATTTGAATATGTTTAGTTTCTTTAGCTTTAAAGCCACTATCGATGGAGTGATAGTGCAAGATTTCCCAAGTCGTTCTGATTGCTCTCTCCCAATAATGCCTGATCTTATTTCAAATAATCTTCACTTGTCAGCTGTCTTTGTCAGACTTACAAACTTGTGTTGCCATACCAACCAGTAGTAAACACGGTTATTCTAAATGAAAAGCAGACTGTTGCCCTTAGAAGCCACTGCCCTGACATCGACTAACCATATTGGCACTGATGAGAATCACGGCGGCGTATTTTACGGCACAAAACGATATCGCCCATGTAGGTATGGGACGTAAAACAGGTCGAAATTATTGTCTTCTTCGGGTAGCAGCTTCAACTATACGTACACAGGAAGATCATGTCTGAAATGTTAAAGGTCTACATCAGCGCAAAAGAGGCATATAACATCAAAAAAGGAATATATTCTATATAGAAACGTGTATACAATCTGTATAGCCATATTAATTGATTTTGAATTTTACAGAAATGCTATAGAATACTTTATGTTTTTGTGCATTTTTATAATAGATTTCTAATATGCTAAGGCAAACTTGCTATCATCGACAATTTGACTAGTACAATGTCGGACTGCATCAATGCATATTGAGCAGTATGGGGGGTACATTATTTTAGGGGTTAATTACTATCATACCTACTTTGCCCACAGCCCAAGCATGAAGTACGAGAGCACACAGGGATGTGTGAGAGGAGTCACATTTGAAGACGTTCTGCTCTCTGGCTACGCCAGTGACGGGGGTCTGTTCATGCCAGAATGTACCCCCACCGTGGACCCACCCACCTTGCAGTCGTGGGCTGGGCTCTCCTACAGCGACCTCGCCAAGAAAGTGGTACGAATGTTTGTCGATGAAATGGAAATCGCTACAGTTGAACTTGAAGGTGAGGCACCTCGAGGTGACCAAGTATCCCGTGTTGAATGTACTTGTGACGTGTTCAACAGTTTGAGTTTTGGCCAGAAAATACTTCTTTTCCACTTTTTTGACCCACATACACACACGCATGCACGCACAAACACACATAACTGTATATGCATAGTTGTGGGTTTTTCTGTGTGTTAATTGTACACTGCTCATTAAGTAAGAACCAATGTGTTGTATTACCATCTTGCATGTAGGCTTACTGATTCTAGTAATTTTTTTGCTTTGTAGAATTACTGGACAGAGCATTTTGCAAGTTCGACAATTCTAACATTGTGCAGATAGCTCGCCTTTCGTCTGGTTTGAACATCTTGGAATTATTTCACGGACCCACACTTGCCTTCAAGGACTTGGCCATGTTATGCGTGGGACAGTTCCTGAAATACTTCCTGGCAAAGCGGAAGAAGCACATGACAATATTAGTGTGTAAGTATTTCCTGGTATTATGTTATGAAGTGATTTTTTAAAATAAGACTAGTTTGTGGTGACTAAATGATTAGGCTAAACCAGGCAGCTAGTGCATTAATGTTTCCTCAATGTAAGTACATGGATATTTAAAAGGGTCGTTCTTATAATTTTTATAGCGCGGTATCCTAGTCTTGTGGACTTCTCAGAGCACATTATGTTTCATTTTTCTGAAGTGACCTGATATATAGGTACAGTTAAATAATTATATTTTTCAAAATGCATAACGTGAAATGAAATGCCGTTTTACATGATGGTTATAACTCCGTACACATATGTCTTATGTTGTCTTTGTTGTCTTGCGCTTAGCCTTAGGCAAGGTGCCCTAGGACCTGCGTCCGGTTTCATCAAGTGGCTAAGAACGTTCTTAACGCTAAGATGATTGTCTTAGTACTCTTTTCCAATAAGGGAACATAGGAGTTTACTCAAACACGTGACGCTATGTAATTATTTAACTTTAAGAACGCTTCATGAAACCGGCCCCAGGTCAGAATCTTTTGCTCTTTGACCTGGTAAGTTTTTGACCGCAGCGACGTCCGGCGACACGGGCAGTGCGGCCATAGAGAGCGTCCGAGGCCTCGCCTCAGTGGACATCGTGGTGCTGCTGCCACGGGGACGATGCTCACACATACAGGAGCTCCAGATGACCACAGCGACTGACCACAATGTCCACGTCTACCGAGGTACGTCACATGCAGGCAGTAGCACGGCTAATTAATTAATTTATGGGCGATTTTGTTTGGGGGGATTTTCCCATCTCCTTTTGAGGTTGAGACTCACCAAACACCCTCGACTGCACCATCTTAGACTCTCACAAATACGTATGATCACCCCTTTGCGGTCAGTTCCTTTGGAAATCTTTTCCATCAAACGGAACTCTTGCCTCAACAAGGGGTGCGTTGCACCCCGCAGCCTGCATGAGAGGATGCACACATGGACAAATAACTGAGTATGATTTGTATGAATAATATTGCATTACAAATTGATGACGTGTGTGTGTGTGTGTGTGTGTGTGTGTGTGTGTGTGTGTGTGTGTGTGTGTGTGTGTGTGTGTGTGTGTGTGTGTGTGTGTGTGTGTGTGTGTGTGTGTGTGTGTGTGTGTGTGTGTGTGTGTGTGTGTGTGTGTGTGTGTGTGTGTGTGTGTGTGTGTGTGTGTGTGTGTGTGTAATGATCCAACCGTATTGTTTAAATTATATAATAATTTTTATATAAGTAAACACTTTGGTGATTAAGTCACTGTTCTTAAGATATGGTCTTACATTTAATTTACGATTGAGGGTTTTGATATCAGTGATGCAGTGAGTTGGTTGTTGTGGGAGACGAGACCTTGGTTGTTGTGGGATGTGGTTGATTACCCTTTGATTGTTGTGGGTTGTACTTGATGACACATTGGTTGTTGTGGGTTGTAGTTGATGACAACTTGGTTGCTGTGGATTGTAGTTGATGACACATTGGTTGTTGTGGGTTGTCGTTCATGACAACTTAGTTATTGTCGGTTGTAGTTGATGATACTTTGGTTGTTGTGGGTTGTAGTTGATGACACATTGGTTGCTGTGGATTGTAGTAGATGACACTTTGGTTGTTGGTGGTTGTAGTTGATGACAACTTTGTTGTTGTGGGTTGTACTTGATGACACATTGGTTGTTGTGGGTTGTAGTTGATGACACATTGGTTGTTGTGGATTGTAGTTGATGACACCTTGGTTGGTGTGGGTTCTATTTGATGACACATTAGTTGTTTTTGGTTGTAGTTGATGACACATTGGTTGTTGTGGATTGTAGTTGATGACAATATTTTCTGGTAGTGGGTTGTAGTGGATGACAACTTGGTTGTTGATGGTTGTGGTTTCCAACCATTTGGTTTAGTTGGTTGTCGTGGGTTGTAATTAATGACACATTGGTTGTTGTGGTTGTAGTTGATGACACATTGGTTGTTGATGGTTGTGGTTGCCAACCATTTGGTTTAGTTGGTTGTCGTGGGTTGTAATTAATGACACATTGGTTGTTGTCATTGTAGTTGATGACACATGGGTTATTGTGGTTGTAATTGATGACACATTGATTGTTGTGGTTGTAGTTGATGACACATAGGTTGCTGTGGTTGTAGTTGATGACACATTGGTTGTTGTGGTTGTGGTTGACGACACATTGGTTGTTGTGGTTGTAGTTGACGACACATTGGTTGTTGTGGTTGTAGTTGATGACACATTGGTTGTTGTGGTTGTAGTTGATGACACATTGGTTGTTGTGGTTGTAGTTGACGACACATTGGTTGTTGTGGTTTTAGTTGACGACACATTGGTTGTTGTGGTTGTAGTTGACGACACATTGGTTGTTGTGGTTGTAGTTGACGACACATTGGTTGTTTTGGTTGTAGTTGACGACACATTGGTTGTTGTGGTTGTAATTGATGACACATTGGTTGTTGTGGTTGTAGTTGACGACACATTGGTTGTTGTGGTTGTAGTTGATGACACATTGGTTGTTGTGGTTGTAGTTGATGACACATTGGTTGTTGAGGTTGTAGTTGTTGACAACTTGGTTTTTGTGGGTTGCAGTTGATGGAACCTCAGATGACCTTGACGAGCCAGTCAAACGCTGTTTCCTCGATGTTGCTTTTTCTAAAGAGCATCATCTGATGAGTCTAAACTCCATCAACTGGGCCCGCGTCATGGTTCAGATAGTTCACTTCTTCTATGCTTATTTACAGGTAATCTTGCTGTAACTGTTAGTTTACAAGTAAGTTATTGTATTGAGCAGAACTGATTCTTGTGACAGCTAGAAATGATATGTACTTGATCACAAGAAGATTGCAATTTCTACTTGTTGTATTGTAGTCGTTTCGAGCACTCAACAATGTTGTATTAAATGTCTAGTCTGAATAAAAATAGTATACGTTGTGGTGACTGACTCATAATATCTTGAGGTCTGGATTACTCAACTAGTCAGTCTTTTCAGTGTTAAACTCAGAACTGTGCATGCAATGCACCGCACTACCCAATACTACACATCTCGCACCATCTCGATACATTGTGCTAAAATTAGACGGTTCACACATCGGACACCAAACGTACAATACGCAGACACAGACAGACACACACGCACACAAATACAAACACACGTACACCCACACACATGCATGCTCGTCCGCATGCACACACACCAACGCATTTGGTGTCACAAATTAAATGTTTAATATTTTGTATCCAGTGAAGTTATAGATGTCACCTGATACATTTCTTCCTCCACCCCTTTCACGTAATAAACATTTAGCGTGACTTCACTTAAGGTAGTTGAAAGAGACACTTCAGTATTCTTCTCTGTTTGTGTCACAGATGTGTCCGACGTGTGATTACCAAGTGGAGGTTGTTGTTCCTACTGGAGGCTGTGGCAATACTGTCGGTAAGTGGAGGTTGTTGTTTCCAAGTGGGGGTTGCTGTTCCCAAGTAGAGGTTGCTGTTCCCGAGTAAAAGTTGTTGTTCCTGACTGAGAGTTGTTATTCCTGAGTGGAGGTTGTTGTTCCCAAGTGGGGATTGCTGTTCCCAAGTAGAGGTTGTTGTTCCCGAGTGAAAGTTGTTGTTCCTGACTGAGAGTTGTTATTCCTGAGTGGAGGTTGTTGTTCCCAAGTGGGGATTGCTGTTCCCAAGTAGAGGTTGTTGTTCACGGGTGAAGGTTGTTGTTTGCAAGTGGAGGTTGTTGTTCCTGAGTGAGGGTTGTTATTCCCAAGTAGAGGTTGTTGTTCCAAACTTGAGGTTGTTGTTCCCAAGTAGAGGTTGTTGTTCTGAACTGGAGGTTGTTGTTCCCAAGTAGAGGTTGTTGTTCTGAACTGGAGATTGTTGTTCCCAAGTAGATGTTGTGTTCACAAGTGGAAGTTATTGTTCCCATGTTAAGGTTCCCGAGTGAAGGTTGTTGTTCCCAAGTGGAGGTTATTATTCCCATGTGGAGGTTGTTGTTCCTGAGTGGAAGTTGTTGTTCCCATGTTAAGGTTATAGTTTCTCAAGTAAATGTTGTAGTGGAGTGGAGGTTGATCCCGAGTGGAGGTTGTTCTTCCCACGTGGACGTTGTTGTTCCCATGAAAGGCAATAACAATGCTGTGGGAGGGAATAGGGATCATCCACAAATGACAACAGTGGTTACCTACGTTGTGTGTGCATTGGTTAGGAGTCTAGACTGTGCTTAAAATATACTTAATGTCAAACCTGTTCAATGTGGACATCGTTCGGACAGCACACTATGTCCACTATGGCCAGGTTACCGCTGACAGCACACTATGTCCACTATGGCCAGGTTACCGCTGTCAGCACACTATGTCCACTATGGCCAGGTTGCCGCTGTCAGCACACTATGTCCACTATGGCCAGGTTACTGCTGTCAGCACACTATGTCCACTATGGCCAGGTTACCGCTGACAGCACACTATGTCCACTATGGCCAGGTTACCGCTGACAGCACGCTATGTTCACTATGGCCAGGTTACCGCTGTCAGCACACTATGTCCACTATGGCCTGGTTACCGCTGTCAGCACACTATGTCCACAATGGCCAGGTTACCGCTGACAGCACACTATGTCCACAATGGCCAGGTTACCGCTGTCAGCAGACTATGTCCACTATGGCCAGATTACCGCTGTCAGCACATTATGTTCACTATGGCCTGGTTACCGCTGTCAGCACACTAGTATGTCCACTAAGGCCAGGTTACCGCTGTCAGAAAATAGCGGATAATGCAATCTATTCATTGGTGGCTTTCAAAAGTGTCCATTGTAGACACGACTTTGTTTCTTAGATGTCCGCTAAGGCAGGTTTCATTGTGTTCTGTTGCAAATGTCCGCAGTGTTCTTGTGTCCCTGACAGCGGGGTGTCTCGCCCACAAGATGGGGCTGCCTATCCGCCTGGTGTGTGTTGTCAACAGCAATGATGTGGTGGCGAGGTTCATCAGGACTGGACAGTATGTCATGGCTGAGAGTGTCCACGCCTCCCTCGCCCCGGCTATGGATGTACAGGTGGGTACTGCACACCAACACTAGATCTCTTGCTTCAAATTCACATCATGAATCGAATGGTGTGCTTTATGCAAATTTGTTTAACATGCAGTATTTTAGTATGCTTTCTCATCTAGCCCTTCAAGCTAGTAGTTCATGTGTGTGTGTGTGTGTGTGTGTGCGTGCGTGCGTGCGTGCGTGCGTGCGTGCGTGCTTGGGTTGGTGGGTGTGTGTGTCATATGCAACAGTTCAGTTTTACAATGATGTCAACATCGTCCATGTAAGTCAGTTTGTTACAAAGAAAAGAATGATTGAAATGACTAACAAATCACACATACCATTCAATCCAAAAAGACACCAAACACTTTTTAGATGACAAGTAGATGGGTTGGGTGGCGGGTGTGGATGGTGGGGCAGGGGTGAGTGTGGGTGGTGGGGCAGGTGTGGGTGTGGGTGGTGGGGCAGGGGTGGGTATGGGTGGTGGGGCAGGGGTGGGTGTCGGTGGTGGGGCAGGGGTGGGTGTGGGTGGTGAGGCGGGTGTGGGTGGTGGGGCAGGGGTGGGTGTGGGTTGTGGAGCGGGGGTGGGTGTGGATGGTGGGGCAGTGGTGGGTGGGGGTGGTGGGGCAGGTGTGGGTGGTGAGGCAGGGGCAGGGGCAGGTGTGGGTGGTGGGGCAGGGGCGGGTGTGGGTGGTGGGGCGGGGGTGGGTGTGGGTGGTGGGGCAGGGGTGGGTGGTGGTTTGAACCAATGCCAAATTATATATGATAAACTCATGAGACCACCTGTTAACCTTTCAGGTCTCATGACGTTTGAATGAAATTCGCTCCGTTTCCCCATAACGGTCATACACATTAAATGAGATACATTTTTTTCTCGAATAGCGCTGACTCAAAACTTCCAATATAAAGCCGTTCAACAATTAAATACCCTATTATATGTGGGCAATTTCTGGAGCTGTGGATCAAGACATACCGGCCTGTTACAGGCGATCAGGATATAAAGGGCTAATGATAGAAATGCGTGTCGTTAAGATGATAGAAGTGTTCACTTGCTTTTTCAATGTTTCCCATTTTGCCATTTCAGATTCCCTACAACATAGAGAGACTGGTCTACCTCTTCTCTGACAGGGACACGCGTCTCACAAAGACATTTATTGCCAACTTCCAAGACAACCATTGTGCTACGGTGCCACGGGAGCTGCTCAAAACGGTATATTGTAGCACAGGGCAGACAGGCCAGTTTGGATGGTTGAGACCATTATTTCCAACTTCAAATTCTTTACATAAATCTGCTAAAATGTACATCTAAAATGTTTTATACCATTCTGAAATTGCAGACTGCTGTATATACTCATTGCAGTTATACATATTTATTTGCAACAATAAACACAATTGTTATTTAGGAATATAACCGTTAAACTGTGCAATATATTCCCTGTGACTGTATTTAATAGTACTTTCTTTTTGACCAGATTCAAGCAGTGCTTGGAAGCTACGTTGTCAATGACAGTGGTATCCAGGCAGCCATGAGGCAGTGTTGGCATGAAAACAGCTACCTCGTGTGTCCTCACACGGCAACCGCTGCTTACTACCACTACAGTCAGACTGACAGGCAAGTAGCCGTAACACAGGCTAGTAGCCAGTGCTAGCCAACACAGGCAAATACCCAGTGCTAGCCGACACAGGCTAGTAGCCAGTGCTAGCCACCACAGGCTAGTAGCCACTGCTAGCCACCACAGGCTAGTAGCCAGTGCTAACCACCACAGGCTAGTAGCCAGTGCTAGCTAACACAGGCTAGTAGCCAGTGCTAGCCACCACAGGTTAGTAGCCTGTGCTATCCACCACAGGTTAGTAGTCAGTGCTAGCCACCACAGGCTAGTAGCCAGTGCTAGCCAACACAGGCTAGTAGCCAGTGCTAGCCACCACAGGTTAGTAGCCTGTGCTATCCACCACAGGCTATTAGCCAGTGCTAGCCACCACAGGCTAGTAGCCACTGCTAGCCACCACAGGCTAGTAGCCAGTGCTAACAAACAAGGGCTAGTATCCAGTGCTAGCTAACACAGGCTAGTAGCCAGTGCTAGCCACCAGAGGCTAGTAGCCTGTGCTGTCCATCACAGGCTAGTAGCCCGTGCTAACCACCACAGGCTAGTAGCCAGTGCTAGCCACCACAGGCTAGTAGCCAGTGCTAGCCATCACAGTCCAGTAGCCAGTGCTAGCCACCACATGCTAGTAGCCAGTGTTAGCCACCACATTCTAGTAGCCAGTGTTAGCCACCACATGCTAGTAGCCAGTGCTAGGAACAACACAGGCTAGTAGCCACTGCTAGTCACCATGCAGGTAAAGACCATGGCTATCCACAAGACAAGCAAATGATCACAATTGACCTGTCCATCATGTGACCTGTTGCCTAGCAAAAACTCTGTCGAATCATCAAAAAGTGGATGCTGAACACATGGTTTGCTTGGACATTCCGTTGTACATTTTGTTGAAATTCTTGTCCCAAAGGCGTTTTGATTCTTTATGACAAAACAAGGCTAAGTTTTAATAACGGTATACGGGAATCTATGTGATTTATGAGATGCCATGAAGCAATAGAAATGTATTTCAAGTAGGGGAATGTGGGCTAATATGGTCTCCCATCTAAGATGGCCACGCCCTTATATCTCGACCATAAGATGGTGTTGCATTTTGTCAATAAGATGCAATGCTTCCAACTTTCTGCTGATCTAAATTGAATGTAAATTTTTATATATTTTAAACGTACCTTTTAAAATGTTTTTCAAGAATGAAAAATGCTTATTGTAATTATTTAATTAACTTTTCAGTAACCTGCAGAGGGTGTGCCTTGCAACAGCCTCACCAGCCAAGTTCACAGAGGCTGTTCTGTCAGCTGGACTCACTCCCCAGCGTACAGAAGCTATAAAGAGACTTGAGCAATTGGCACCCAAGTACCAGGACGTAGAACAAGGCGATGACTGGGATGCGATTCTGCGACGCGCCATAACAGACATCAGTCAGCGGCACTCACAGGGGGCTGTTTGACCAGAATAGTCCTTGAAGCTTGTTCATTGTTTAAATACCCCTTTTGTAACTCAGTTGATTGAACATCTAGTCATCCATACACTATTATTAACAGTGTGGCAGGGCCCGGTCCTATTGCAATGACACCCCTACATAAGCCCCTACACGGGCATATAACGTTGCTGCGCACATGTGGTTCGATGGAACAACATCCCTGATTCAGAGTCTTCCGTGTGGTACAGCCATTCTTATCATTCGCGACTACACAGATGCAATAAACGCAAGTCACATTCTTACCACGTATTACGTCCTGCGACAATATGCTAACTTAGGATCATGTTAAGTGTATCTCCTCCAAGGTGCCAAGGTCCAATCACCTCTTTCTACATTCACTTGTTTTCTTTATTCGTTGCCTCTGATCTACCAATTGGCGATGCATTTATTTTTAAAGAAAGTATACATTTATTTAGATCTTTCTCCTACCCAGAAGCCACCAGGTCCAATGTGAACAAGTGGTGTGTTGCACCATGGGTTGGTGTAAGCTAGTATTGACTCATATTACCCAGAAGGCACCAGTGTCCAATGTGAACAAGTGGTGTGTTGCACCATGGGTTGGTGTAAGCTAGTATTGACTCATGTTACCCAGAAGCCACCAGTGTCCAATGTGAACAAGTGGTGTGTTGCACCATGGGTTGGTGTAAGCTAGTATTGATTCATGTTACCCAGAAGGCATCAGTGTCCAATGTGAACAAGTGTTGTGTTGCACCACGGGTTGGTGTAAGCTAGTATTGACTCATGTTACCCAGAAGGCATCAGTGTCCAATGTGAACAAGTGTTGTGTTGCATCATGGGTTGGTGTAAGCTAGTATTGATTCATGTTACCCAGAAGGAGCCAGTGTCCAATGTGAACAAGTGGTGTGTTGCACCATGGGTTGGTGTAAGCTAGTATTGATTCATGTTACCCAGAAGGCATCAGTGTCCAATGTGAACAAGTGGTGTGTTGCACCATGGGTTGGTGTAAGCTAGTATTGACTCATGTTACCCAGAAGCCACCAGTGTCCAATGTGAACAAGTGGTGTGTTGCACCATGGGTTGGTGTAAGCTAGTATTGATTCATGTTACCCAGAAGGCATCAGTGTCCAATGTGAACAAGTGGTGTGTTGCACCATGGGTTGGTGTAAGCTAGTATTGACTCATGTTACCCAGAAGCCACCAGTGTCCAATGTGAACAAGTGGTGTGTTGCACCATGGGTTGGTGTAAGCTAGTATTGATTCATGTTACCCAGAAGGAGCCAGTGTCCAATGTGAACAAGTGGTGTGTTGCACCACGGGTTGGTGTAAGCTAGTATTGACTCATGTTACCCAGAAGGCATCAGTGTCCAATGTGAACAAGTGTTGTGTTGTATCATGGGTTGGTGTAAGCTAGTATTGATTCATGTTACCCAGAAGGAGCCAGTGTCCAATGTGAACAAGTGGTGTGTTGCACCATGGGTTGGTGTAAGCTAGTATTGACTCATGTTACCCAGAAGGCACCAGTGTCCAATGTGAACAAGTGGTGTGTTGCACCATGGGTTGGTGTAAGCTAGTATTGATTCATGTTACCCAGAAGGCACCAGTGCCCAATGTGAACAAGTGTTGTGTTGCATCATGGGTTGGTGTAAGCTAGTATTGATTCATGTTACCCAGAAGGAGCCAGTGTCCAATGTGAACAAGTGTTGTGTTGCACCATGGGTTGGTGTAAGCTAGTATTGACTCATGTTACCCAGAAGGCACCAGTGTCCAATGTGAACAAGTGGTGTGTTGCACCATGGGTTGGTGTAAGCTAGTATTGACTCATGTTACCCAGAAGACACCAGTGTCCAATGTGAATAAGTGGTGTGTTGCACCATGGGTTGGTGTAAGCTAGTATTGATTCATGTTACCCAGAAGGCACCAGTGTCCAATGTGAATAAGTGGTGTGTTGCACCATGGGTTGGTGTAAGCTAGTATTGACTGATGTACTTCATTTGTCAGATTTTAATTTGTTAACATGTACAAAACAATTTTGTTCAAATAAAGAAGCTTTGTGAATAAAAACTTTCTGCATTTGTACCTTTGATGTAGACTGTTGATGTAACGGGACTCTCACTGGTTCAGGATAGACAGGGAATGGGAGAGTGGTCATAAGGATGCAGGAGATCAAACAGTTGTGATGTGGACCCTCACAATGGTAACATGGCACCCCCGCCCCGGCACCCCCACTCAAACCTTCACCAATGAACACACTTATGTGACAAGAAATGTATTTTAATAAGCTCCAGCCAACGTAAGGATGGATCGTAGTAAGCTGATCAAACACAACAACCTACGTTTTAAAGTCGATCTTATAATTCAACACCACAAACCACCATAGTTTTACTAACGTTATTTATGTTTATCTCCGCTGTTTTTACTCATTCACCACAGTTGTTTGTCAGGAGCTGCTTTCACCAAGACACTGGTGTATCTATTAACTGACAAACATGAAATGAAGTTGGTGACACACTGTCCTCTCTCTCCACACTATTGTCACAGTACTGCCCTCTCTCTCCACACTATTGTCACAGTACTGCCCTCTCTCTCCACACTATTGTCACAGTACTGCCCTCTCTCTCCACACTATTGTCACAGTACTGCCCTCTCTCTCCACACTACTGTCACAGTACTGCCCTCTCTCTCCACACTATTGTCACAGTACAGTGTGTTTTGAATAAAGAAGCTGGTGAGGGAAACAGTAAAGCTTTGAAAGCAACAACTAACTGCCAGTGTTACTGAAAACATCACCTGGTAAAACAATCTCCTGGGGACCGTTTCACTAACATTCGCATGAGCTCGTAAGGCAGATTTTGCATTTTAAAATCGGTTTCATACCTTAACAATGATCTTGCGTAATTATGAAAACTATCAAGACGAGGACACTTTCGTAGGACTGTCTGGGAATATGGTCCTCATTGATACAATGGCAGCTTTTTGAATTGAAAAATATTCACTTTAACAACAGATTCTGTTGAATGATACATTTTCATTATAAGCTCATTATCTTTGTGAAATGGTCCCCTGATGTAAACGGCTGAATCACGGCCGACTGAAACAAGAAATGCGGCTGAATAAAGCAAACCCAGCTCAACAGTATTGTAGGAATCCACTGGCATGTCACACCTCGCTAGCTATCTCAGCTAGATTGTCACATGGTCCACACTGGCATGTCACACCTCGCTAGCTATCTCAGCTAGAGTGTCACATGGTCCACACTGGCATGTCACACCTCGCTAGCTATCTCAGCTAGAGTGTGTCACATGGTCCACACTTGAAGTTGTGTGACAACGCAGCAACATTGAGCGGTTAACGTCCAACAAAATGACTTCTTGCACAGGATAAAGGCTTTGTCTAGATGAAACAAAACTGGATAGAACTGAATTTACTTCATCAAAACATCCAAACGAAGCTGGTACACTTGAAGTTCTTGTGCAGCCCCTATTCTTGAATGATCACAAGTTCAGTCAATGTGTCAGTGGTACGACACAAAATACAAAATCTACTGGATGTCGACAAGACTTCATTTTATCATTTCACAAAATCAACCACTGTTTCTGGCGCAAGAGTCTACTTCTTTCCCTCTTTCTTTTTGTCATCCTTTTTCCCCTTCTCCGCTCCGTCTTTCTGCGTCAGCTGGCCCATGGCCTGGCGGATAGCCTCACTCTGGGGATCGACTCCGGGCAGCCCTTCGAGCACACTCTGTAGGAATGCTGGATCGTTGATCACTTCTTCATAGTCTTCGTCCTGTAAATAAAAAGATGTCAATCAATAAATTGGGACTTTTTGCTGTGAAAGTATGACTAGAAAATGTGACACATCTGTTTGGCATTTCAGAATTATCAGGTAAAAGTACTGAAGAGACCTGAAGACAGTGCATGGATCATCCAGCGATCTGATGAAGTATGACCCTATGTTGCCCTACTTACATCTGTTCTTAAAACTAGTCAATATGTAAGGGAATTAAACTGTAACTTTCTTCATTAAGTTGGATACAAGTAAATATTTCTTGTATGTAGCGTGGTCGCAGAAATGCTATTACACCTACACATGAGCGTAAAACCAGTGTCTAGAGGAGTGAGAACTTACGTCTTCCTTCTTCTGTTTCTTCTCCTCTGAGTCTGTCTCCATCGGAGTCTCTTCGCTCTCTGACGTGTCTGGCACAGGCAACAAACATTGTTGTAAATCACACTCCTTGTGAAATATCATATTTTAATTAACCATTATATCTTCAAAACTACTTATCCTATCTTCACCTATTTTTCTGTGAATTATATCTATACGGAAAGAACGTCGCATATGATATAGTAATAAATTTGAATGAGAGTAACCATGTTAACTAGATATTCTTTACAAATTGCTGATTGGGATAGTTTAGTGGTATGTTCTACCCCCAAATGGCACCAACAATTGTATTATTATATTTCCCTTTTTTATTTATTCTAAGAAATAATACATTAAGTCAAGGCTAATGAAAACACTATTCAAAAAATGTATGTAAATGTAACAATGTTTGATGAAGATCAATATATATACAATAGCAAGTTGGTAATTAGAGATACTTGAACAGCCAACACCCCCTAAACACTCACCTAAGGCGGCCCCGAGAGACATCTGCATGGCGTAGGCGATCTGCTCCTCCTCTGTCATGGCGGAGACGTTGGGAACCTCCGGGGGACTGTCAGCATCCTGGTCCATCGACATGTCCAGAGCCTGCTTCAACAACGCCTCCTCGTCTGTCTCTACAGAGGCAATAAGCAATGTGAATTCTCTGGAATGCATTCAGCCATGCTGAAATTAATGCACAAAGATAATTCGTACACAAATATCAACCACCGTCTCTAGCCAGATACTCATTCGTACAGCTGAATGAACTGGAGCAATGTAGAGTGAACGAACTTGCCCAATGTTCGACACGGCACCACATAACTCAAACTCGGTTCTCCCGACGGAGAGTCCGATGCTCTAGCCACTGCACCACAGAACTCCACAAGAAGAAGTAGTAGAATAGAAGCAATAACCAATATACTACCACTTAGAATGATGCAGTTTGGAATTCCAAACAGTCAATAACTGCAAATTTATGCCTTTGTGTTTTTTAGCCAATTCGTAGATCAGATTCAGATTCAGATTGTTTATTACCAAGTAAAATTTACAATATATGAGGAATTATTGGTGTTGTGGCGATCAGATGCTAATGGTCCATGGAAGCTAATGATGATATAAAGAGATGAGTGGACCTTAGCACCTGGGAGGAGATACTGTTGTTGTTGTTGTTGTGAAGATAGAGGAGATACTGTTGTTGTTGTTGTGAAGATAGAGAAATGAGTGCACCTCGGCACTTGGGAAGAGATACTGTCAGAGTACCCCCAAAAATAGCGTATATTTTGGGTATGTAAGACAGATTTTCTTTATCCTGTGTTTTTGCCTGTGGTTCCTGGTAGAGGCGTGAGGTCTAGCTCCTGTACTGCTCTTGCTGTTGTTGCTCTCCACTGTTCCTATTAGTATTTTCCTGGAGAAAATATTTTTTGGTAGGTAAGCATTTGAATATTTCAATGGTAACTTTGTTGAGAACACAAACATTTTACAATTTCACAAACAGGTTTCCACTGGCAGAAATGGAACCCTGCGAGACTGGGTGTAGGCACTTACCTTCAACGTGTGGGGCAGTGGCTGGCGCAGACACGGTGCCCCCGGAGGGTTTGGTAGCCTCTTCTTCCTGTCTCGCTCTCTGTTCCTCCATCGACACACGCAGCGCCTACACACAAAGAGGTCTAGATTAACCATTTCAGTATGACAGGCCAGATTTCCGGCCGCACTGTCTGTGACGCTTCAGTATGACAGGCCGGTTATCTGGCAGCACTGTCTGTGACGCTTCAGTATGACAGGCCGGTTATCTGGCAGCACTGTCTGTGACGCTTCAGTATGACAGGCCGGTTATCTGGCAGCACTGTCTGTGACGCTTCAGTATGACAGGCCGGTTATTCGGCATTCACGATGTCTGCTATTGAAATCGTTTTTACTCAATGTTTGTCAAGGCGAATAAATTAGCTATTCAGCAGTGGTCAGCATTTATTATCGCTCAATAATAGTTTACTGAGATTTTCGCGGTTTTTAATGATGGATTATCAAAATCTGAGGTGGCCACAATGGCGGACAGCATTACTTCAACTAACGATTTACCACCACATGTTTTGGACAGATTATTTGAAAGCGAAGAATCTTTGTCGGATGGTGACGATCAACACAATAACGACGTCGGCGAACTTGGTATACAACTGTGTTCAACAACTGCAAAAACGTTGAAATTTTTGCGGCCATCTTGGATTGCTGGTTATCATGACGATGGAATGTAAAATGATTTGGCTCATTTTATTCGCTGATTATTATACTTTCCGAAAATATATAACATTCCTGTTTATAAAAAGCATTTTTGTTGCTCAAATCTTGACTTGAAGTGAGGTAGTCCACTGTCTTGCATATTCACTGGGAATGCAGTATTCAGTGGTCACAGCTGGTCAGGGCTGTAGTACTGAAATGGTTAATACTTGAGGGTGATTCTACATGAGGTAGCTGAGTAATGACCCACTCTCCGATAGAGGACGCCACTGTGGGAACACGTTTTAAAACCAATGCCCTATGTTTGCTGATCCATGGTGGCTGTATGAAGCCTGTACAAAATATTACATTTTGTATTCCCCCGATACCAAGAAATAACCACAACATTGCACAAGGAAGACTGGAAGTCGGGAGTGGTAACTGGTTAAAACTTAACCAATTTATAACTTTTTGAAGTGTTATTATAAGGCTTAATTGATTTTTTTAAATATAATTTTCAATGAAACTTTTATAAAGTAAATCGAGAGTTGTCAGTGCTTGCTCCACTGGAAAAGCCCTCACAGACAATATTCATTGTTATATAAACCAGGGTATCTACAGGTAGCTTGAATTAGATTAAAACTGCAATATGACTACATAAACTACAAATATCAAATTTAAGACAGTAATATCTGACGTTGCAAGCGATTAATTTAATTTTGTCGATGTCATCATAAATATAATAATGCCTTCTATAAATATGTTGCTGGATGAACACAACAATTTTGAATAGTTTCACGTTATTGCACTTTGTATTTGAAAGTAACACCACTGTTAGAAATGTATATGCAGCTTCTGTAGCTGGTGTTATTCCTGTGACATTCATTGAACATTGAATAGATGCTTGTGAGTGTCAGACAGGTCATTAAAAATGTGCTTTATTGTACATATTGTTACAAGTTATCAGTAAACTTACAAGTTACAAGGTAAAACTCACCAGTGCCAGTTCCGGGTCTTCATTGGGATCAATGCCAAACTCATACCCAGCCATGCCACCCGGCACGGCCCCGGTACCGTCCTCTCCCATCACAATGGGGGAGCTGATGAGAGCATCCGACAACATCGGCCCGGATGACACAGTGACCAGGTGAGAACTGTAAGAGAGAGATTCATGAAAATGTTCATCAAGTTGGAAGAAAAATGAATTAATGAATTTTCATTCTACACACCGGCCTTGACATTAAGATTGTGTATCCATTGACGCACGGCGCCAGTAGATTTGAAAAGTTAGTCTCCACAATGCAAAGTTAAATGAAGATTTTTCATCCTGGTATCACTCTGCAGTCTGCCATTTATTGCAAAATCTGAGACATCACCGAATTATTTTCAGCTCGGGGCTTGATACTTTAGCTGGCTGTCCTCAGCACATCAAAAGCATTTCTTGGTTTTGGCAGTGCCTGTGGCTCAAAGCTAAGGCCGGTATTGCTAAGATCAGGCACATTATACCACGATAAATGTGCATCTGAATGCTGATACCATGTGTATCACGTTATCATTATGACTGGCGATGACCGATGCTGATGTAAACAACGCGGCGGTGTGCAACAATGTGAATGCTGTCCAGAGTCCTGACTTTAGCAATGCTATAAAATGTTTGACAGTATAACAAATTTCCTTGATGCCTTTCCATTATGGAATATTATATGCACTAGCGTTTCATCATGCAGACGACAGTTGAGATTGTCTGCCATCCGTAGCCAATGTGTAACAAGACCGCTTATTGGGTGAATAATTAATGACCCCTCCATTCGCCAATAACGAGGGTGGATAGAAATGAGTTTGGCAGTGCATACATGTCATCATATACGCATGGCTGAGTTTTAGTTGCCGTTATTTAATTAGTTATAACAAAAATGTAGCAAAACAAACATTGATTTACAATGCAAAATAAAAAGATTAGGCTTTAGGGATGTCCTATTTTCTTAGGTAGGGTCGGGTTACCGAAAACACAATGGTGGTCAATCGGATTGAAACCAGTGGCCCGGCGGACCAGTAAAATATGAAAACTGGTGGCCTGAACTGGCCCGACAGCCTCAAAAAAGACACCAGCGGGCCAGTGTTAATGTCGAGGCCTCACGCAACGTTTATGCGAGTTGAATTTCCTAGTTGTGTAGTTTGAAAATTTTTTAATTAACCTGTTAGACATCAAGTCGAACAAACCCATCCAAAGACCGACACTTCAATTCAGCCAAACCCAGCCCAAAATAAACCATGAAAAGCTGTATTGTGTGATGGTGCCATCTAGTGGATAGTTTTGAAAAAACATTAGAAACGATGTTTGGACGTACGGATATCACATTTTCATGTTATGGCTCAAATAAGTGGGGAAACAAGGACTTTTCAAAAAATGACTGAGGTCTAAAGATGTAAGAAATAGAGAGGGATTTTTCCACCACATCACCAAATATTTTGCTTGCAAAAAACAATAATTACTGAAGTACAAAAACACCAATTATCCAGGTGACGAATATGGCTTAGAACATATTAATATTTCTTAATAAAAATGTTTAATAGATATTTCGACAGGCCTTCAAAGAACTTTGCAGTCCGCATCAGTGACATTTGTGCAATGTTGACATTCGGTTATGTACTTAGGTTGCAGTTATTATTTATTAATTTTTTTTAATTAGCATATTATTTATTTTAGGTATTTAAACGGCTAATTCATTTAATTTATGTATAATATATATACATCTAAATATATATATTTATTTTTATTCAGGTTTATCTGACATTTTATGTAATTTTTATATGCTACTTTTAAATCATATTCGTTTACCTTTCTATTTAATATTTCTATTTAATAATTATGTTGAAGGCATCAACAAATTGAGCCCGAAACGTTTGCAGCTTGGTAGATATGCCCCGGAACATGTTCAAATGGTAAACAAAACATCCAGTTTCAAAACAAGCTTTATTGGCAATATCGCTGAGACGGGCCGAGTTAACAGCAATCCCTTTGATGTTGAACAATTTCCCATTTTCCCACGTTCAACATTGCAGACTTCCTGTTACAAATAACTACGCTGGCTAATTGAGGGTAGAGGAAGAGACTGTCTCCCTTTAAGTGAAGGAGCTTAGACAACCTGGAGCACCCACCTGCTGCCTTCCTTGCCATTGATTGTATTCACAAACGTTGTCAGTTTGTCTGTATTCACAGCCTGAAATAAATATACGTACTATTACTATTATTGCCCAGTGCAGAGCTTAGAAGAAGAGTAGGAGTGGAAGCGATTGGGGATGTGATCAAAAGAAACAGGCTGAGGTGGTATGAGCATGTAGAGCGAAAGGACGACGAGGACTGGGTGAAGGGCTGTACAAAGTTAGTGGTGGAGGGGACAGCTCCCGTCGGCAGACCAAGGAAGACCTGGCAGAACTCAATGTATGCAGACTTGAATCTGATGGGTATCGACCATCGGGATGCATGGGACTGTGTCAAGTGGAAGAGGGCAATTGGAAGAAAGGCGAACCCAGCAGAGCCTAGAAACACCACCTCTAAACGACGATGATGATGATTACTTCCTAAAAAGGTAACTAACTGTATGAGTGCATTCCAAATATCATTATTATTATTTAATAGTTTCATTTGTATGTATAAATATGGACTTAATGGTGTTTTGAATAATACACAACACTTATATGTGTGTACATGTATGCATGAGACACACTTAAGGGAACATCTCAGAACGTCGATGTCCAATATCAAACAAAATTACTTTCGTTTGGATGGGGGTCAGAGGCAGTTTCGTCTGGCACCAGACATCGATATTTTATTCTTCGGACTGATACTGTTAATATATTGACATCATCATATCAATGTCTACCAACTTTTGTCTGAAGAAGAGGGTGGGGAGGGGCTGAGACCAGATAAAAGTAATTTAGTCTGATATTGGACATTCTGATATGATCCCTAATCAGGTGTTCTATTTGTACAGATTGTGAATACATTAAAAGCCAATTAAGGAATGCTGTTACTAAATTTCAGCATTCATCATTAGTAAATAAAGACATTGTGTTCTTACAGCATTATGCGCTAGCTCTGACTGTTTAGCTTCATACAATTACTCCTCTCTGTGAAGCTGCAAACACTGGTAAGTCAAGTAGACTAGTGGTTGGATCTGAAGCAGTTGGTATGTGGTGGACTCAAAAATGTGCAAAAAAAACAAAAAATACATAATGTGTTGTATTGGTTCAAAGTACCACCCACCCCCACCAATATGTTATGTGTTGTATTGGTTCAAAGTACCACCCACCCACACCAATATGTTATGTGTTGTATTGGTTCAAAGTACCACACACCCCACCAATAAGTTGTGTTGTATTGGTTCAAAGTACCACCCACCCCAACAATATGTTGTGTTGTATTGGTTCAAAGTACCACCCACCCACACCAATATGTTATGTGTTGTACTGGTTCAAAGTACCACCCACCCTAACCAATATGTTATGTGTTGTATTGGTTCAAAGTACCATCCCCCACCAATATGTTATGTGTTATATTGGTTCATCAAAGTATCACCCCCTCCCAACAATACATTATGTGTTGTATTGGCTCAAATACATATCAGGTTTTTCAGGTAATCTTTGCCAAAACATTACCCACCACACTGATATCCCTGATAATGACAATGTGTAATATATATTCCAATCAATAGGTGGTGCCACTTTGCACTGTAGCAACTGATTCCCCATGATGTGGTGATAACTAAACACCCACCCATACCACAGTCGCGCCTCGTTATAACGCGGTAGTCGGGGTCCACGAAATGAATCCGCGTTATAAACGAGGCGCGTTATAAACGTGGCGCGTTCCCATATCTGCCTTCAGGGGCGCTATGACGACGACCGACACCGCTGTTGCACGAAGAACGCCATCGAAGCCAACCAAAGTGTGCACGTCGCGCAGTCTATATGCAGTTTATGAAGCTTATTAAACTGCCAGCCAGTGTCAGTGTGTATTCTGTTTAAATGTCGTACACTGTTGAACTGAATAAAATTGATGAATTGTGTACCGTTTTTAAATAAACAACGGACGAACAAGCCACGGTCAACTGAACGATAATATGGTACCGCTGACGTAAGATCTAAAATAATGACCTGGCACTCAGCAGCCGAATACGCAAATTATTTGAGAAACGCTGTGTTACAGTTGATTAAGGATTTAAAGCTACAAGTACGCTCACAATTGGCTTAACTTCGTCTTTCAATCATTATCAAAATACCAATTTAGAAAGCACATTTACCGTGCCGAACAATATTACGTTTCACCAATTCATATGCGGTTGACGAATTAATATTTTGGCGCACCAATACAGGCAGTAGCTTTGCGTTCATCGCAGCGAAAAGCTAATATTTGTTACGCAATCTTAGCTTACTGATCTTGCCTACTAAGCTGTATTAAAACGTATTTAACCCATTCTTAAGCAAGGCGTATTTGTGAATTTCAATTGCACTTTACAAGCCGCCCGGCGCCGAAACCTGGCGATCCGAGGAAGCCATGAGCATGACTAGCAGATTGGAAACGATTCGTTTGATGTCGGCGCAAAACAAACAATACCTCGCTCCACATTTACTGTTCCTAAAGTTAAAACTGACCATAATTATAGTCAAAGAACTTTGATAGCATTGGCAGTGCAGAATAAACAACAGCAACGTAGTGACGCGCCTCACACTTGATTCGTTGCAGTTGTACGACAACGTTAAATTTATTGTCCGCCAACTAGTCTTTCAATATACACATGCCGTGGACAAAGACGGGGATAACTTCACACAAAACAATTGACAGTTATTACCGTGTTAATATAGTTTGTCATAGCGCCCATTTTCCCCCTGGCGGCAGAAATTCGGGGTCCACGACCGACCGCGCTATAACCAATCCGCGTTATAACGGGGCGCGTTATAACGAGGCGCGACTGTATTATAGGTATTGGAGACTTTGTGAACTGACATGTCCAGATCATGGGTGAGTATAAAACACACACAGACCGAGACTTACCTCTTCGCCAAAGTTGACAATGTCTACATTCACTTTCTCCTTCTTCAGTCGCTTTGCCAACTTGACGAGCTGCCAACAGAAGCAACAACAACATATTATCACTCACTGTCTATGTAGTAGAAGTAGTAGTAGTAGTAGTAACAGTAGTAGTAGAAGTAGTAGTAGAATTAGTAGTAGAAGTAGTAATAATAGTAGTAGTAGTAGTAGAAATAGTAGAAGTAGTAGAATTAGTAGTAGAAGTAGTAATAATAATAGTAGTAGTAGTAGTAGTAGTAGAAATAGTAGTAGTAGTAGTAGTAGAAGTAGTAGTAGTAGTAGAAATAGTAGTAGTAGTAGTAGCAGTAATAGTAGAAGTAGTAGTAGTAGTAGTAGTAGTAGTAGTAGAAATAGTAGTAGTAGTAGTAGTAGTAGCAAAAGCTATATTTCACAATGGTGGATGTTTACAGTGTTTTCAATGGGTCGTCATAAACACATTCACTTCTACATCCACAATAACATAACTGTAGATAAAATAAACAATCAACAACAATATAGTTATACTGTAAATAAAGACTCATAGTGCATATCACCCCTTTCTCATCATCTTCAATGGGACTACGAATAAAGACAACAAATAAAGACTCATAGTGCATACTCACGTCTTTCTCATCATCTTCAATGGGACTACCAATAAAGACAACAAATAAAGACTCATAGTGCATACTCACGTCTTTCTCATCATCTTCAATGGGACTACCAATAAAGACAACAATGCGCGTCTTGTGGTTCTTGCCCTGTCTGTGTTTCAATGCCAGCTGAAACCATCATGTCAGTTATTCACAATGTTTAAATATTTTAATGTGAATTTTGTTTCTCCTCCAAATTCTCGTTTCTGATTCTAGGAATAACACATACAGCAGACAACATGAAGTATACACACGGGCAATCCTGATGACAGGTCAAAATGAAGGACCTTTAAAACAAAGTAGTATTCAACTGCCACGTGATGCATGTCTGTTGAAACTGCAGCATCATTAGGGTTCAATGCTGTGCATACTTACAAGCAACATAACATTTCCGTTAATAATTAATATGCAATAGCTCGAAGCATGTCACTCACAGTTAAAATTGGCAAGAGTAGATTTCATAACAGGCCCAATATGTGAGTGAAGAGGTACGTCAGACTGGATGGTTCAAATAGATGATAGTTTCACTTATATTTCACAGTCTATATATCTTTTTCCTGTGACATTCCAACTGCTATCATCAATCTACACCAGACAGCTACCACTAGATGGCGACACAGTGGTCAATCTGTGCAGAGTTGTCACTCATTGTCGTGGGCACACAGGGAATAATGGTTTGATGAAGACTGCTGATAGCTGTCAAAGCATCACAGGAAAAAGCTAAATTGACTTTGAAATAAGTAAAAAATATTACCTGTTACACCCAATACTGTGTGCCAAGCTTCATCGAACTCGGAAGGGGTCAAACACAGCCGACTGATTTCATACAGTCATGTTTAAATGACCCAAGAGTAAGTCAACGTGGAGTACATACGTGTGCGATCCTGACGCCAGAGATGAAGCTAATGAGCCCTTTAGGTGACACCTGATGAAGTCTGGCCAGTATGCGTCCTGTGTCTCCCGTCAATGTCACCAACACCTCCGTGCTGTAACACACGCAGTCACACTAGAGACGACACTTCAAAAAACAACCCTAAATGTGACTTGCCGTAGCAGAGTGGGTATTTTTAAACATTTCAGTACAACAGGCCGGTTTTCCGGCCGCACTGTCTGACGCTTCAGTACGACAGGCCGGTTTTCCGGCATTGACGATGTCTGCTATTGAAATCGTTTTTATTCATAATAATCCACTACGTGGAGCCACTTGTTGTGTACGGTTGTCAAGGCAAATGAATTAGCTATTCAGCAGTGGTCATTGTTTATTATCGCTCAATAATAATTTACGGTGATTTTCACGGTTTTTAATGGATTATCAAAATCCGCAGCAGCCACAATGGCGGACCGCATTACTTCAACTAGCGATTTACCACTGTATGTTTTGGACAGATTATTTGATAGTTTTTTCAAACAATCTTTGTCGGATGTTGATGATCGACATAATAATGATGTCGGCGAACTTAGTATACAACCGAGTTCAGCAACTGCAAAAACGTTGAAATCTTGGCAGCCATCTTGGATTGTTCGTTACCATGACGACAGAATGTAAAATTATATGGCTAATTTGATTTGCTGATTATCATACTTTTCGAAAATATGTAATATTCCCATTCATAAAATGCATTTTTGTTGCTCAAATCTTGACTTTAAGTGAGGTAGTCCATTATGTTGCATATTCATTGGGAATGCAGTATTCAGTGGTCACAGCTGATCAGGGCTGTAGTACTGAAATGGTTAAGCTGCAAAATGGAGTTTTGTACCTTTTTGTATTCTGCAGATCAAAGGCTTTGAAATTATACCTGGTCTCAGTTGCTGAACTATCTTCAGTAGTTTTTTATTGCTAAAATTGAAACGAATGTTAAAAAGCCATGTTTTGAGAAAAAAAGTCAATTCTGAGTTATATAGTTTTTTACCTGTGGGTTAATAAATGAATGTATTTTATTAGTTTGAGATAATATGTCAAGGAAAATAAACTGGACATTGAAAGTGAAATTATAAGTCAATTACACATGGTACCGGCATTCAGATGCACATTTATCATGGTATAATGTGCCTGATCCTGGCAATACCGGCCTTAGCATTGAGCCTCAGGCACTGCCAAAACCAAGAAATGCTTTTGATGTGCTGAGGAGAGCCAACTAAAGTATCAAGCCCCGAACTGAAAACAGGTCGGTGATGCCACGATTAAAAATCGGTATCAACACATTTTTTTTTACCAAATCCGGGGCATTAACTTTTTAGACAGGCCAGTGCCTTTTTTAATCTACTGGCCCCCTGGGCCAATGGATATAAAATCTTAATGTCAAGGCGTGCATTAGTTACAATATTTTTTTAGTACTGAGCTTAAAGCCACAAACAATGACCCAGTACTGTCATCCACTTCAGTCAAATTAAAAACAACTGAAATTTGCACACATCAGGGGCTTAGCCAGAGACCTGTCTACCCATCTTCAAGACTGCCAGATGACTGGCTAAGTAATTAGAAATTATAAGACTGGCGGAGTTTAGCAGGGGCCAGCTGGCCACTAGATTAACTGCCTGGCCTTTAGTATGTTGTTGCTTCTCCACATACTTAGCTAATGTCATCAGTCCGAGGTTATTCTCGGGGTTTGCCCGGGTCTTGGAATGACATATCAAGTTGACTGCGTCTTGTTGAGCCTGGAGTCTGGTAGGAAGGTAGTCACCATTCCTCATGTAGTCACTGTTGTCAACGCTGCAAACAAACATATTATTTGAAGTCAGACAACAATGTGCTCATACTTGTGTAATTTCTCCATGAATACTTGAATCACATATTTTGTAGCATTAAAATAAACACCGACAAACAACATTTACAGTGGACTCAATCCCACTACAACTAGTGATCACAAGCCATTGAGTTCAAATAACTGTTTACTTCCCAAACATTACATGCATGTAAAACAAGCAGTGTGTGGCTGAAATGAAGACAAACGGAACTTCCTGGCAAGAGATGTTACTGGCTGACCTTCATTGTAATTATATTATTATGAACTTTGCATTGTTGACTTCTTCAACATATATATTTAATTGTTATTTTTATTTAAAACATGCAGTGGACATCGATGGACCATAACCCACCCCTTGTACCCATTTTGATTCAGGTCTACCAAACTCCATGGAATTTGACGTAATGCTGCACTTAGTCCATGACGCAAAATACTCAGGGGCCGGAAGATGTATTGCAGCATTATGCAATTGACAGATGTATATCTGTATTAGTATCTGACTTTAGTCAAGACAAAGTCATGTATATTGGGTAAGATACTAAGAGTGCTGGGGTACCACAGTACTGTGCTCACTAATTACCAATGAAAAAAAATATTTTGCTGTATTCAAAATGGTATTGCATTTCATCTTCTTCCATTATACGACCAAACATCACTGACACAGACACCAGATAGAAGGGACCAACAGCTTACAGCATCTCTTCCGAAAGACACAAGCAACGTAGCGTGTTTTGGCGGCTGAACCATTACCGAACCACCATCCGGCCAGCACCAGGATTAGAACATCAGTACCTCTGAACGACAGTCCAGCACTCTAGTACTATTAGTAAGGACACTTCTCTATTATCCGGCCCACCTCGATTTTGCCGTTATAACCACGTTTGCCTAAATGTAATACCTCAGTGCGTTAGTTCCATCATTAAGCATCATCCCAGGCATAGCTGTGTTTAAAAATATTGTGTCTTAGCACACTTTAGGCCCCAACAGCGACCCGGTTTGCACAAGTCTGTGTCGCTGCGGTTGTGCGTTACCACATCATGCGCATAAAAAACGATATAGCAGCGTATGTTATTGCAAACTGGGGCAGAGTGCTATTTGGGCTTCAAAAGTGTGCTAAGACACAATATTTTAAGCGTAAACATGCCTGTGATGATGTTGTATGTTGGAACTAACGCACTGAAGAATCAAATCTCTGCAAAAATCATGTTATAGCACCAAATTCGAGGTGGGCACGGATACTAGACAAGTGCCTTAGTAAGTAGGCAGTAAGTATAATTGCTCAACCACTGCACCCCCACTTGTCTATGTCTATAGACAAGTGGGGGTGCAGTGGTTCACTTCTTCATTGGTTTAACTGTTACTTACAGTATTAATTAGACTTAGCCGAGTTAAATTGTTAAGCTAGATCGATTGCTCCAAAATAGGCCGTTGTAATTTACAGATACCTCTCTGGTTTTACAACAATATTCTTGATGTTTACTGTAAGAAAACGTCGCATAAATTCGTACGAAGATACCCTACGATGAGCGATAATGTAGTGTGTTTTCATTGAAATTTGCTGTGTCACAGAGCAATGACCGTTCTCTAAAGCCAACTCATTGGAATCCTTCTACCTTTTACAGTCTGAAATATTGTCACAATGCACAAAATATGTCCATGTATACATATAGTAAATATTCAGAAGACCAACGACAACAAAACTACACAAATATCATACCATAACATAGTACTTTCGAGCACCATTTTGGCAGCGTATTATGTTATCAGCTTGTAACGACAGTTGTGGTTGGCCAACGCAAGTTTTTTTCAATTAAATTACATTTTCATTAGAATAACGCAGTACATAGAAATTAATAACACGTTTGATGTATAATTCTGGCCAACATTATATCAATTGATATAACTTATATTATAATTATAAAATTAATACTATAAGGTACCCAATAGAATGCAACGTTAGTTTCACTGTCAGAACCACTTCCGACGTCAACATCCGTGACAAAAACGTGGTCTACAGACTAAACGTCAAAAATGCGTTTGTTCATCACGACAGTTGCACTATTTCAATCCTCGTTAACCTGATTGCTATCGTATTAACTATGAATATATTTGGTTGTGGTTTTAATGGCTTTAACCAACTGCTTCCGTTTGGAAGCTGTCTCGATAATAACATTGACACATCCTGCGTTTTGACTCTCAGAAAGTTGCACTCCTTTCCAAAATCAAATCCAGCTGATACATCTGACATTCTCGCACATCCACAATCCACTCTATGTAACAGTGAATATCCAAAAGAATTATTTTTGAGTGCTATTTCAGTTGGATGGGACAAGATTGCTCTACAATTTGGTTAGTATTGCATGATATAATTGATATTATATAATTCTAAATAACATGGTTAAAAATAACGAATAAATAATAAATCCTTTGCCTTTTATTCTTGAAGTTGAGACAATATCAATATGTTAATAGCCAATAATTATAGAGTAGGCGTACTGACAAAAGTCTGGTTTTTTATAGGCTACGGTATATAGAAACATTGTTGTGAATGAGGTGGAGTGGTCGAGCGGTTATTAGTGGGCTGGACTAGCTGTTGTTCGGAGGAACTGCATGGAGTTAGAATTCTGGTGCACTCGGGCAGTGGTTCAGTACTGGTTCGGCTATCGTGTCGAAATTAGGGCAATTTCATTCACCTAGTGTGTAGTGTCTATGTCAGGGGTAGTAAGAAATCCCACAGAGGGAAATGGAACAAACTTGTCATGGATTCACTGAGCGGAGGACTCATTCTTAAAAAAGCTATGATAGAATGATCAACAAAATGATGTTGGTCGTATTTATGTATAATGGAAGATGAAGAAGCCTAAGTCTTAAGATTTTAGTTACACAATATACAGTGGTCAACACTAATACATTGTCATCTGGTGTGTTCCATCATAATAGCTTTGTAACAAATATCTGCACTTGTGACGGTGCCGTATATCTTGTCATAAAAAGTGGAATGATCGGAACTAATAAATTATTTGTATGACCATTCAACAACTTGAATTTGTAAATATTTTAATGTGGAACTGCACTTTCATTGAAACTTTCATTGAATTTGACGTCAGTAATCCACAGTTTTATGGATCTACCAACGGGGTGAACGGTGTTACAAAGACATTATGTTGATCTTATAAATGGTACATGTCGACTTTAGAAACTAGAAAAATGAACTTGTAGTTTTACAGGGGTTTCCATACATACCCTACAGTTTATTGACTGGCTGACACTCGTGTTGGTTTGATTGACTTTCCACATGATTGCATCAACATTGTTGTAGGTGATGGCCACCTCCATATATCACTCAGGAACCCATCACCAGGTGTCGCCAGTGTGCCTCAGATCAACGCAAAGTCTGTTGCAGTGTCGTGGAGAAACACATTTGTTGTCGACAAGGATGGAAAATGTTTGAAGTTGGACAATTCAGCAGCAGGGGTCGGCACTGTTGATGTCAGCGAAGGCGCAGGAGACACTGACGGCTGTCGATTCCAGCAGGTGTCAAGTGGCGACCTCTACACAGCAGTCGTGTCAGGTATGACTTGACAGTCAAATGGTGTTTTGCATAAAGAAATCATAACCTTGTGTGTTCCGACACCAGGAATCATCCTATCAAGCCAAGACTAGTAATCAGTAGCAGAATTATTGTTTGTCCAAATAGTTGTGCTTCATCTCATTTGTGGTCTTAATTGCCACTCTACTAGGAATCATTTGCGCTTCATCTCATTTGTGGTCTTAATTGCCACTCTTCTAGGAATCAGTTGTGCTTCATCCCATCTGATGTCTTAATTGCCACTCTTCTAGGAATCAGTTGTGCTTCGTCCCATTTGCGGTCTTAATTGCCACTCTTCTAGGAATCAGTTGTGCTTCGTCCCATTTGCGGTCTTAATTGCCACAATTCTTGGAATCAGTTGTGCTTCGTCCCATTTGCGGTCTTAATTGCCACTCTTCTAGGAATCAATTGTGCTTCGTCCCATTTGCGGTCTTAATTGCCACTATTCTAGGAATCGGTTGTGCTTTGTCCCATTTGCGGTCTTAATTGCCACTATTCTAGGAATCAGTTGTGCTTTGTCCCATTTGCGGTCTTAATTGCCACTCTTCTAGGAATCAGCTGTGCTTCGTCCCATTTGCGGCCTTAATTGCCACTATTCTAGGAATCAGTTGTGCTTCGTCCCATTTGCGGTCTTAATTGCCACTCTTCTAGGAATTCTGAGATTTGTGGTTAGCTGCGCATATCTCAGCTGCAGGATGTTTACAATTACAAATATTATAAATATGTTGCTAAGTTCATGAAATTTTCCACACGATTTTATATGTATTATATATTACCCTGTATATGTAAATACACACTGTAAACCCCTCCTCAAGAAGACATCCCTTCCTAATGATACCTTCATAGACAAGTTTCTAGTGTCAGTTTCATTTCAAAATACTTGAAAAAATTGTAACAAGATGCCTTGGATCTCTTGGGGTTACCATTTCCAAACATTTTCCCCAACGCCACTCTGGGTAACTCGGCTATTTTTAATAATACATTTATGGAAATGAGTCATGCAATCACAAATTACATAAGTAAAAATGTATTATCATGTCAACGTGTATAATTGTGTATGACAACAGTTCAAATAGTATTATTAAATAAAATATAAAATGCAAAAAATTTCATTCATTGACACATATCAAAACATTTCTACAAATATGGTCTATAACATTTAATCAAACAAGTTATCAAATCCAATTATTCAGCTCTGGTCACGCGCAGATGTACACTCGCTGTTCAGCACCGTAGGGGAGCATACAGGTCAGTGGACTAATGGTCGCTACAGCAAAAAAAAAGTTAATTATGTAACTCAGTCGCCGCATGCGTCGAGCAAGGGATCAAAGTTGATCGGTCATCTGAGGTCACGTTGCTCACAGCGGATTGCATTTGGTATACTGCACGTGAGCAAGCATGCGCAATATGCAAAAATGAAACCGGAACTTACTTTCAGAGGGGAACTTACTTCCAGATTGGTACATCGGAATACTTAGTAAGTTCAGGTCAGTGGATCTCAGTGATCGGGCTGGCGCGTGTGACGTTATTAATGCTGAAAGATATGCAGGGGCTAGATGGTGTACAGCGCGATAAACCAACAACAGAAGCTTAAATTCAATACGTTGACGAACAGGCAGCCAATGAAGAACGAATAGAACAGGAGTGATGTTCATCTAGTTCATGCCTCATATGCCAGCTATGCAGCTTCCTAACACATTTTCGGCCAGTGTCCAGGATTCGACTCCTCTCAGCACCATAATGAGTAGGTCGTTTCATTTCCAAAACACTTGAAAAAAAGTGTAGCAAAACGCCTTGGATCTCACTTTAAATCGAATGGTCTGTCTAATGAATTACAATCTGTATAAATATAGCATCATTCGACGGAAACTGCCCTGTTAAAAGTTCATAATGATGTTACTTTAAATATGGATAAAGGTAAAGTAACAGCGCTTACCTTGTTAGGTCTGTCTGCTGCCTTTGATACAATTGATGACGCTATTCTCATAAATCGTCTGTCTTTATGGTATGGTGTACCTGGCACAGCTTTAAGTTGGTTTTTGTCATATCAACACGTAGGCATCAAACAGTGGAGATTGGGGATTGTCTTCCATTATGTTCCTCAGGGTTCTCTCCTTGGACCACTACTTTTCACTCTCTACACAACACCACTGAGCTCAATTAGTAACAGTCATAATCTAAGCCATCATCTTTATGCAGATGATACCAAGATTTATATTTCTTTATCCACGCCTAATACTAATTGCTCCTTAGATCAGCTCAGTAATTGTCTTAATGACATTTTTGTTTGGATGACGGAGAATAGATTAAAGTTAAATGCTGATAAAACAGAGTTTCTTATAATTGGTACACAGGGGCAGTGTGACAAAACTAAAAGCTTGTTTTCCACACTTATGCTTAGCCAGTGTGTTATGCTTGCACCTTCGGCAAGAAATCGTAGAGTAATAATTGTTAATTTAAATTTTAGGCGGTGTATTTCCCACCCAAACTTGTCGCTGCTGCTATTATTATATTCGTTATTTACGACATATTCGCCGTTATTTGCCTCTTTCTGTTGCAAAAACTACCGCAACTGCACTTGTTACTAGTAGGGTTGACTATTGTAATTCCCTTTTTCACGATATTGCCCTTAAGGATATCACTAGGTTACAACGTGAATAGAATTGCTTAGCTAGGGTTGCGACTCGCTCTCCGCGGTTTTCTCACTCAGTGCGTCTTCTGAAGTCTTTGCACTGGCTTCCTGTACGATATCGCATTAATTTTAAGATCTGCAACCAGCATATTTATATTCACTGCTTACTCCTGTAAAAAAACCTATCCAGCTTCGATCATCTAGTTCTGATTTACTTTTCTTTTTGTTCCTACTAATATTGGAACCAGGGCATTTTATATTTCTGCACCAACTCTCTGGAATATGCTCCCTCTTAGTTTTCGATCAGTTGACAATATTATACAATTTTGGGGTCATTTAAAAACTTACCTTTATAACGTTGCATATCCACCTTAGCTGCCTGGCGTACTGGTCCATCTGTTGACGACTTTAGTATGGCTTATTGATTCTGATATTGACTAACCCTTTTTTATATTGATGCTCCTCTGAGCTTGGTTTCTGAGGATTTAGGCACAAAAGAAGTTACCTTATTATTATTATTAGTTGAATATTTTGTATACAATTTGAACATTTCGGTGTTTCCTGGGTACAAAGCTTTCAAAATATGAACGTTGTTTTGGGCTTATTAAACACAATTTTGTTAAGTATGTTCTTATAGCACATTATCCAATCTTAGGACTGCTCAAAGCACATTACAGTTTACTCCCTGGCAGACCTGTTCAATTGAAAAGCATTTCAACTTCACAAGGACTCATTCAGCTACATCACATTTACTGCACAAAGACTATTTATAATTTTGTATACAAATAAGAAATAACCCCCAGTGTCTCTAATCAGATTTTTATAGCTAACACTGAACTGACTCTATTTGAATAGTTAATTGACAATTTACGCCAATTCAGTTTTACATTGGTGACAAACCATTGTAAATATTTTCATTATGACACATAATTACAGTTAAATCAAATGAGTAATTTTCAAGCTAGTATTTACTGTAATACAATTATTCAACTCATTGAATGCTACTTTTTATGACCAGATTCGTTTAACGTTTGGTGCATGAATAACCAAGATGGCGGCTGCATCCTTCGGCCAATCAGCCTCCGCCAGCACATCAAGAGTGTCAGTTGCGGGAAGGAACATGTGCTGCTGCTTTCACGCATCGGAGTTGTTTTGAGCATGGGCATAGGGAGGTACGTTTGACCGGTCATAGCCAGATGTTTCTTTTGTAGTGTTGTGTTTACACTGCAAAGGGTAAGCTAAAAAGAACAAGCTTAGGTTGAGAAAGTTCTGTGGCGAAATCACTTTTTGACACAATCAAGTTGCTATAAAGTGCTACTGTATCACAACATTCAGTAGGATACAACCTCAAGAACACAGGTGTTGACAGAACGTGCACACTGACCTTTCTTGACCTGTCAGCAATTGTGAGTTAGTTTGCTGATATCTATTTTAAAGAATGTCTGACATTCATAGTGATTCAGAATAGATTCAAGTGCATTTTCAATCGAGATTCAAAGCAATGTGTTACATTATGCAGTGATTCAAAACGGTTTGGTGCATCGTGACTTGATTTGATCAGATCAGTCTTATGTCCATACGTATTCGCGCCTGATTTCAGTCGTGGCCAGCTTGGTCATGGAGATACAGAGAATCAACCAGAGCCAAGAGTTGTAGAAGACCTAGAAGCTGTTACCATGGTGACAGTGTCTGCTGGAGGCTGGCATTCAGTCGCAATTAGTGGTAAGTTGCAGGTTACTGCACCCTCGCAAGCCAGGGCTGTTTGCCATGCAAAACTAGCCCTGGCTGATCCCCTACGCGAAGTGCGGAAGTTAGCTGAGTCAAACTAGTAATTGACTTCGCCAGTCACGACTGCATCACCCATGAGAACAGCGCAAATACCCGCCCCAATTTGAAGACGGATAAACGACTTCTGGGAATCTCACTATAAAATGACCCGTTCGTCCATTAGCACGAGCAGCTTAGCGGTATTGTGTATTCGAATAACTGCCTCTACTTCCTAAACATTGCATGTAACATGAGCTATGGTTGGTTGAAATTAGTTTTATTATGACCAACTGACCTGAGTAGATCTAGTGAGCGATTTGATAGGCTGAGCTTAAATTCAGAGTTTTGCAAAGCGATCAGCCAGGGGTACTGCTGGCTGGGACTGACGTAATCAGCAGCAGCGACCCCTGGCGCGCGAGAATGGGTTACTGTACTGTGCATTACATATATCAGTCAGGGATCATATTTCGGATGGTTTCATAAGTGTGCACCAGTTTACATTAACCTGTTTCACTCGTTAGGTGGCATAGCTGTATCAGTATATCCCCTCACGATACCTGATGACCACCAAACCACCCAACCTGCCCCGTAATACTGCAAATGTAACATATTTTGGAACTTATGCGACCTCACTGTGGCATTTATAGTATACTAAAACATGTCTGAAATTGCTAGAATCAAGTTTGTTAACACCAGCAACAAAACATAAATTATTGACACTGACAAATATTATATACAGAAATACGTACATAGAGATATTCTTATATAAATGTCCCTACATTTTATTTAGCAAAACAAAAACTACTAAACGCCCAGTATTATTTTTTATTGGGTTAAGTCTTCTCTTTTACAGTTCTTTGAAATTTGTCCTGTAAGCTTGACTAACCAGGTTCTCTATCTCTGTCTGCCAGACATTGGTGACGTGTATTTGTGTGGCTAGAATGAGACAGTTGGGTCTGTCCTGTAAACTTGACTAACAAAGTTCTCTCTCTGTCACTCTCTCAGATATTGGTGACGTGTATGTGTGGGGCTGGAACGAGAGTGGACAGTTGGGTTTGCCCTGCAGGACCGTCCAAGACTACAGAGATGCAGCTGGGAAGCTGACATCAACCGAAGACAATGGACTCTCTTCTCCACAGACTCTGTCCTCTGATGGTGCCAGATCTGAGGTCTGTGTAGGGAGTATATTTATATGTCAGTCAGGGCATTAGGAGACTTATTGGACACATACAGCTAGCAGAGTGTCTGAGCTCCTTGTAGAATGGAATATAGCCACTATTCATAGAGTTCCCAGGAATTCATCAACAGAACTACATCATTTAAAGGGAAACAAAAGGCACCTTTTGCACTTAGGCATCTAAGAGTTAATAAAAACTGGCCATTAGCAATTACGATCAAAAATAATATGCCACCAGTTTACTAGAATAACCTTGTTGAAAACATAATTTAATGGACAGCGCCATTGTGATAGAAAGCCTGATGTCACCAATGCCCACTCAAATTTGTTTTGGCATTGTAATTACTACAAATGTTACATCCGCATGGTGCACTGGCATTGTAATTACTACAAATGTTACATCCGCATGGTGCACTGGCATTGTAATTACTACAAATGTTACATCCGCATGGTGCACTGGCATTGTAATTACTACAAATGTTACATCCGAATGGTGCACTGGCATTGTAGTTATTACAAATGTTACGTCCGCATGGTGCACTGGCATTGTAATTATTACAAATGTTACGTCCGCATGTTGCACTGGCATTGTAATTACTACAAATGTTATGTCCGTATGGTGCACTGGCATTGTAATTACTACAAATGTTACGTCCGCATGGTGCACTGGCATTGTAATTACTACAAATGTTACGTCCGCATGTTGCACTGGCATTGTAATTACTACAAATGTTATGTCCGCATGGTGCACTGGCATTGTAATTACTACAAATGTTACGTCCGCATGGTGCACTTGCATTGTAGTTATTACAAATGTTACATCCGCATGGTGCACTGGCATTGGGGGCCAGTAGATTTGAAAAGTTAGTGGCCCGCCTGTGAAAGTTACTGGCCCGGATTTTGTGTTACTGTCAAAAATACGCTCATTCTGAGGTGCAAAACATTATTAGTCTTTTTTTAAATAATTTTACGAACAAAGTTGTTAGAAGTTACTGTACACATATTGATTGTTCAAAGTGAGATGTCCAATGCTAACAATATGGTAATATTGTTCAAGTGTGTACTCAGATGCATATATACAGTATTTGCCAAGTTTAAATAAAGTGTGGCCAATGTGACGACAGCTAGTCTGTCCGAGTCGGTAGTTGAGTTGACGCTGCTTTTATGTACAAGTCGATCAAGGCATTATACTATTTCACGGTTCATTCGCTAGGTGGCACCACCCAAAATGGGTGGCCTTCACCTTGCCCTTGCTGACGCAGCGTTACAATTGGTTTCTGTCACTTTAGCCACTAGTTAAATTTGGATTTAAGCTGTATTCCTTTCATATATCTAGAGAAGAAAAAGCGTGCATAATTCTAAAGTCGAGGCAGCTTCCAACCACCGTACAAAGTGTGTCCAAGGGACGCGGAGGGATTTTAAAAATGGCGTGTCTCGTCATAAAAACCTGCGCTGCCGGTGGTTAGAAAATGTATTCGATGGCTTTGCACGCCGTCGTCCGCATGATAAGTGTTGGAGTTTGGACTCATTATTTATCAGAATTAGTATCTACGTTATGTTTACAATGTCCTATAACTAAGTCGCGTCTAAGAATTCTGGCGAACTGCATCTGATAACCGATGGCGATGCGGTCGTGCCGTGACCGCCGCTTTGTCTCGGCGGCGTCCGAGAACCGGAAACCAGTGGCCCGTCGGTCCGAACTAGCCCGACAGCTTCAAAAAAGGCACCGGGCCTTCAGGCCAGTGTTAATGTCGAGCATCCTCGCAAGCCAGGGCTGGTTGCCATGCAAAACTAGCCCTGGCTTATCCCCTACGCGAAGTGCGGAAGTTAGCTGAGTCAAACTAGTAATTGACTTCGCCAGTCGCGACTGCATCACCCATGAGAACAGCGCAAATACCCGCCCCAATTTGAAGACGGATAAACGACTTCTGGGAATCCCAATATATAATGACCCGTTCGCCCATTAGCACGAGCAGCTGAGCGGTATTATGTATTCGAATAATTGCTTCTACTTCCTAAACATTGCATGTAACATGAGCCACGGTTGGTTGAAATTAGTTTTATTATGACCACCTGACCTGAGTAGATATACTGATCTAGTGAGCGATTTGATAGGCTGAACTTAAATTCAGAGTTTCGCAAAGCGATAAGCCAGGAGTACTGCTGGCTGGGACTGACGTAATCAGCAGCAGCGACCCCTGGCGCGCGAGGATGATGTCGAGACCTGCCGTGACTTATTGGTCAAGCATCGGGGACATGTCTCAATACATCGTGGTCAAAGAAGCTGTAGGCACTTATTGGTCAAGCATCGGGGTCGTGTCAATACGTCGTGGTCAAAGAAGCTGTAGGCACTTATTGGTCAAGCATCGGGGACATGTATCAATGCGTCGTGGTCGAAGAAGCTGTAGGCACTTATTGGTCAAGCATCGTGGGCGTGTCTTAATACGTCGTGGTCAAAGAAGCTGTAGGCACTTATTGGTCAAGCATCGGGGGCATGTCTCAATACGTCAGCCGTCGGATGCTGTGAGACTTCACTGGAATCTCCCAGTTTGAAAATAAATTCTGAGTAAACCACAGGCTTGCTATATTATTGATTGTAGTTGCAAATGGTTAGATTGTATTAAGTCTTAGGTGTATCTGTAAGTCCACACAATTGCCGTTGGTTTCCCTTTCATATAAATGTTACCTACACAAATTAAACAAATCTACATGTATCTATATAATATGTACTTTTTGAAATGATGTTCCAGAAACTGCTACTGAAGTCAATGTTCACCTCATGTTCCCTTACCATACATATATTTTTAAAACCGTAGAATAGGCTAAACACCTATTCTGTATCACATGGGAACAAACAACGTTTCTCCTCCATTCGGCAATGTGACATACGGGGTACATTTGCAAACACAAGAACTCGCACACGCGTACACACCAGAAGGATCGCACACACATGGCTAGATGTTGCCTAACATATATCGCGCTCAATGGTTGTTAAAGTAGTTTTTGTGTTGCAGGATTCTACCGGGCGACAGTGTCACTTAACAGCAACTGCTGACGGTGGTAAATGCGACGTGATCAACCCGTCTGGTGGTACAACGTCATCACCCATTACCAGCTCACATGTAGATAGTGAAATTGAGTATGTGAACTTGCAAACGATTCCCCTTGCCATTGACTTCCCATGTTCCACGGAAGAGCAAGAGGTCATGGTGTCAAAGGTCAGCTGTGGGTCAAGACACACGGCTATTGTGACAGGTCAGTGAGATAGTCCACAATGCATTGCAATGTGATGTGATTGGTTCTGAGCTACTGACGTTGCCTTTGCGTTTCCAAGATAGTGATGGATATTTATAACAAACTACAGTGTAGTTTAGACACACCTGCTTCTCCCTTTAGACATATAGCAAAATGCTCCGTCAACTGATGGGATGCCTTGGTAGAAGACAGCCGTGATAGTAATATTTACCAAATGTTAGAAAACACACAGCATCGTTACATAAACACAATAACGCACTCGCAGATACTCGTTGTTTGTTCAAAATGACAAAGGTTGGAGAGAATGTGAAGTTTACGTCAATCGATAGGCCCTAGTCGTGATAGTGTAGAATTGTCAAATAATATTTGTATTGCTATGCTATTGGCATGAGGGCAGACATAAGCAATATTGTGCCTGCGTCTACTCCATGGTGCCACGTCTATGACGCAGGAGCCGTTTTTCCGCGCGCGCGTGGTTCCCACAATTGTTACGTTACGTTTTACGTATTACGCACAAATTACGTATTAAGTTCAGAACCGTTAAAGAACGAACTAATTTATTTAATAAAGGTAGCTTGACGTAAGGGGGTATGTTGAAAAGATATTCCGGGTAGGTATTACGTCCTACTCTAGGAATCGTTGATTAATCCCTGCAAGTTTGGCGCACGAGGTTCAAGCCGTCTAAGTAGGAAACGTTAAGAAACATACGCTAGGTCGATTACAGTTAGATAGTGTCTAAATAAATTTGATGTCGTTATGTTCTTGCAGAGACGGGAGAACTGTGGACGTGGGGTTGGAACGCCTATGGTCAACTTGGACTTGGCGACACGGTCAGTCGCGACGTGCCAACTAGAGTGGACAGACACTTCAGTAATGTCCAAGACGTCCACTGTGGATGCTGGACTACGATCGCTGTTGCCATGGAAACATGACAGTGGCAGCTAAACAGTCACGTTATCGTCAGTAGTAATAATAATATAATATAGTAGTGTTATTATAATAAGTTGATCTATTTTGCCGTCACTGGGTCAGAACACTACATTTGGTACATATTAAATGTCATAAAATATTGAACGCAATAAATTAATAGAGCATCGAATTGTAATAATATACATGTAATTAAATATGTTAAATTGCATATGTATAAGTTTATAAAATATTAGGCCACAATTAGTCAAATGTAAAACGTAAACATAAGTTCGTGGTTACTGCCAGTGATGAAGTCCGCAACATATTAAGGAGTTTTTAAATCGTCCAGACCTGCATTGACACATGCTATACAAACGTAGAAGTTGTAGGTTGCGTAAGGAGATACCGGACGATGATGTAGTTTGTGGCTAGGCTGTTGCGAGTTCGTAGACAAAGTTCTGCACACGGTCTCCTTCCGTTCTACAATGGCGTATCGAGGGTTATCGGCGCCCGGGTGCAAACAATGAATTTGGCGCCCCCCTCTCTTCACATAGTTTACCTACATGTTTCCTCTCCGAACCAACTCAACCGGTTGTGCTATTATCCTGTTTGAAAATGACTTTTACGTTGGGCTTATGTTGATATGACTTGTTAAAACCAACAATGATTGAAAAACGAAAAATCCGTTACAAACGCGAAAAGCAACTTCACAGCAGAACGGGTTTTCTTGCTTTGATTGTTGTAAACTGATCAGTATCTCGATACACGTTTATTGTTATGCAGTCGCTAAGAGGGATTTTACTGCTTAGAAGGGCAACGTCACAGAGGCGACACATTCTTCAAGTGTGCAAGAATATACTGGTGAAAGCGATACTTCATTATCCTGCAGTTCAGTTTGTAAGGTCATTATGGGCTAAACAATAAATAAATTCAATTCATACATAAATAAAACCAAATAAATTGTGCAGTCCATGATTAAAGCAAAACAGGCATCTATAATGTCAATGAATGGATGACTTTGTTAGTGTATGGCTGCCAGGATAACTTCGTGTCGATGGTAACACCCAGTTAGTCCTTGTAGTCAGTCCGTGGAATCTGTTGGTTCTCCATCTAATAATCGTAAATCGATGGCTTCCTCTTGGAGGTAACTGAGAGACACTTTGATACATTACAGTAGACAATATTGACCCAAAGGGCTTTTTTCTGTTACTGCCCCAACTCTGGAATATGCTCCCACTTAGTGTTAGATCAGCTGAAAATATTACACAATCCCGCAGTCTTTTAAAAACTTATCTTTTCAACCTTGCTTATCTTCCGTAGCTCCTTGGCGCAGACTCCTGTCCATCCCACTGTTGACAAATTGAATTGATTTTGTGGCCAAAAATGAAATACATATATTGAAGTGTGGGATGGGTGTAACTTTTCTGACTCGTTTGTTTTTTGTTAGACAAAACATTTGAAAAAGTGTACTTTGGTGACACTTAAAATGATTTTGTCAGCCAAATGCACAATTTGATAACCAAAGGGAGACCAGTTATAGTTTAATTACAATAAAAAATACTTTGTCTAAAAAGGTGTGTGTGTACCCCCTATGAACCCCCCGTGATAGTCGTAACAATATGTTACAGAATATTACTAACTAGCTTACACCCACCCATGGAGCATCACGCCAAGGGCAACTGATACGTCCAATGCAATATTTCGATCTTATAAGCCCGTTCCCGCTGACCACTTCATTTCCCGTCGAGATTACTTTCCGGTAAATCGAATATATAAATTTATATATGGCTCTGAATATAACGTTACCGTGGCGCTATCTGGAAAATATGTCACCATCCAATTTGTGCACAGAGGAAACATAACACTGTCTTTTGGGGAAAAACATCGCCAGTTGGTAGCTCAGAAGCCATAGGTCCAAGGAGGCAAACTAACATTGAACGAGGCGAGTGGATCTCGGCTCCACGGGGACGATACACTTACAATGATCCAAGGAGGCAAACTAACATTGAACGAGGCGAGTGGATCTCGGCTCCACGGGGACGATACACTTACAATGATCCAAGGAGGCAAACTAACATTGAACGAGGCGAGTGGATCTCGGCTCCACGGGGAAGATACACTTACAATGATCCAAGGAGGCAAACTAACATTGAACGAGGCGAGTGGACCCCGGCTCCACGGGGAAGATACACTTACAATGATCTAAGGAGACAAACTAACATTGAACGAAGCGAGTGGATCTCGGCTCCACGGGGAAGATACACTTACAATGATCCAAGGAGGCAAACTAACATTGAACGAGGCGAGTGGACCCCGGCTCCACGGGGAAGATACACTTACAACGATCCAAGGAGACAAACTAACATTGAACGAAGCGAGTGGATCTCGGCTCCGCGGGGAAGATACACTTACAATGATCCAAGGAGGCAAACTAACATTGAACGAGGCGAGTGGATCTCGGCTCTACGGGGAAGATACACTTACAATGATCCAAGGAGGCAAACTAACATTGAACAAGGCGAGTAGACCCCGGCTCCACGGGGAAGATACACTTATAATGATCTAAGGAGGCAAACTAACATTGAACGAAGCGAGTGGACCTCGGCTCCACGGGGAAGATACACTTACAATGATCCAAGGAGGCAAACTAACATTGAACGAGGCGAGTGGACCTCGGCTCTATGGGGAAGATACACTTACAATGATCCAAGGAGGCAAACTAACATTGAACGAGGCGAGTGGATCTCGGCTCCACGGGGACGATACACTTACAATGATCCAAGGAGGCAAACTAACATTGAACGAGGCGAGTGGACCCCGGCTCCACGGGGAAGATACACTTACAATAATCTAAGGAGACAAACTAACTTTGAACGAAGCGAGTGGATCTCGGCTCCACGGGGAAGATACACTTACAATGATCCAAGGAGGCAAACTAACATTGAACGAGGCGAGTGGACCCCGGCTCCACGGGGAAGATACACTTACAACGATCCAAGGAGACAAACTAACATTGAACGAAGCGAGTGGACCTCGGCTCCACGGGGAAGATACACTTATAATGATCCAAGGAGGCAAACTAACATTGAACGAGGCGAGTGGACCTCGGCTCTACGGGGAAGATACACTTACAATGATCCAAGGAGGCAAACTAACATTGAACGAGGCGAGTGGATCTCGGCTCCACGGGGACGATACACTTACAATGATCCAAGGAGGCAAACTAACATTGAACGAGGCGAGTGGACCCCGGCTCCACGGGGAAGATACACTTACAATGATCTAAGGAGACAAACTAACTTTGAACGAAGCGAGTGGATCTCGGCTCCACGGGGAAGATACACTTACAATGATCCAAGGAGGCAAACTAACATTGAACGAGGCGAGTGGACCCCGGCTCCACGGGGAAGATACACTTACAACGATCCAAGGAGACAAACTAACATTGAACGAAGCGAGTGGATCTCGGCTCCGCGGGGAAGATACACTTACAATGATCCAAGGAGGCAAACTAACATTGAACGAGGCGAGTGGATCTCGGCTCTACGGGGAAGATACACTTAAATTATCCAAGGAGGCAAACTAACATTGAACGAAGCGAGTGGATCTCGGCTCCGCGGGGAAGATACACTTACAATGATCCAAGGAGGCAAACTAACATTGAACGAGGCGAGTGGATCTCGGCTCCGCGGGGAAGATACACTTACAATGATCCAAGGAGGCAAACTAACATTGAACGAAGCGAGTGGATCTCGGCTCTACGGGGAAGATACACTTAAATTATCCAAGGAGGCAAACTAACATTGAACGAAGCGAGTGGATCTCGGCTCCACGGGGAAGATACACTTACAATGATCCAAGGAGGCAAACTAACATTGAACGAAGCGAGTGGATCTCGGCTCCGCGGGGAAGATACACTTACAATGATCCAAGGAAGCAAACTAACATTGAACGAGGCGAGTGGACCCCGGCTCCACGGGGAAGATACACTTACAATGATCCAAGGAGGCAAACTAACATTGAACGAGGCGAGTGGACCTCGGCTCCACGGGGAAGATACACTTATAATGATCCAAGGTTAGATTGAAGTGTCCAGCCTGTTTTACAAAATCGTGAACGCGGTATCATGGAGAGGTCTTTGACCGACGCGGTCGAAGTACAGTTTAAAGTAAACATTTAAGGCAAAGAAATAGTTTATAGGTGTTTAAGTGTTTGTGTATAAACGCAATGGCTACAAAAATAGTTAGGCCCTACATTAATATAATCGGTACATTTACCAATAAGAACACAATTGTTAATACAATTAAAGTTAATTGTGAATTTAGTTGAACAAATTTAGAGACTAATTGAATTGACCTGATAAATATGTGTAATTAATATTACCGAGGGGACCACAGAGAGGTTTTACTTCTAGCCTCGGCCTGTTGTTGCGACTCCCGGTATCCAGTGTGCTGGCATTACGCTAATATGGATTCTTCTTCCGCGTCGTCGGCTGTCACTTGCAATCGTCGATCTGTGAAAACCGTTCTTGTCCGGTTGAGAGCTCTACTGCTAAAGCTAATACAATCATATGAGTCATTCCCTATCAACACGTATCGCAATCCGCCATCACGCCACCAAACAAAGATGTCCCAGTCTCAAATACGGCACGGCCAAGAATATGCCCTACAACTATTCTAGAATAATTTGTTCTGGGTCGCATCTACCATTATCTTCGACAGCGGTTCCTTTGGCAACAAATTATATAGAATACCATAGTATTTTATGGATGGTTTTCTGCAAAATATTTTATAGTGTAAAATTCAATAATATGCTAAAGTAATTTTCTATCACATAGTTAACAAAGCTACCGATTTCTGTAGCACTATGTACTTCTATAGACACTACTGATTTCAGGTGTTTTGTTAAGAGTTATTTACATTGTTTTGGAGCGAAACAAATCCCGGTGTCGGTGCTACCTTGACGATGCATGGTTTTTTTTCAAACAGTGGCACGCGGTTGTCTAGAAGCGGCTCGTACATTGTGCTGTTGAACAACACGCAGCGGCACTCTACTTCTCCTTACTTGCTCCCTTGGGGGTGGGGTCCACGGCACTCTACTGCTCCTTGCTTGCTCCCCTGGGGGTGGGGTCCACGGCACTGTACTTCTCCTTGCTTGCTCACCTGGGGGTGGGGGTCCACGGCACTCTACTTCTCCTTGCTTGCTCCCTTGGGGGTGGGGTCCACGGCACTCTACTTCTGCTTGGTTGCTCCCTTGGGGGTGGAGTCCACGGCACTCTACTTCTGCTTGGTTGCTCCCTTGGGGGTGGGGTCCACGTCACTCTACTTCTCCTTGCTTGCTCCCCTGGGAGTGGCGTCCACGGCACTCTACTTCTCCTTGCTTGCTCCCCTGGGGGTGGGGTCCACGGCACTCTACTTCTCCTTGCTTGCTCCCCTGGGAGTGGCGTCCACGGCACTCTACTTCTCCTTGCTTGCTCCCCTGGGGGTGGGGTCCACGACACTCTACTTCTCCTTGCTTGCTCCCCTGGGGGTGGGGTCCACGGCACTCTACTTCTCCTTGATTGCTCCCTTGGGGGTGGGGTCCACGGCACTCTACTTCTCCTTGCTTGCTCCCTTGGGGGTGGCGTCCACGGCACTCTACTTCTCCTTGCTTGCTCCCCTGGGAGTGGCGTCCACGGCACTCTACTTCTCCTTGCTTGCTCCCCTGGGGGTGGGGTCCACGGCACTCTACTTCTCCTTGCTTGCTCCCCTGGGGGTGGGGTCCACGACACTCTACTTCTCCTTGCTTGCTCCCTTGGGGGTGGAGTCCACGGCACTCTACTTCTCCTTGCTTGCTCCCCTGGGGGTGGGGTCCACGGCACTCTACTTCTCCTTGGTTGCTCCCCTGGGGGTGGGGTCCACGGCACTCTACTTCTGCTTGCTTGCTCCCCTGGGGGTGGGGTCCACGGCACTCTACTTCTCCTTGATTGCTCCCTTGGGGGTGGGGTCCACGGCACTCTACTTCTCCTTGCTTGCTCCCTTGGGGGTGACGTCCACGGCACTCTACTTCTCCTTGCTTGCTCCCCTGGGAGTGGCGTCCACGGCACTCTACTTCTCCTTGCTTGCTCCCCTGGGGGTGGGGTCCACGGCACTCTACTTCTCCTTGATTGCTCCCTTGGGGGTGGGGTCCACGGCACTCTACTTCTCCTTGCTTGCTCCCTTGGGGGTGGGGTCCACGGCACTCTACTTCTGCTTGCTTGCTCCCCTGGGGGTGGGGTCCACGGCACTCTACTTCTCCTTGATTGCTCCCTTGGGGGTGGGGTCCACGGCACTCTACTTCTCCTTGCTTGCTCCCTTGGGGGTGGGGTCCACGGCACTCTACTTCTCCTTGCTTGCTCCCCTGGGGGTGGGGTCCACGGCACTCTACTTCTGCCTGCTTGCTCCCCTGGGGGTGGGGTCCACGGCACTCTACTTCTCCTTGATTGCTCCCCTGGGGGTGGGGTCCACGGCACTCTACTTCTCCTTGCTTGCTCCCCTGGGGGTGAGGTCCACGGCACTCCACTGCTCCTTGCTTGCTCCCTTGGGGGTGGGGTCCACGGCACTCTACTTCTCCTTGCTTGCTCCCCTGGGGGTGGGGTCCACGGCACTCTACTTCTGCTTGCTTACTCCCCTGGGGGTGGGGTCCACGGCACTCTACTTCTGCTTGGTTGCTCCCTTTTCCGGTGGGGTCCACGACACTCTACTTCTCCTTGCTTGCTCCCTTGGGGGTGGAGTCCACGGCACTCTACTTCTCCTTGCTTGCTCCCTTGGGGGTGGGGTCCACGGCACTCTACTTCTCCTTGCTTGCTCCCCTGGGGGTGGCGTCCACGGCACTCTACTTCTGCTTGCTTGCTCCCCTGGGGGTGGGGTCCACGGCACTCTACTTCTGCTTGCTTGCTCCCCTGGGGGTGGGGTCCACGGCACTCTACTTCTCCTTGCTTGCTCCCCTGGGGGTGGGGTCCACGGCACTCTACTTCTCCTTGCTTGCTCCCCTGGGGGTGGGGTCCACGGCACTCTACTTCTCCTTGCTTGCTCCCCTGGGGGTGGGGTCCACGGCACTCTACATCTCCTTGCTTGCTCCCCTGGGGGTGGCGTCCACGGCACTCTACTTCTCCTTGCTTGCTCCCCTGAGGGTGGGGTCCACGGCACTCTACTTCTCCTTGGTTGCTCCCCTGGGGGTGGGGTCCACGGCACTCTACTTCTCCTTGCTTGCTCCCCTGGGGGTGGGGTCCACGGCACTCTACTTCTCCTTGCTTGCTCCCCTGGGGGTGGGGTCCACGGCACTCTACATCTCCTTGCTTGCTCCCCTGAGGGTGGCGTCCACGGCACTCTACTTCTCCTTGCTTGCTCCCCTGGGGGTGGGGTCCACGGCACTCTACTTCTCCTTGTTTGCTCCCCTGGGGGTGGGGTCCACGGCACTCTACTGCTCCTTGTTTGCTCCCCTGGGGGTGGGGTCCACGGCACTCTACTTCTCCTTGTTTGCTCCCCTGGGGGTGGGGTCCACGGCACTCTACTTCTCCTTGTTTGCTCCCCTGGGGGTGGGGTCCACGGCACTCTACTTCTGCTTGCTTGCTCCCCTGGGGGTTTGGTCCACGGCACTCTACTTCTGCTTGCTTGCTCCCCTGGGGGTGGGGTCCACGGCACTCTACTTCTCCTTGCTTGCTCCCCTGGGGGTGGGGTCCACGGCACTCTAGTTCTCCTTGCTTGCTCCCCTGGGGGTGGGGTCCACGGCACTCTACTTCTCCTTGCTTGCTCCCCTGGGGGTGGGGTCCACGGCACTCTACATCTCCTTGCTTGCTCCCCTGGGGGTGGCGTCCACGGTACTCTACTTCTCCTTGCTTGCTCCCCTGAGGGTGGCGTCCACGGCACTCTACTTCTCCTTGCTTGCTCCCCTGGGGGTGGGGTCCACGGCACTCTACTTCTCCTTGCTTGCTCCCCTGGGGGTGGGGTCCACGGCACTCTACTTCTCCTTGCTTGCTCCCTTGGGGGTGGGGTCCACGGCACTCTACTTCTCCTTGCTTGTTCACCTGGGGGTTGGGTCCACGGCACTCTACTGCTCCTTGTTTGCTCCCCTGGGGGTGGGGTCCACGGCATTCTACTGCTCCTTGCTTGCTCCCCTGGGAGTGGCGTCCACGGCACTCTACTTCTCCTTGCTTGCTCCCCTGGGGGTGGGGTCCACGGCACTCTACATCTCCTTGCTTGCTCCCCTGGGGGTGGGGTCCACGGCACTCTACTTCTCCTTGCTTGCTCACCTGGGGGTGGGGTCCACGGCACTCTACTTCTGCTTGTTTGCTCTCCTGGGAGTGGGGTCCACAGCACTCTACTTCTCCTTGCTTGCTCCCCTGGGGGTGGGGTCCACGGCACTCTACTTCTCCTTGCTTGTTCATCTGGGGGTGGGGTCCACGGCACTCTACTGCTCCTTGCTTGCTCCCCTGGGGGTGGGGTCCACGGCATTCTACTGCTCCTTGCTTGCTCCCCTGGGGGTGGGGTCCACGGCACTCTATTTTTCCTTGCTTTCTCCCCTGCGGGTGGGCTCCACGGCACTGTACTTCTCCTTGCTTGCTCCCTTGGGGGTGGGGTCCACGGCACTCTACTTCTCCTTGCTTGCTCCCCTGGGGGTGGGGTCCACGGCACTCTACTTCTCCTTGCTTGCTCCCCTGGGGGTGGGGTCCACGGCACTCTACTTCTCTTTGCTTGCTCCCTTGGGGGTGGGGTCAACGGCACTCTACTTCTGCTTGCTTGCTCCCCTGGGGGTGGGGTCCACGGCACTCTACTTCTGCTTGCTTGCTCCCCTGGGGGTGGGGTCCACGGCACTCTACTTCTCCTTGCTTGCTCCCCTGGGGGTGGGGTCCACGGCACTCTACTGCTCCTTGCTTGTTCCCTTGGGGGTGGGGTCCACGGCACTCTACTGCTCCTTTTTCTTCACTTGCTACTACTCTCATATCTCTGTCCTATGCAATGGTCTTTCATTCTTGGCTGTTCGCATCTACTCTCCCAAAGTCTCGATTCACTCTGTCGTTCCATCTCAGCTTTGGTCTTCCTCTTCTTCTTCTGTCACCCTCTTCTGCTTTTTGTCAAGCCGTCCTCGCTCGTTCGTTGCACATATCCTACCAATCCCAGTCTGCGTCCAACTATTTTAATTTTATGTGATTTTTCATGCCGATCTCTTCTCTCGGTCTCTTCATTTTATCTTCTTGAATTACGTTGCATATTCTCTGTACCGATATGATTATTACTTCAGTTCCATTCAAAGAAGGTGAAATAATTTAGCGCTGTAAGCGTGACGAAGCGTTACCCCGGGGTGGGGTCTCTGGGTAAACGTCACGTAACGATTAACAACGAATAAATGTTAGCTCGTCTAGCAGTCGACATCATACTGATAGCATTGCTTCCTATGTAACAATGCGGTCATGTCGCTTGTGCCACTATTAGAGCAGTCTGGTTGGCGGCAGCTAATGCAGCCGCAGCATGGGTCTTTGTAGATCGGACCTTACACATCAAAATAACATCATTACACATCAAAACGTACACAATAGTGAGTATTGTATGCCATTGTTTACTGTAGGTTATATACAACGAGTACAATGTTAATGTGTTCATAATAGCCGGGGTCTCCCTCAAGACGAACGTAATTTTAGGGGTGTTTACAGCCAGCTTTACGATGTGCTACAAGGGTTAAAAAACGTTAAAAAAAATAGCCTGACGGATTAAGTAGGAAATATCGGTTGGTTCAGGGCGAGCGTGGATGTGGATACATACTCAGGGAAGTCCAACTAGGATGTTATTGCGCTGAGGATTTAGTTCCGAGTGACCTTCTATAGAGTTAGTGAGTCCACCACAGGTTACATATAGTTTACCCACTGTGTCAGATCTGCCTGGTATAGACGCCGTGTACAAGGGAACAACAGCTTATCCTGTCTCTTCCGAAAGATACAGGAAAGTGGAGTGAACGCAGTTGTCCAGGTTTCGAAACTTTGTTTTGAAAACGAATGTTTTAGTATGGCTGCACTCGATTGGTCAGGCCTGAGTTGGACCTGCGATATATCCTGACTTCACCCTACCACGTGATCGGTCTACTTGTGGATCGAGGAGAGATCGGGTCGCGGTACAGGTGTGTTTGGTAGATGGACAGAAAAAGAAAGACTTTGTGGACTATGACCATGATGATGTTGAGAATGACAATGTCCTTCAGGTTGTGATGAAGCCTGTAGGAGATGTCGAGATCCCAAACAATCGTCGACTTGATGTAAGAATCTAGAGGATTAACATCACAAACCATCTGTAATCAGAGGTTTAAGCGTTATCATTACTACTGGTCACCCCTCTAGATTACATCTGTTGGTTTGATGATGCAATTTTTGTGGACAATTCGTATGAACTTTGTTTTATTCTTTATATTCTTCAATGGCAGACAGTTTTATTCCATTGCCCAGGTGGTTTTTAAGTGAACAAATCCAAGTAGCAGAGTCTATTTTCCCAACACGATGATGTAAATAACCGTTGTTGCTTTAATGTTTTGTTGATTGGTTTCCTAAAGGCAACTGAACTTATATTATTGTGGCTAGTTATAAGGTAACCTAGAACTGTTCATCTTGAAAATCCTAAATGTGCAAGTGTTTTAAAAGGAGTGATGTACAAAAACAAAAAGGCTGTGACAAAGCATTATATTTGTATACTTTTATTATGTCAACTTGTTTTTATCACGAACATAAATTCACTAGAATAAATACAAACTTGTGTTCTATTCGCCATCTTGAACCGTCCGTTTTATCGACTGACGGTCCGACGTTCTACACTCGACCACCGTTTTCCCCGTGGGCACGTAAGGCTAGTATTGCCGTTGCAATTGTCGTGGCTTCCACTGAGCGGCAACACTGTATGCATCCCTTGTTGCTTCGCCAGCTAACCGTGTCGTTCCAGTCATGCAGCCAATTAGCCGTGTCTCGGTCCGCTCACCAAGCCCCACGCTCATAACTTTATCAGTACAGGGCATCGCTTCTACTCCCGCGAGCCGCGCCATAGCGAACCTAACACTCAGCCCAGGACACACTCACAGAAGTAAGTACATTAATGTACTAGTCAAACAAGAACAGAAATGAAAGTTTCTGTTGTAAGTCCTGTAAGTTATTTGTATGGATATGTATCACCACAGTGTGTGCAAACGTGGTGTACCTTCTTCCAATACACGCCTAGCCTCAACATGCTGAGGATACAGGCGGTGCGTGGCATGGCAGGCGAACAGGAAAAAACAAAAAAACCCGACCGAGGTGGGTGGTAATATGTTCGCAGTGACTTCTTGGGTCTCCGTAATCATAACGACGCAGCGTTCACCTTTCGACTCGTACACCAGGGCATACGTTGTTTTCGTTGTTGTTGTTGTCGGTTCAACAGGTCACACGTGTTACGACCCATTTTGCAACAAACGACCAATTACATAAAACGATCCATTTCGTTGTACAAATCAGGCCCATTTTGTAACAACAACCCATTTTTATTGAACCGACGTAACCGTTTTGTAATAACAGAAAGCTCATTTAGATGGCACGCTATGTTGCGCAATATAGTGCGGCGAACAAAACGGAACGTGTGTATCGCTATCATGCCATATTGTGCGGCGACAGCCGAACGTGTGTAATAGACTGTCACTCGACGCTGGGCAAGTGACAGGAACAGAAGCTTGCCGGTCGATGCCAGGGGACATGAGTTGGGGTATTTAACCCGTGAGTAGACTAATAATGATAATAATGTTGTCAATATGCAGACGTATTAATACGAATAATGACTATTACGCGTTGTTGCCGGAATACATTTATTGATTGCAAAGAGTTATTGTGAATCGTTGTCGAGTGAACATTATATCACATGGGGTTGGAGATACGCAGCGTTATGTATGTGTATAATTTCGGTGTACTATTTGGTAATATTGTTTTTAATGCACAGCTGCCCGGGTTGCGCTGGAGTAAACGCCGCTGGCGTGAACACGCAGTGGAGCGTCACACGCGTGGAAAGGCGGCCGGGCTGGCGCGTTGTGACTCTATTGGCTGTGTGTCTGCTACTGGAATCGACAGCAGCAAAACATGTTTCGCTAAGCGGGCCACGGGTGAACCGCACGGACATATCACCTCCAAACATTGACTGTGATTCCCCCGGTACTACGAACAGTAAGAAGAACGTGGTTCGAGATGGGGAGTTCGGAATAGACTTAAGAGATGTGCTTCTAATTTCTAGTTGCTTTTAGACCACCCATTGCCGCTATTACATTTTCAAAAGTGCGCTCCATGTAAAATGGACGAACTATCCACTCTCACCACACATGACTCTGATTATAGTAGAAGCGGTCTATCTATTTGATGCGATATAATTATACGTAATCTACAAAATACCATATACACACACACCTGTGTATACGATGTTTGAAGGGGGTAAACACGAAGTCAGTTACTTTTCTGTAAGATTACCCCTGACAATCATATTAAGGTAAGAGTGTGAGGTTTCCGACACGTGTACGTTTTCCTTTTTCACACACAATAATCAACACATAATGTGTACCCTCTCAATGGATTTATTGTGTTGCACAATAGACAGGTTATAATATATTAGTTAGCATGATTCAATACGTTTAACAATTACATTTCCACAGTAACATGTTTGTGAAATAGACGTTTTAATATTTATATTTAAATGTAAATATATAATTAGTGGTTGTATGTCTTTACTCAGAGAATTCCACAACCGCATTCCGTAGACACAGAGATGCATCGATCTCATTGTGGAATGAACGCGGAGCCGTTCTAAATCATGATTAGCTCTCAACGAGTGCGCCGTTTCCCGCCTAACAAATAGACGTTGAACGTTTAATGGTAAACAGCAGTAGTAAGCTTTCTACATCAATAATAACGTTTTCATTTCTATAATGTCTATACATTTTAAAACAGTAATTGTTGATAAATGATTTGCATTTAAACTTGTGGCGAATAGGTAGCACTTTGGTATTATAAGTTGATCAAAGCTCGTATAGATCAACATAAATTGCGTAAGTGCTAGCTTACAATAACACATTGTTCGATCAATACAACGATGGAACGATGTCATACCAAATACCACGTATACAGTGTAGCAATGAAGACCGTGTCAGCGCACGCAAACCCGCTGCTCGAAATAACGCCCGTATTCAACACAGTCGGCCATGCATAACAACCTTTTCACCGGTCTAGAGAGACACACCGGGGTGACTGGTTGGGCGTAGCTCTATTTATCTGATCAAACACAATCGGTGAAGATACCAGGCGGCGCTCCCGATCTCAGCTATGGGCTTTAAGCAGTCGACACGCACCTGTACACCAAATTCAACAGCACTAACGAAAACAACACTCGACGCTGGGCAAGTGACAGGAACAGAAGCTTGCCGGTCGATGCCAGGGGACATGAGTTGGGGTATTTAACCCGTGAGTAGACTAATCATGATAATAATGTTGTCAATATGCAGACGTATTAATACGAATAATGACTATTACGCGTTGTTGCCGGAATACATTTATTGATTGCAAAGAGTTATTGTGAATCGTTGTCGAGTGAACATTATATCACATGGGGTTGGAGATACGCAGCGTTATGTATGTGTATAATTTCGGTGTACTATTTGGTAATATTGTTTTAATGCACAGCTGCCCGGGCTGCGCTGGAGTAAACGCCGCTGGCGTGAACACGCAGTGGGGCGTCACACGCGTGGAAAGGCGGCCGGGCTGGCGCGTTGTGACTCTTTTGGCTGTGTGTGTCTGCTACTGGAATCGACAGCAGCAAAACATGTTTCGCTAAGCGGGCCACGGGTGAACCGCACGGACATATCACCTCCAAACATTGACTGTGATTCCCCCGGTACTACGAACAGTAAGAAGAACGTGGTTCGAGATGGGGAGTTCGGAATAGACTTAAGAGATGTGCTTCTAATTTCTAGTTGCTTTTAGACCACCCATTGCCGCTATTACATTTTCAAAAGTGCGCTCCATATAAAATGGACGAACTATCCACTCTCACCACACATGACTCTGATTATAGTAGAAGCGGTCTATCTATTTGATGCGATATAATTATACGTAATCTACAAAATACCATATACACACACCTGTGTATACGATGTTTGAAGGGGGTAAACACGAAGTCAGTTACTTTTCTGTCAGATTACCCCTAACAATCATATTAAGGTAAGAGTGTGTACGTTTTCCTTTTTCACACATAATAATCAACACATAATGTGTACCCTCTCAATGGATTTATTGTGTTGCACAATAGACAGGTTATAATATATTAGTTAGCATGATTCAATACGTTTAACAATTACATTTCCACAGTAACATGTTTGTGAAATAGACGTTTTAATATTTATATTTAAATGTAGATATATAATTAATGGTTGTATGTCTTTACTCAGAGAATTCCACAACCGCATTCCGTAGACACAGAGATGCATCGATCTCATTGTGGAATGAACGCTGAGCCGTTCTAAATCATGATTAGCTCTCAACGAGTGCGCCGTTTCCCGCCTAACAAATAGACGTTGAACGTTTGATGGTAAACAGCAGTAGTAAGCTTTCTACATCAATAATAACGTTTTCATTTCTATAATGTCTAGACATTTTAAAACAGTAATTGTTGATAAATGATTTGCATTTAAACTTGTGGCGAATAGGTAGCACTTTGGTATTATAAGTTGATCAAAGCTCGTATAGATCAACAGAAATTGCGCAAGTGCTAGCTTACAATAACACATTGTTCGATCAATACAACGATGGAACGATGTCATACCAAATACCACGTATACAGTGTAGCAATGAAGACCGTGTCAGCGCACGCAAACCCGCTGCTCGAAATAACGCCCGTATTCAACACAGTCGGCCATGCATAACAACCTTTTCACCGGTCTAGAGGGACACATCGGGGTGACTGGTTCGGCGTAGCTCTATTTATCTGATCAAACACAATCGGTGAAGATACCAGGCGGCGCTCCCGATCTCAGCTATGGGCTTTAAGCAGTCGACACGCACCTGTACACCAAATTCAACAGCACTAACGAAAACAACACATTGTGACCATTGCTATAATAGAGCGGGAGGCGAGAGCTTTTATTTATGTAAACAACGGTAAAATGTTTGATTCCATGGATTGAAGGTACCACCCCCGACATCACAAACGGCTGTTGCTGCTTCGTCTGGGGTGGTGCATTATCCCGTAAACAACCTTTTGAAGTGGGCAAACAGTACAGTTATTTATGGGAACGATATCAACACTAAACTGTTTCAAACGTTCTGCTGGTGTTTCCTGAGTACATAATGACGAACGACAGCAGTCTTAGGTGGTTGTTCTCCTCGTCAGCAAACCCCGAAGGTTGAGAAAAAAAGTACATTTATCTATGGGAACAACGCCAAGGCAAACTGGTGTTCCCACAGTTTCTTACCGAAACCGACAACAACATAGAACGGGTTTATTAGTTTGACGATGTTTTATAAACATAAATATAAGAGCGACCAGTTAAAGTTAATGGATGGGGCCAATGAGTTTGTATGACTCTGGGCACAAATACACCAGGCCCTACACTGGTGGTGCGACCTCTGCTTCGTTTCACAAGATGCTCTGTCTCTCTCTGTCTCTTCACATAGCCAATACAGTTTCCTTGTCTTTTCCAGATTTTGCGTAATAATCTTACTTCCTGCGTTTGGTTTCGTTGGATTCCGTACTTTATTAAACGGGATTACATCATCTTCGTTTCAGCACATCGAGCTGAAGACCAGGTGCCCGTCGCTTCGTGGCTGACGACACGTCGTTCGCTATCGAGAGAACACACAAGAATGACGTCATCGACATATCTCCAAATAAGACGCCGCGTCTTGCAGACGGCTGTTTTTCTCGTCACTATTCTCGTTATCGTCACGTTATACGTCACTTCCGAGTTGAAGTTTACTAAGCCAATACCTATGCCGATGATCATAAAGGTGAACAAATACTGGAATATTACAAGCACAGTGCCAGTAAAGGTAGACAAAACCTCGAATACTACAAGCACGGTGAAAGTAGACAAACTTTCGATTATTACAAGCACGGTGCCGGTAAATATATCCAAAACAACTAAACCCTCGACAACTAGGCCTACAAGCACTGTGCCGGTCACGGTAACCAAAGCCTCACCAATTACGACCACGGTGCCGGTCACGGTAATCAAAACCTCGTATATTACAACCACGGTGCCGACAAGGGTAAACAAACCCTCGAATGCTACATTCACGGTGCCGCGCCAATTTCGCAATGCAATGTCGAACGCCGACGCCGCCATCTTGAATCACATCCTGCGTCGATTCACAGAAGTGGCGGACAAGGCAAATGTGACGTACTTCATGTACTGGGGCACACTGGTCGGCTCCTACCGCCACCACGGCCGTATGCCGTGGGACGATGAGGTAGACCTGATTATACCCACCGCGCAGAAGAAGCGAGTCATCGAGGCATTTGCGTCATTATTACCGACGTATGTCGTTAACAGGTCGGCGCTGTACCGCTGGAAATTTTACGCCGCCAACTCGACGTCGATCAGAGGATTCACGTGGAAGTTCCCCTTCCTCGACTTGTCGTTCTACCGAGAAAACGACGTGTCGCTGTGGGACGAGGACCCGGCCTATAGGCCCAGTAACACGTACCCCAAATCAGCCGTGTTCCCGCTGTGTCGGCGTCCGTTCTCCCAGCTCGTGCTCCCGGCGCCGCGAGACCCGAGTGTCTTCCTCAAACATGGACGCTTCGACAGAGAGAAGTGCGTCTCGACCTGGTACAACCACAGCACGGAGTCCGTCAAATCCGACCTACTCACGCTCCCGTGTAGCAAACTTTACGACGACGTGCCGTTCGTATTCCGAACAAACACGACTCATGGAACGAATGAAACACTCAAAATCGGACATCGTGTTATCGATTGGAAATTGGTCTCCGGCTGCGCGAGTTAGGGCCATCTTCATGATTTACCATCAAGATTTACCGATTCACCAGAACAATGGCACATGTCGTCAATGCAAAATCATGGTGCAACACGAATTTGCGAAACAATGTCTGAGATACACCTTGCTATGTATAGTCAGTAATGCACATGATTGAGTAAAAACGGCTTATGCGGGTTTGCAATGTACATTAAACACCATTATTCGCACACGTACCAAGCGCTATTTAAACGCGGAAATAGCTAAAGTTGCCACCATGAGCGAACAACGTACGAGACTACCTTTTTTGGTGCCTTTTTGTTTGAGTAGCCAAAATCATGTATATTGTCATGTTGTAAGCCTGTTATCAGTCAGTGTGTTCACCGATCTATGCCTGTATTGCTGTACACCATTATATGCCTTTAATTATACTTGGGTGGCTCCAGTGAGAGCGGCATTTTAGCCTCTGGTCCCAGACCCACACTTCATAATTGCATTGTATTATTTGGGTAGTTATTTGAGTGGGAACTAGTCCGACACCGCAACTTATTCCTAGGTGTTTATTGTATTTTACAGCATTAGCATATACCAATAAATTTCTCTTATGTTAAACTTCTCTTATATGTGATTATTATATTTACATGTTTTACGTACTCATTTGTTGAGTGATATGTCTAAATAAAGTACATCTGTCTATCTGTCTGTCCGTCTGTCCGTCTGCCCGTCTGTCTGTCCCTGTCTGTCTGTCTGTCTGTCTGTCTGTCTGTCTGTCTGTCTGTCTGTCTGTCTGTCTGTCTGTATGTCTGTCTGTCTGTCTGTCTGTCTGTCTGTCTGTCTGTCTGTCTGTCTGTCTGTCTGTCTGTCTGTCTGTCTGTCTGTCTGTCTGTCTGTCTGTCTGTCTGCCTGTCTGTCTGTCCCTGTCTGTCCCTGTCTGTCTGTCTGTCATAACACCTGTTATCGGCCATAAAAGCACGAGGTTTTCTTTCATAGTAAAACATTCTTGTTTCAAACCCTTATGATGTTGCAGTCTTAGAGATTATCATGCAAAGCAGCTTTGTGTTCTTATGATTGCAACAACGTTGACAACATCAGGCTGTGCGCTAAATGAATTTGCAAAGAAGCAGCGAAGTCGGCAAATTGACCAGTGAAGGCGGTCAGTAGGTTGTCCAGAACTCCGTCAGACATTGGGTTGGCATGTTCGATAGGCGCATCGTCTTCGCCACAAAATTATCTGGTGAACTTGAAATGTAGAAAGTTCAGCATGAATGACAACTATGCACGGATGACAACTTTATGTCGAAACTTCCACATAGACGAAGACACGTTTGTCTTCCCCGAAGCAGTATTTTCAATGTGTTCAAATGTCCGAAAAATGAGTTTCAGAACGCAAAGCTGAACTCGAAACTCAGTATCCTCCTACTGAGCGAGTGGTACGCCAATTCCATGGCGAAAACTCACAAGTCACATATATCTCACCAGAACCGTGCCATGGAACGGACAACAAACACTGTTGTGTTGTAGAACAAGACCATTTTTGGTTGCTCTCGAAAATGTCCGGTTCCTAGCTCTTGGAAACTTGTAGAGTTTGCAGAACGTTGTCACAGGGGAATGTGGGACCGACGATCTATCACATTATCAACTTTACAAAAAACTAATATCACTTATAACAACAACATTGCTCCCATTGGATAATAGATTTCGTTGCACGTTTGCCATTAACGCTAATTACGTGAAACTAGTTTGTTTGTGCATTTAGTGGCCAAGTAATAGGCCTATCGACCTCGGTCCCCGCAACAACTGACTCGAGATTGGTGCAATACGCATCGCTATTTGTACGACAAAGGTGCACCAAGTGTCATCTTGGAACTTTAATGTCCTACCACAGATAGAGTTACTGGTACTTTCTTCTGGTCTCAGCCCCCACCTCTCCCCAGAAAAAAATGTGTAAACACAGATATGATGATTTCAATAATATAAAATAAACAAAATATCAGTCTATCTACGTCGGTGTATTTTGGCGGTTGTGTGTGTGCGCGCGCGCGTATATATATATATATATATATATATACCCACACGCACACAGGCACACGCGCACACGCGCACGCACGCACACACACACACACACACACACACACACACACACACACCAATATTCAAGTTTACTAATAACACGTGCAGTTGCAATAGTGTATGCTACAGAAAGAGGCAAATACCGACGATTGGTCAACCCCAGTAAGACACATATATGATAATAATAACGTTGTAGCATCAAATACTGCAGTTGTAAAATAATGCAGTTCCGGCCCTTAATGCGCAAGTCTGGAAATAAAAGTTCCATGTGTAAGGAAATATTCTCCTCCGAAACAACAGTTATTTTAGCACCAAATATGTGTTTTGGCAGTTTGTAGAAAATATGTGCTGAATACAACTTACAACGTCTTAGTTGCCTAGCATAAATACATCCACATACATCCTTCTTCTCGATTAGATTCATAGTTTGGCAATCTTTTACTTTACGCTGCATAGGTACTCCCCTTGGTTGAAGCACTTAGGGTCATTAGGATTTTTTTATTACTTATTACGCTATTCAATGTGAATTTGTTGTACGTCATGCATGATAACTGGTGCAGTGTAGTACCTGGAATCATGTCTGGCCGAAGACGACGCCGATTTTGGGTTTAATTGAGACATTCAAATCCAAGAATGTCGTATAATTATCAACGCGACAAGAGTATGTTGAACCTATGTTAAAAGCACTACCGTATTGTTTTCAGTCTACGTTCAAGCCTCTACTGTTGTGTTTTTAATTGTGCAGGTTTCGAGTGTACTACACCGGATGATGTGCACTTGGCTACCTCGCATTGATTGTCCCGGCCTTTCATGCACCGTGGATGACTCACGAAGACAGGCACAACAATAATAGCATACTGACTTACGGAAAGCAAACACCGACACACTACCATGTGCATCGGCGTTCAACGTAACTGCTAATTCGTCTCTGTACATACACAAACTATGTGTCTATTTTTGTGCATGTTGTGTCTTTTGTGGTTTTACACGGCGTGCGAAAAGCTGGAACAGTCAGTCTAGTATATTCAGCGGCGGCCAGGTGCGTGGCAGTCGGTGTAGGACATTTGAAACTCTCCCACTTGGACCCACTACGGTAGTGGTGTGAACGATTCGCCAGGCACAAACTCGTACGGTAAGACATCTTGTTGTATTTCTAACAGGTAGCTTTTAAGATACCGAATGTAGTGTTGTTCCCAACCGTTATACATTTGATAGACGTACCAGAAGCAACGATTTGCGATCATTTGTAAAACATTGCATTTTATTGTGACGGTCACATGACCACTGTAACTGTAAACTGAGATTAAATCATACGAGGACTAATTCTAAAATATAAAACAATTACCAATAAAGTCCACATATTTGCTCACACAGGCACAAGCACACGCACATACACACGCACACACGCACACGGACGCACGCACACTATCGCCTACAGGTACAGCTTCTAGCCGTCCTCCCTGACCAGACTTTTATAGAACTATCGTTGAAATAAGATTTTCAGATCGATGTTTATTTGCCGTGTCGGTAAATATCATATGTGCACCTCGTCATCGACAGTTGAACAAACTAACTGTCAGCTCATGATGTCCAGATGGTTATGTCATCGAAACATGTTAAATATGTTTAATTTACACGAAACAAGTTATATTATGAAAACAGTGCACGGAAAATTATGCAAAACAATTCGCAAATTGTTTGTTCGTTAAACATCAAATGACGGAGAGTTAATTCATGGTGACGGAGATCTATCGGCTATGTTATAATGACGGAGACTGCGCACGAAAGACAGAAAGTCGACATGTTTACGGGATTGCACCATTTTAAGACCAACATGTCCAAAACCAACCTTCCTCAGATAAACCATATTAGTAACCATACGTCATTATTAATATGTGTATTCCTAAGATGACTGCAACCGCTTGATTACTGAGATTGTTGATTACTGAGATTGTTGATTACTGAGATTGTTGATTACTGAGATTGTTGATTACTGAGATTGTTGATTACTGAGATTGTTGATTACTGAGATTGTTGATTACTGATATTGTTGATTACTGAGATTGTTGATTACTGAGATTGTTGATTACTGAGATTGTTGATTACTGAGATTGTTGATTACTGAGATTGTTGATTACTGAGATTGTTGATTACTGAGAGCGTTGGGCCTGTATCAAAATAGTATGATGAAACATGTCATGCGGATTCAATGGTATGTTCGTTCAGAACTCAGTCTTTAATCCTACTGACTACAAAGAGAACCGTGGAGAGGAGTACTTCATGAAATCCAGCCTGATTAGCACCATGTCATGGCCATGCTAACATTAGCTTGGGCTATATGTTATATGTTTGCATTGGCGTTCGAATGTGGTGAATATTAAGGGGGGGGCTCAGGCTCTCCAAAAACCCCGATTTTCACACACCCCTTCAGGTTCGCCAAACATGACCTACGCTGAGGCTCTCCAAAAACCTCCAATTCCACCCCTAGTAGCTCACCATAACAACCCACCTCGAGGTTCTCCAAAAAACCCGATTTGCAGCCCCCTTGGCGATCGCCCAAATCCTCAAATTGCACCTCAAGATGCATTAACTTTCTCTAAATGTTGCGGGGCTAATCTTGTCTCCACCCCCCCCCCCACACACACAAGGGACGGAACCAGTGCAGTTACTTTACCTTTGTCCATATGTTGGAAAGCAGTCAGAAAAATCGCCACGTATGACCTATTTCTTAGCGAGTGATCGAATCATTTATATAAGTTATAAATATTTATTTAATTCGCTAGGACAGGTATTCTACATCGGTCATTGATCTACTTTATGTATTTTAATATATTGTGAACTGCACTGAACAAATTTTGATCTGGGTTATATTAAATAACATATATTATTATTATAACGAGTCACACCAATGCGCCAGACGACTTGTGTCGAAAAAGATGAATTTATGTTCTTAAACATATTCACACTCTCACACACACATAGACGCAGAATATGGTTCCCCAGAATTCATCAAATAAATGACGTTTGTTACTGTGTTAATTTCAGCGAGCACTAAGACTTGTAAATAAATTTGAACGAAAGCCCTAGCGCTATTTCTGTTGACCAGTACGAGCTTTGGTTTGTTCCAGTAGACACGGCGCAACATGTCTCTCGACCAGCTTGGAGACAAAATTGGCGTCTTTCTTTTGTCTCCATGCTAGTGGAGGGACATGCTGCGTGTGTCTACTGGAAGAAGTTGATCAATGCTCGTATTGATCAACAGAAATTGCGCAAGTGCTCGCTTACAATAACACATTGTTTGAGCAATACAACGATGGCACGATGTCATACAAAATACCGCGTATACAGTGTAGCTATGAAGACCGTGTCAGCGCACGCAAACCCGCTGCTCGAAATAACGCCCGTATTCAACACAGTCGGCCATGCATAACAACCTTTTCACCTGTCTAGAGAGACACACCGGGGTGACTGGTTCGACTGGTGACAGCTCTAGTTATCTGATCAAACACAATCGGTGAAGATCTCAGCTATGGTCTTTAAGCAGTCGACACGCACCTGCACACCAAATTCAACAACACTAACGAAAACAACATATTGTGATCATTGCTATGATAAAGCGGGAGCCCAAAGGTTTTATTTATGTATACAACGGTAACATATTTGTGAAATCAACGTTTTTTGTTTTTATATTGAATTGTAATTATATTATTAATGTGTTTACGTCTTTACTCAGAGAATTCCACAACCGCGCTCCGTAGACACAGAGATGCATCGATCTCATTGTGGAATGAACGCGGAGCCGTTCTAAATCATGGTTAGCTCTCAACGAGTGCGACGTTTCCCGCCTAACAAATAGACGTTGAATGTTTGATGGTAAACAGCAGTAGTAAGCTTTATACATCAATAATAACGTTTTCATTTCTATAATGTCTAGACATTTTAAAACAGTAATTGTTGAAAAATGATTTGCATTTAAACTTGTGGCGAATAGGTAGCACTTTGGTATTATAACTTGATCAAAGCTCGTATTGATCAACAGAAATTGCGCAAGTGCTAGCTTACAATAACACATTGTTCGATCAATACAACGATGGAACGATGTCATACCAAATACCACGTATACAGTGTAGCAATGAAGACCGTGTCAGCGCACGCAAACTCGCTGCTCGAAATAACGCCCGTATTCAACACAGTCGGCCATGCATAACAACCTTTTCACCGGTCTAGAGGGACACATCGGGGTGACTGGTTCGGCGTAGCTCTATTTATCTGATCAAACACAATCGGTGAAGATACCAGGCGGCGCTCTCGATCTCAGCTATGGGCTCTAAGCAGTCGACACGCACCTGTACACCAAATTCAACAGCACTAACGAAAACAACACATTGTGATCATTGCTATAATAGAGCGGGAGGCGAGAGCTTTTATTTATGTAAACAACGGTAAAATGTTTGACTCCATGGATTGAAGGTACCACCCCCGACATCACAAACGGCTGTTGCTGCTTCGTCTGGGGTGGTGCATTATCCCGTAAACAACCTTTTGAAGTGGGCAAACAGTACAGTTATTTATGGGAACGATATCAATACTAAACTGTTTCAAACGTTCTGCTGGTGTTTCCTGAGTACATAATGACGAACGACAGCAGTCTTAGGTGGTTGTTCTCCTCGTCAGCAAACCCCGAAGGTTGAGAAAAAAAGTACATTTATCTATGGGAACAACGCCAAGGCAAACTGGTGTTCCCACAGTTTCTTACCGAAACCGACAACAACATAGAACGGGTTTATTAGTTTGACGATGTTTTATAAACATAAATATAAGAGCGACCAGTTAAAGTTAATGGATGGGGCCAATGAGTTTGTATGACTCTGGGCACAAATACACCAGGCCCTACACTGGTGGTGCGACCTCTGCTTCGTTTCACAAGATGCTCTGTCTCTCTCTGTCTCTTCACATAGCCAATACAGTTTCCTTGTCTTTTCCAGATTTTGCGTAATAATCTTACTTCCTGCGTTTGGTTTCGTTGGATTCCGTACTTTATTAAACGGGATTACATCATCTTCGTTTCAGCACATCGAGCTGAAGACCAGGTGCCCGTCGCTTCGTGGCTGACGACACGTCGTTCGCTATCGAGAGAACACACAAGAATGACGTCATCGACATATCTCCAAATAAGACGCCGCGTCTTGCAGACGGCTGTTTTTCTCGTCACTATTCTCGTTATCGTCACGTTATACGTCACTTCCGAGTTGAAGTTTACTAAGCCTAAGCCAATACCTATGCCGATGATCATAAAGGTGAACAAATACTGGAATATTACAAGCACAGTGCCAGTAAAGGTAGACAAAACCTCGAATACTACAAGCACGGTGAAAGTAGACAAACTTTCGATTATTACAAGCACGGTGCCGGTAAATATATCCCAAACAACTAAACCCTCGACAACTAGGCCTACAAGCACTGTGCCGGTCACGGTAACCAAAGCCTCACCAATTACGACCACGGTGCCGGTCACGGTAATCAAAACCTCGTATATTACAACCACGGTGCCGACAAGGGTAAACAAACCCTCGAATGCTACATTCACGGTGCCGCGCCAATTTCGCAATGCAATGTCGAACGCCGACGCCGCCATCTTGAATCACATCCTGCGTCGATTCACAGAAGTGGCGGACAAGGCAAATGTGACGTACTTCATGTACTGGGGCACACTGGTCGGCTCCTACCGCCACCACGGCCGTATGCCGTGGGACGATGAGGTAGACCTGATTATACCCACCGCGCAGAAGAAGCGAGTCATCGAGGCATTTGCGTCATTATTACCGACGTATGTCGTTAACAGGTCGGCGCTGTACCGCTGGAAATTTTACGCCGCCAACTCGACGTCGATCAGAGGATTCACGTGGAAGTTCCCCTTCCTCGACTTGTCGTTCTACCGAGAAAACGACGTGTCGCTGTGGGACGAGGACCCGGCCTATAGGCCCAGTAACACGTACCCCAAATCAGCCGTGTTCCCGCTGTGTCGGCGTCCGTTCTCCCAGCTCGTGCTCCCGGCACCGCGAGACCCGAGTGTCTTCCTCAAACATGGACGCTTCGACAGAGAGAAGTGCGTCTCGACCTGGTACAACCACAGCACGGAGTCCGTCAAATCCGACCTACTCACGCTCCCGTGTAGCAAACTTTACGACGACGTGCCGTTCGTATTCCGAACAAACACGACTCATGGAACGAATGAAACACTCAAAATCGGACATCGTGTTATCGATTGGAAATTGGTCTCCGGCTGCGCGAGTTAGGGCCATCTTCATGATTTACCATCAAGATTTACCGATTCACCAGAACAATGGCACATGTCGTCAATGCAAAATCATGGTGCAACACGAATTTGCGAAACAGTGTCTGAGATACACCTTGCTATGTATAGTCAGTAATGCACATGATTGAGTAAAAACGGCTTATGCGGGTTTGCAATGTACATTAAACACCATTATTCGCACACGTACCAAGCGCTATTTAAACGCGGAAATAGCTAAAGTTGCCACCATGAGCGAACAACGTACGAGACTACCTTTTTTGGTGCCTTTGTGTTTGAGTAGCCATAATCATGTATATTGTCATGTTGTAAGCCTGTTATCAGTCAGTGTGTTCACCGATCTATGCCTGTATTGCTGTACACCATTATATGCCTTTAATTATACTTGGGTGGCTCCAGTGAGAGCGGCATTTTAGCCTCTGGTCCCAGACCCACACTTCATAATTGCATTGTATTATTTGGGTAGTTATTTGAGTGGGTACTAGTCCGACACCGCAACTTATTCCTAGGTGTTTATTGTATTTTACAGCATTAGCATATACCAATAAATTTTTCTTATGTTAAACTTCTCTTAGATGTGATTATTATATTTACATGTTTTACGTACTCATTTGTTGAGTGATATGTCTAAATAAAGTACATCTGTCTGTCCGTCTGTCCGTCTGTCCGTCTGTCCGTCTGCCTGTCTGTCTGTCCCTGTCTGTCTGTCTGTCTGTCTGTCTGTCTGTCTGTCTGTCTGTCTGTCTGTCCGTCTGCCTGTCTGTCTGTCCCTGTCTGTCTGTCTGTCATAACACCTGTTATCGGGCATAAAAGCACGAGGTTTTCTTTCATAGTAAAACATTCTTGTTTCAAACCCTTATGATGTTGCAGTCTTAGAGATTATCATGCAAAGCAGCTTTGTGTTCTTATGATTGCAACAACGTTGACAACATCAGGCTGTGCGCTAAATGAATTTGCAAAGAAGCAGCGAAGTCGGCAAATTGACCAGTGAAGGCGGTCAGTAGGTTGTCCAGAACTCCGTCAGACATTGGGTTGGCATGTTCGATAGGCGCATCGTCTTCGCCACAAAATTATCTGGTGAACTTGAAATGTAGAAAGTTCAGCATGAATGACAACTATGCACGGATGACAACTTTATGTCGAAACTTCCACATAGACGAAGACACGTTTGTCTTCCCCGAAGCAGTATTTTCAATGTGTTCAAATGTCCGAAAAATGAGTTTCAGAACGCAAAGCTGAACTCGAAACTCAGTATCCTCCTACTGAGCGAGTGGTACGCCAATTCCATGGCGAAAACTCACAAGTCACATATATCTCACCAGAACCGTGCCATGGTACGGACAACAAACACTGTTGTGTTGTAGAACAAGACCATTTTTGGTTGCTCTCGAAAATGTCCGGTTCCTAGCTCTTGGAAACTTGTAGAGTTTGCAGAACGTTGTCACAGGGGAATGTGGGACCGACGATCTATCACATTATCAACTTTACAAAAAACTAATATCACTTATAACAACAACATTGCTCCCATTGGATAATAGATTTCGTTGCACGTTTGCCATTAACGCTAATTACGTGAAACTAGTTTGTTTGTGCATTTAGTGGCCAAGTAATAGGCCTATCGACCTCGGTCCCCGCAACAACTGACTCGAGATTGGTGCAATACGCATCGCTATTTGTACGACAAAGGTGCACCAAGTGTCATCTTGGAACTTTAATGTCCTACCACAGATAGAGTTACTGGTACTTTCTTCTGGTCTCAGCCCCCACCTCTCCCCAGAAAAAAATGTGTAAACACAGATATGATGATATCAATAATATAAAATAAACAAAATATCAGTCTATCTACGTCGGTGTATTTTGGCGGTTGTGTGTGTGCGCGCGCGTATATATATATATATATATATATATATACCCACACGCACACAGGCACACGCGCACACGCGCACGCACGCACACACACACACACACACACACACACAGACACACACACACACACACACACCAATATTCAAGTTTACTAATAACACGTGCAGTTGCAATAGTGTATGCTACAGAAAGAGGCAAATACCGACGATTGGTCAACCCCAGTAAGACACATATATGATAATAATAACGTTGTAACATCAAATACTGCAGTTGTAAAATAATGCAGTTCCGGCCCTTAATGCGCAAGTCTGGAAATAAAAGTTCCATGTGTAAGGAAATATTCTCCTCCGAAACAACAGTTATTTTAGCACCAAATATGTGTTTTGGCAGTTTGTAGAAAATATGTGCTGAATACAACTTACAACATCTTAGTTGCCTAGCATAAATACATCCACATACATCCTTCTTCTCGATTAGATTCATAGTTTGGCAATCTTTTACTTTACGCTGCATAGGTACTCCCCTTGGTTGAAGCACTTAGGGTCATTAGGATGTTTTTATTACTTATTACGCTATTCAATGTGAATTTGTTGTACGTCATGCATGATAACTGGTGCAGTGTTAGTACCTGGAATCATGTCTGGCCGAAGACGACGCCGATTTTGGGTTCAATTGAGACATTCAAATCCAAGAATGTCGTATAATTATCAACGCGACAAGAGTATGTTGAACCTATGTTAAAAGCACTACCGTATTGTTTTCAGTCTACGTTCAAGCCTCTACTGTTGTGTTTTTAATTGTGCAGGTTTCGAGTGTACTACACCGGATGATGTGCACTTGGCTAACTCGCATTGATTGTCCCGGCCTTTCTATTGGCTGTGTGTCTGCTACTGGAATCGACAGCAGCAAAACATGTTTCGCTAAGCGGGCCACGGGTGAACCGCACGGACATATCACCTCCAAACATTGACTGTGATTCCCCCGGTACTACGAACAGTAAGAAGAACGTGGTTCGAGATGGGGAGTTCGGAATAGACTTAAGAGATGTGCTTCTAATTTCTAGTTGCTTTTAGACCACCCATTGCCGCTATTACATTTTCAAAAGTGCGCTCCATGTAAAATGGACGAACTATCCACTCTCACCACACATGACTCTGATTATAGTAGAAGCGGTCTATCTATTTGATGCGATATAATTATACGTAATCTACAAAATACCATATACACACACACCTGTGTATACGATGTTTGAAGGGGGTAAACACGAAGTCAGTTACTTTTCTGTAAGATTACCCCTGACAATCATATTAAGGTAAGAGTGTGAGGTTTCCGACACGTGTACGTTTTCCTTTTTCACACACAATAATCAACACATAATGTGTACCCTCTCAATGGATTTATTGTGTTGCACAATAGACAGGTTATAATATATTAGTTAGCATGATTCAATACGTTTAACAATTACATTTCCACAGTAACATGTTTGTGAAATAGACGTTTTAATATTTATATTTAAATGTAAATATATAATTAATGGTTGTATGTCTTTACTCAGAGAATTCCACAACCGCATTCCGTAGACACAGATATGCATCGATCAGCCCTTTAGTGGGGGTGAGGGCCACCAATGTGAACATGGAAGGCCAGGGGGTTTTTATCCCCCACTTTTGTATATATCAAGCTGAATTACTGTGGCTAGTACTATAGAAAGGTGTGCAGTCTGCACACCAGGTATCTTTTTCCCTTGTGTTCTATATACTGTAAGCATATTACAGTCGGTATGCTGTAATTAATATAACAGCAATCAAGGGTTTTTTGGTAAATGTCTAGTATGATTATTCTAAATGTACAAAATGTGTCGTACATAACATGTGTGGTCCATCACTCTGTAATCTCGATGTACCTGGCTGTGCACAAGATGTGACTATTGTATATATTATATGTGCACAGTGGCAATCCCTGTGTTAATAAATTTGATTGCCCAATACCAACCTACCCTATAGTTGGCGTAAATTCAGTACAAACAGAGAAAGGGCTGCATGAACATAACACGGATACACCGGGAATAGGGGGGGGGGGTACCGAGTAGAGTAGTACACGAAATGAATTTTTGGCCTTCAGGATGAAAAGAATTTTTGTGTAACAACAGAGCGAGCGCCTAGCGGTTAAGCTAGGTGGTTATACAACCTGTTCCCCCTCCTAGTCTGCACACCCCCTTTGAATCGCCTCAACGCTTAATAAGCTGGCCCAAAATACCCATTCAGCCCGTGTCAGTTACGCGGCATCCTATTGGCCAGCAGCGGGCGCGGGAAAAAATTTGTGGGCAGGAGACGATGCAAGGTTTTCTCGTCACTTCTTTTCGCTTCGCCATCGTGACAACTTCAGATTTGACTAAAAAAATTTGAATACCACCCACCCACCCGTTGTATCTGTTGTATGTATAGCGTGTGTTAGTTACTTCCATATGAGCATACATAATGCAAGATAACTAAATAGGGATGCTACAGGAATGTTGTAAGATAGGGGGGTTTTTATCCCCCACTTTTGTATATATCAAGCTGAATTACTGTGGCTAGTACTATAGAAAGGTGTGCAGTCTGCACACCAGGTATCTTTTTCCCTTGTGTTCTATATACTGTAAGCATATTACAGTCGGTATGCTGTAATTAATATAACAGCAATCAAGGGTTTTTTGGTAAATGTCTAGTATGATTATTCTAAATGTACAAAATGTGTCGTACATAACATGTGTGGTCCATCACTCTGTAATCTCGATGTACCTGGCTGTGCACAAGATGTGACTATTGTATATATTATATGTGCACAGTGGCAATCCCTGTGTTAATAAATTTGATTGCCCAATACCAACCTACCCTATAGTTGGCGTAAATTCAGTACAAACAGAGAAAGGGCTGCATGAACATAACACGGATACACCGGGAATAGGGGGGGGGGGGGGGGGGTACCGAGTAGAGTAGTACACGAAATGCATCGATCTCATTGTGGAATGAACGCGGAGCCGTTCTAAATCATGATTAGCTCTCAACGAGTGCGCCGTTTCCCGCCTAACAAATAGACGTTGAACGTTTAATGGTAAACAGCAGTAGTAAGCTTTCTACATCAATAATAACGTTTTCATTTCTATAATGTCTAGACATTTTAAAACAGTAATTGTTGATAAATGATTTGCATTTAAACTTGTGGCGAATAGGTAGCACTTTGGTATTATAAGTTGATCAAAGCTCGTATAGATCAACATAAATTGCGCAAGTGCTAGCTTACAATAACACATTGTTCGATCAATACAACGATGGAACGATGTCATACCAAATACCACGTATACAGTGTAGCAATGAAGACCGTGTCAGCGCACGCAAACCCGCTGCTCGAAATAACGCCCGTATTCAACACAGTCGGCCATGCATAACAACCTTTTCACCGGTCTAGAGGGACACATCGGGGTGACTGGTTCGGCGTAGCTCTATTTATCTGATCAAACACAATCGGTGAAGATACCAGGCGGCGCTCCCGATCTCAGCTATGGGCTTTAAGCAGTCGACACGCACCTGTACACCAAATTCAACAGCACTAACGAAAACAACACTCGACGCTGGGCAAGTGACAGGAACAGAAACTTGCCGGTCGATGCCAGGGGACATGAGTTGGGGTATTTAACCCGTGAGTAGACTAATCATGATAATAATGTTGTCAATATGCAGACGTATTAATACGAATAATGACTATTACGCGTTGTTGCCGGAATACATTTATTGATTGCAAAGAGTTATTGTGAATCGTTGTCGAGTGAACATTATATCACATGGGGTTGGAGATACGCAGCGTTATGTATGTGTATAATTTCGGTGTACTATTTGGTAATATTGTTTTAATGCACAGCTGCCCGGGCTGCGCTGGAGTAAACGCCGCTGGCGTGAACACGCAGTGGGGCGTCACACGCGTGGAAAGGCGGCCGGGCTGGCGCGTTGTGACTCTTTTGGCTGTGTGTGTCTGCTACTGGAATCGACAGCAGCAAAACATGTTTCGCTAAGCGGGCCACGGGTGAACCGCACGGACATATCACCTCCAAACATTGACTGTGATTCCCCCGGTACTACGAACAGTAAGAAGAACGTGGTTCGAGATGGGGAGTTCGGAATAGACTTAAGAGATGTGCTTCTAATTTCTAGTTGCTTTTAGACCACCCATTGCCGCTATTACATTTTCAAAAGTGCGCTCCATATAAAATGGACGAACTATCCACTCTCACCACACATGACTCTGATTATAGTAGAAGCGGTCTATCTATTTGATGCGATATAATTATACGTAATCTACAAAATACCATATACACACACCTGTGTATACGATGTTTGAAGGGGGTAAACACGAAGTCAGTTACTTTTCTGTCAGATTACCCCTAACAATCATATTAAGGTAAGAGTGTGTACGTTTTCCTTTTTCACACACAATAATCAACACATAATGTGTACCCTCTCAATGGATTTATTGTGTTGCACAATAGACAGGTTATAATATATTAGTTAGCATGATTCAATACGTTTAACAATTACATTTCCACAGTAACATGTTTGTGAAATAGACGTTTTAATATTTATATTTAAATGTAAATATATAATTATTGGTTGTATGTCTTTACTCAGAGAATTCCACAACCGCATTCCGTAGACACAGAGATGCATCGATCTCATTGTGGAATGAACGCTGAGCCGTTCTAAATCATGATTAGCTCTCAACGAGTGCGCCGTTTCCCGCCTAACAAATAGACGTTGAACGTTTGATGGTAAACAGCAGTAGTAAGCTTTCTACATCAATAATAACGTTTTCATTTCTATAATGTCTAGACATTTTAAAACAGTAATTGTTGATAAATGATTTGCATTTAAACTTGTGGCGAATAGGTAGCACTTTGGTATTATAAGTTGATCAAAGCTCGTATAGATCAACAGAAATTGCGCAAGTGCTAGCTTACAATAACACATTGTTCGATCAATACAACGATGGAACGATGTCATACCAAATACCACGTATACAGTGTAGCAATGAAGACCGTGTCAGCGCACGCAAACCCGCTGCTCGAAATAGCGCCCGTATTCAACACAGTCGGCCATGCATAACAACCTTTTCACCGGTCTAGAGGGACACATCGGGGTGACTGGTTCGGCGTAGCTCTATTTATCTGATCAAACACAATCGGTGAAGATACCAGGCGGCGCTCCCGATCTCAGCTATGGGCTTTAAGCAGTCGACACGCACCTGTACACCAAATTCAACAGCACTAACGAAAACAACACATTGTGATCATTGCTATAATAGAGCCGGAGGCGAGAGCTTTTATTTATGTAAACAACGGTAAAATGTTTGACTCCATGTATTGAAGGTACCACCCCCGACATCACAAACGGCTGTTGCTGCTTCGTCTGGGGTGGTGCATTATCCCGTAAACAACCTTTTGAAGTGGGCAAACAGTACAGTTATTTATGGGAACGATATCAACACTAAACTGTTTCAAACGTTCTGCTGGTGTTTCCTGAGTACATAATGACGAAGGACAGCAGTCTTAGGTGGTTGTTCTCCTCGTCAGCAAACCCCGAAGGTTGAGAAAAAAAGTACATTTATCTATGGGAACAACGCCAAGGCAAACTGGTGTTCCCACAGTTTCTTACCGAAACCGACAACAACATAGAACGGGTTTATTAGTTTGACGATGTTTTATAAACATAAATATAAGAGCGACCAGTTAAAGTTAATGGATGGGGCCAATGAGTTTGTATGACTCTGGGCACAAATACACCAGGCCCTACACTGGTGGTGCGACCTCTGCTTCGTTTCACAAGATGCTCTGTCTCTCTCTGTCTCTTCACATAGCCAATACAGTTTCCTTGTCTTTTCCAGATTTTGCGTAATAATCTTACTTCCTGCGTTTGGTTTCGTTGGATTCCGTACTTTATTAAACGGGATTACATCATCTTCGTTTCAGCACATCGAGCTGAAGACCAGGTGCCCGTCGCTTCGTGGCTGACGACACGTCGTTCGCTATCGAGAGAACACACAAGAATGACGTCATCGACATATCTCCAAATAAGACGCCGCGTCTTGCAGACGGCTGTTTTTCTCGTCACTATTCTCGTTATCGTCACGTTATACGTCACTTCCGAGTTGAAGTTTACTAAGCCTAAGCCAATACCTATGCCGATGATCATAAAGGTGAACAAATACTGGAATATTACAAGCACAGTGCCAGTAAAGGTAGACAAAACCTCGAATACTACAAGCACGGTGAAAGTAGACAAACTTTCGATTATTACAAGCACGGTGCCGGTAAATATATCCCAAACAACTAAACCCTCGACAACTAGGCCTACAAGCACTGTGCCGGTCACGGTAACCAAAGCCTCACCAATTACGACCACGGTGCCGGTCACGGTAATCAAAACCTCGTATATTACAACCACGGTGCCGACAAGGGTAAACAAACCCTCGAATGCTACATTCACGGTGCCGCGCCAATTTCGCAATGCAATGTCGAACGCCGACGCCGCCATCTTGAATCACATCCTGCGTCGATTCACAGAAGTGGCGGACAAGGCAAATGTGACGTACTTCATGTACTGGGGCACACTGGTCGGCTCCTACCGCCACCACGGCCGTATGCCGTGGGACGATGAGGTAGACCTGATTATACCCACCGCGCAGAAGAAGCGAGTCATCGAGGCATTTGCGTCATTATTACCGACGTATGTCGTTAACAGGTCGGCGCTGTACCGCTGGAAATTTTACGCCGCCAACTCGACGTCGATCAGAGGATTCACGTGGAAGTTCCCCTTCCTCGACTTGTCGTTCTACCGAGAAAACGACGTGTCGCTGTGGGACGAGGACCCGGCCTATAGGCCCAGTAACACGTACCCCAAATCAGCCGTGTTCCCGCTGTGTCGGCGTCCGTTCTCCCAGCTCGTGCTCCCGGCGCCGCGAGACCCGAGTGTCTTCCTCAAACATGGACGCTTCGACAGAGAGAAGTGCGTCTCGACCTGGTACAACCACAGCACGGAGTCCGTCAAATCCGACCTACTCACGCTCCCGTGTAGCAAACTTTACGACGACGTGCCGTTCGTATTCCGAACAAACACGACTCATGGAACGAATGAAACACTCAAAATCGGACATCGTGTTATCGATTGGAAATTGGTCTCCGGCTGCGCGAGTTAGGGCGATCTTCATGATTTACCTTCAAGATTTACCGATTCACCAGAACAATGGCACATGTCGTCAATGCAAAATCATGGTGCAACACGAATTTGCGAAACAATGTCTGAGATACACCTTGCTATGTATAGTCAGTAATGCACATGATTGAGTAAAAACGGCTTATGCGGGTTTGCAATGTACATTAAACACCATTATTCGCACACGTACCAAGCGCTATTTAAAAGCGGAAATAGCTAAAGTTGCCACCATGAGCGAACAACGTACGAGACTACCTTTTTTGGTGCCTTTTTGTTTGAGTAGCCATAATCATGTATATTGTCATGTTGTAAGCCTGTTATCAGTCAGTGTGTTCACCGATCTATGCCTGTATTGCTGTACACCATTATATGCCTTTAATTATACTTGGGTGGCTCCAGTGAGAGCGGCATTTTAGCCTCTGGTCCCAGACCCACACTTCATAATTGCATTGTATTATTTGGGTAGTTATTTGAGTGGGTACTAGTCCGACACCGCAACTTATTCCTAGGTGTTTATTGTATTTTACAGCATTAGCATATACCAATAAATTTCTCTTATGTTAAACTTCTCTTATATGTGATTATTATATTTACATGTTTTACGTACTCATTTGTTGAGTGATATGTCTAAATAAAGTACATCTGTCTATCTGTCTATCTGTCTGTCCGTCTGTCCGTCTGTCCGTCTGTCCGTCTGGCTGTCTGTCTGTCCCTGTATGTCTGTCCCTGTCTGTCTGTCTGTCTGTCTGTCTGTCTGTCTGTCTGTCTGTCTGTCTGTCTGTCTGTCTGTCTGTCTGTCTGTCCGTCTGTCCGTCTGCCTGTCTGTCTGTCCCTGTCTGTCTGTCTGTCTGTCATAACACCTGTTATCGGCCATAAAAGCACGAGGTTTTCTTTCATAGTAAAACATTCTTGTTTCAAACCCTTATGATGTTGCAGTCTTAGAGATTATCATGCAAAGCAGCTTTGTGTTCTTATGATTGCAACAACGTTGACAACATCAGGCTGTGCGCTAAATGAATTTGCAAAGAAGCAGCGAAGTCGGCAAATTGACCAGTGAAGGCGGTCAGTAGGTTGTCCAGAACTCCGTCAGACATTGGGTTGGCATGTTCGATAGGCGCATCGTCTTCGCCACAAAATTATCTGGTGAACTTGAAATGTAGAAAGTTCAGCATGAATGACAACTATGCACGGATGACAACTTTATGTCGAAACTTCCACATAGACGAAGACACGTTTGTCTTCCCCGAAGCAGTATTTTCAATGTGTTCAAATGTCCGAAAAATGAGTTTCAGAACGCAAAGCTGAACTCGAAACTCAGTATCCTCCTACTGAGCGAGTGGTACGCCAATTCCATGGCGAAAACTCACAAGTCACATATATCTCACCAGAACCGTGCCATGGTACGGACAACAAACACTGTTGTGTTGTAGAACAAGACCATTTTTGGTTGCTCTCGAAAATGTCCGGTTCCTAGCTCTTGGAAACTTGTAGAGTTTGCAGAACGTTGTCACAGGGGAATGTGGGACCGACGATCTATCACATTATCAACTTTACAAAAAACTAATATCACTTATAACAACAACATTGCTCCCATTGGATAATAGATTTCGTTGCACGTTTGCCATTAACGCTAATTACGTGAAACTAGTTTGTTTGTGCATTTAGTGGCCAAGTAATAGGCCTATCGACCTCGGTCCCCGCAACAACTGACTCGAGATTGGTGCAATACGCATCGCTATTTGTACGACAAAGGTGCACCAAGTGTCATCTTGGAACTTTAATGTCCTACCACAGATAGAGTTACTGGTACTTTCTTCTGGTCTCAGCCCCCACCTCTCCCCAGAAAAAAATGTGTAAACACAGATATGATGATATCAATAATATAAAATAAACAAAATATCAGTCTATCTACGTCGGTGTATTTTGGCGGTTGTGTGTGTGCGCGCGCGTATATATATATATATACCCACACGCACACAGGCACACGCGCACACGCGCACGCACGCACACACACACACACACACACACACACACACACCAATATTCAAGTTTACTAATAACACGTGCAGTTGCAATAGTGTATGCTACAGAAAGAGGCAAATACCGACGATTGGTCAACCCCAATAAGACACATATATGATAATAATAACGTTGTAGCATCAAATACTGCAGTTGTAAAATAATGCAGTTCCGGCCCTTAATGCGCAAGTCTGGAAATAAAAGTTCCATGTGTAAGGAAATATTCTCCTCCGAAACAACAGTTATTTTAGCACCAAATATGTGTTTTGGCAGTTTGTAGAAAATATGTGCTGAATACAACTTACAACGTCTTAGTTGCCTAGCATAAATACATCATCCTTCTTCTCGATTAGATTCATAGTTTGGCAATCTTTTACTTTACGCTGCATAGGTACTCCCCTTGGTTGAAGCACTTAGGGTCATTAGGATTTTTTTATTACTTATTACGCTATTCAATGTGAATTTGTTGTACGTCATGCATGATAACTGGTGCAGTGTAGTACCTGGAATCATGTCTGGCCGAAGACGACGCCGATTTTGGGTTCAATTGAGACATTCAAATCCAAGAATGTCGTATAATTATCAACGCGACAAGAGTATGTTGAACCTATGTCAAAAGCACTACCGTATTGTTTTCAGTCTACGTTCAAGCCTCTACTGTTGTGTTTTTAATTGTGCAGGTTTCGAGTGTACTACACCGGATGATGTGCACTTGGCTAACTCGCATTGATTGTCCCGGCCTTTCATGCACCGTGGATGACTCACGAAGACAGGCACAACAATAATAGCATACTGACTTACGGAAAGCAAACACCGACACACTACCATGTGCATCGGCGTTCAACGTAACTGCTAATTCGTCTCTGTACATACACAAACTATGTGTCTATTTTTGTGCATGTTGTGTCTTTTGTGGTTTTACACGGCGTGCGAAAAGCTGGAACAGTCAGTCTAGTATATTCAGCGGCGGCCAGGTGCGTGGCAGTCGGTGTAGGACATTTGAAACTCTCCCACTTGGACCCACTACGGTAGTGGTGTGAACGATTCGCCAGGCACAAACTCATACGGTAAGACATCTTGTTGTATTTCTAACAGGTAGCTTTTAAGATGCCGAATGTAGTGTTGTTCCCAACCGTTATACATTTGATAGACGTACCAGAAGCAACGATTTGCGATCATTTGTAAAACATTGCATTTTATTGTGACGGTCACATGACCACTGTAACTGTAAACTGAGATTAAATCATACGAGGACTAATTCTAAAATATAAAACAATTACCAATAAAGTCCACATATTTGCTCACACAGGCACAAGCACACGCACATACACACGCACACACGCACACGGACGCACGCACACTATCGCCTACTGGTACAGCTTCTAGCCGTCCTCCCTGACCAGACTTTTATAGAACTATCGTTGAAATAAGATTTTCAGATCGATGTTTATTTGCCGTGTCGGTAAATATCATATGTGCACCTCGTCATCGACAGTTGAACAAACTAACTGTCAGCTCATGATGTCCAGATGGTTATGTCATCGAAACATGTTAAATATGTTTAATATACACGAAACAAGTTATATTATGAAAACAGTGCACGGAAAATTATGCAAAACAATTCGCAAATTGTTTGTTCGTTAAACATCAAATGACGGAGAGTTAATTCATGGTGACGGAGATCTATCGGCTATGTTATAATGACGGAGACTGCGCACGAAAGACAGAAAGTCGACATGTTTACGGGATTGCACCATTTTAAGACCAACATGTCCAAAACCAACCTTCCTCAGATAAACCATATTAGTAACCATACGTCATTATTAATATGTGTATTCCTAAGATGACTGCAACCGCTTGATTACTGAGATTGTTGATTACTGAGATTGTTGATTACTGAGATTGTTGATTACTGAGATTGTTGATTACTGAGATTGTTGATTACTGAGATTGTTGATTACTGAGATTGTTGATTACTGAGATTGTTGATTACTGAGAGCGTTGGGCCTGTATCAAAATAGTATGATGAAACATGTCATGCGGATTCAATGGTATGTTCGTTCAGAACTCAGTCTTTAATCCTACTGACTACAAAGAGAACCGTGGAGAGGAGTACTTCATGAAATCCAGCCTGATTAGCACCATGTCATGGCCATGCTAACATTAGCTTGGGCTATGTGTTATATGTTTGCATTGGCGTTCGAACGTGGTGAATATTAAGGGGGGGGGGGGGGGCTCAGGCTCTATAAAAAAAAACGATTTTCACACACCCCTTCAGGTTCGCCAAACATGACCTACGCTGAGGCTCTCCAAAAACCTCCAATTCCACCCCTAGTAGCTCACCATAACAACCCACCTCGAGGTTCTCCAAAAAACCCGATTTGCAGCCCCCTTGGCGATCGCCCAAATCCTCAAATTGCACCTCAAGATGCATTAACTTTCTCTAAATGTTGCGGGGCTAATCTTGTCTCCACCCCCCCCCACACACACACAAGGGACGGAACCAGTGCAGTTACTTTACCTTTGTCCATATGTTGGAAAGCAGTCAGAAAAATCGCCACGTATGACCTATTTCTTAGCGAGTGATCGAATCATTTATATAAGTTATAAATATTTATTTAATTCGCTAGGACAGGTATTCTACATCGGTCATTGATCTACTTTATGTATTTTAATATATTGTGAACTGCACTGAACAAATTTTGATCTGGGTTATATTAAATAACATATATTATTATTATAACGAGTCACACCAATGCGCCAGACGACTTGTGTCGAAAAAGATGAATTTATGTTCTTAAACATATTCACACTCTCACACACACATAGACGCAGAATATGGTTCCCCAGAATTCATCAAATAAATGACGTTTGTTACTGTGTTAATTTCAGCGAGCACTAAGACTTGTAAATAAATTTGAACGAAAGCCCTAGCGCTATTTCTGTTGACCAGTACGAGCTTTGGTTTGTTCCAGTAGACACGGCGCAACATGTCTCTCGACCAGCTTGGAGACAACATTGGCGTCTTTCTTTTGTCTCCATGCTAGTGGAGGGACATGCTGCGTGTGTCTACTGGAAGAAGTTGATCAATGCTCGTATTGATCAACAGAAATTGCGCAAGTGCTCGCTTACAATAACACATTGTTTGAGCAATACAACGATGGCACGATGTCATACAAAATACCGCGTATACAGTGTAGCTATGAAGACCGTGTCAGCGCACGCAAACCCGCTGCTCGAAATAACGCCCGTATTCAACACAGTCGGCCATGCATAACAACCTTTTCACCTGTCTAGAGAGACACACCGGGGTGACTGGTTCGACTGGTGACAGCTCTAGTTATCTGATCAAACACAATCGGTGAAGATCTCAGCTATGGTCTTTAAGCAGTCGACACGCACCTGCACACCAAATTCAACAACACTAACGAAAACAACATATTGTGATCATTGCTATGATAAAGCGGGAGCCCAAAGGTTTTATTTATGTAAACAACGGTAATATATTTGTGAAATCAACGTTTTTTGTTTTTATATTGAATTGTAATTATATTATTAATGTGTTTACGTCTTTACTCAGAGAATTCCACAACCGCGCTCCGTAGACACAGAGATGCATCGATCTCATTGTGGAATGAACGCGGAGCCGTTCTAAATCATGGTTAGCTCTCAACGAGTGCGACGTTTCCCGCCTAACAAATAGACGTTGAATGTTTGATGGTAAACAGCAGTAGTAAGCTTTATACATCAATAATAACGTTTTCATTTCTATAATGTCTAGACATTTTAAAACAGTAATTGTTGAAAAATGATTTGCATTTAAACTTGTGGCGAATAGGTAGCACTTTGGTATTATAACTTGATCAAAGCTCGTATTGATCAACAGAAATTGCGCAAGTGCTAGCTTACAATAACACATTGTTCGATCAATACAACGATGGAACGATGTCATACCAAATACCACGTATACAGTGTAGCAACGAAGACCGTGTCAGCGCACGCAAACCCGCTGCTCGAAATAACGCCCGTATTCAACACAGTCGGCCATGCATAACAACCTTTTCACCGGTCTAGAGGGACACATCGGGGTGACTGGTTCGGCGTAGCTCTATTTATCTGATCAAACACAATCGGTGAAGATACCAGGCGGCGCTCTCGATCTCAGCTATGGGCTTTAAGCAGCCGACACGCACCTGTACACCAAATTCAACAGCACTAACGAAAACAACACATTGTGATCATTGCTATAATAGAGCCGGAGGCGAGAGCTTTTATTTATGTAAACAACGGTAAAATGTTTGACTCCATGGATTGAAGGTACCACCCCCGACATCACAAACGGCTGTTGCTGCTTCGTCTGGGGTGGTGCATTATCCCGTAAACAACCTTTTGAAGTGGGCAAACAGTACAGTTATTTATGGGAACTGTTTCAAACGTTCTGCTGGTGTTTCCTGAGTACATAATGACGAACGACAGCAATCTTAGGTGGTTGTTCTCCTCGCCAGCAAACCCCGAAGGTTGAGAAAAAAGTACATTTATCTATGGGAACAACGCCAAGGCAAACTGGTGTTCCCACAGTTTCTTACCGAAACCGACAACAACATAGAACGGGTTTATTAGTTTAACGATGTTTCATAAACATAAATATAAGAGCGACCAATTAAAGTTAATGGATGGGGCCAATGAGTTTGTATGACTCTGGGCACAAATACACCAGGCCCTACACTGGTGGTGCGACCTCTGCTTCGTTTCACAAGATGCTCTGTCTCTATCTGTCTCTTCACATAGCCAATACAGTTTCCTTGTCTGTTCCAGATTTTGCGTAATAATCTTACTTCCTGCGTTTGGTTTCGTTGGATTCCGTACTTTATTAAACGGGATTACATCGTCTTCGTTTCAGCACATCGAGCTGAAGACCAGGTGCCCGTCGCTCCGTGGCTGACGACACGTCGTTTGCCATCGAGAGAACACACAAGAATGACGTCATCGACATATCTCGAAATAAGACGCCGCGTCTTGCAGACGGCTGTTTTTCTCATCGCTAGTCTCGTTATCGTCACGTTATACGTCACTTCCGAGTTGAAGTTTACTAAGCCTAAGCCAATACCTATGCCGGTGATCATAAAGGTGAACAAATACTGGAATATTACAAGCACAGTGCCAGTAAAGGTAGACAATACCTCGAATACTACAAGCACGGTGAAAGTAGACACACTTTCGATTATTACAAGCACGGTGCCGGTAAAGATATCCAAAACAACTAAACCCTCGACAACTAGGCCTACAAGCACGGTGCCGGTCACGGTAACCAAAGCCTCGAATGCTACATTCACGGTGCCGCGCCAATTTCGCAATGCAATGTCGAACGCCGACGTCGCCATCTTGAATCACATCCTGCGTCGATTCACAGAAGTGGCGGACAAGGCAAATGTGACGTACTTCATGTACTGGGGTACACTGATCGGCTCCTACCGCCACCACGGCCGTATGCCGTGGGACGATGAGGTAGACCTGATTATACCCACCGCGCAGAAGAAGCGAGTCATCGAGGCATTTGCGTCATTATTACCGACGTATGTCGTTAACAGGTCGGCGCTGTACCGCTGGAAATTTTACGCCGCCAACTCGACGTCGATCAGAGGATTCACGTGGAAGTTTCCCTTCCTCGACTTGTCGTTCTACCGAGAAAACGACGTGTCGCTGTGGGACGAGGACCCGGCCTATAGGCCCAGTAATACGTACCCCAAATCAGCCGTGTTCCCGCTGTGTCGGCGTCCGTTCTCCCAGCTCGTGCTCCCGGCGCCGCGAGACGCGAGTGTCTTCCTCAAACATGGACGCTTCGACATCGAGAAGTGCGTCTCGACCTGGTACAACCACAGCACGGAGTCCGTCAAATCCGACCTACTCACGCTCCCGTGTAGCAAACTTTACGACGACGTGCCGTTCGTATTCCGAACAAACACGACTCATGGAACGAATGAAACACTCAAAATCGGATATCGTGTTATCGATTGGAAATTGGTCTCCGGCTGCGCGAGTTAGGGCCATCTTCATGATTTACCTTCAAGATTTACCGATTCACCAGAACAATGGCACATGTCGTCAATGCAAAATCATGGTACAACACGAATTTGCGAAACAATGTCTGAGATACACCTTGCTATGTATAGTCAGTAATGCACATGATTTAGCAAAAACGGCTTATGCGGGTTTGCAATGTACATTAAACACCATTATTCGCACACGTACCAAGCGCTATTTAAACGCGGAAATAGCTACAGTTGCCATCATGAGCGAACAACGTACGAGACTACCTTTTTTGGTGCCTTTTTGCTTGAGTAGCCATAATCATGTATAATGTCATGTTGTAAGCCTGTTATCAGTCAGTGTGTTCACCGATCTATGCCTGTATTGCTGTACACCATTATATGCCTTTAATTATACTTGGGTGGCTCCAGTGAGAGCGGCATTTTAGCCTCTGGTCCCAGACCCACACTTCATAATTGCATTGTATTATTTGCATGGGTAGTTATTTGAGTGGGTACTAGTCCGACACCGCAACTTATTCCTAGGTGTTTATTGTACTTTACAGCATTAGCATATGCCAATAAATTTCTCTTATCTTAAACTTCTCTTATATGTGATTATTATATTTACATGTTTTACGTACTCATTTGTTGAGTAATATGTCTAAATAAAGTACATCTGTCTATCTGTCTATCTGTCTGTCCGTCTGCCCGTCTGCCCGTCTGCCCGTCTGTCTGTCCCTGTCTGTCTGTCTGTCTGTCTGTCTGTCTGTCTGTCTGTCTGTCTGTCTGTCTGTCATAACACCTGTTATCGGCCATAAAAGCACGAGGTTTTCTTTCATAGTAAAACATTCTTGTTTCAAACCCTTATGATGTTGCAGTCTTAGAGATTATCATGCAAATCAGCTTTGTGTTCATATGATTGCAACAACGTTGACAACATCAGGCTGTGCGCTAAATGAATTTGCAAAGAAGCAGCGAAGTCGGCAAATTGACCACTGAAGGCGGTCTGTAGGTTGTCCAGAACTCCGTCAAAGAGTGGGTTGGCATATTCGATAGGCGCATCGTCTTCGCCACAAAATTATCTGGTGAACTTGAAATGTAGAAAGTTCAGCATGAATGACAACTATGCACGGAAGACAACTTTATGTCGAAACTTCCACATAGACGAAGACACGTTTGTCTTCCCCGAAGCAGTATTTTCAACGTGTTCAAATGTCCGAAAAATGAGTTTCAGAACGCAAAGCTGAACTCGAAACTCAGTATCCTCCTACTGAGCGAGTGGTACGCCAATTCCATGGAGAAAACTCACAAGTCACATATATCTCACCAGAACCGTGCCATGGTACGGAAAACAAACACTGTTGTGTTGTAGAACAAGACCATTTTTGGTTGCTCTCGAAAATGTCCGGTTCCTAGCTCTTGGAAACCTGTAGAGTTTGCAGAACGTTGTCACAGGGGAATGTGGGACCGACGATCTATCACATTATCAACTTTACAAAAAACTAATATCACTTATAACAACAGCATTGCTCCCATTGGATAATAGATTTCGTTGCACGTTTGCAATTAACACTAATTACGTGAAACTAGTTTATTTGTGCATTTAGTGGCCAAGTAATAGGCCTATCGACCTCGGTCCCCGCAACAACTGACTCGAGATTGGTGCAATACGCATCGCTATTTGTACGACAAAGGTGCACCAAGTGTCATCTTGGAACTTTAATGTCCTACCACAGATAGAGTTACTGGTACTTTCCTCTGGTCTCAGCCCCCACCTCTCCTCAGAAGAAAATTTGTAAACACAGATATGATGATATCAATAATATAATATAAACAAAATATCAGTCTATCTACGTCGGTGTATTTTGGCGGTTGTGTGTGTGCGCGCGCGTATATATATATATATATATATATATATATACCCACACGCACACAGGCACACGCGCACACGCGCACGCACACACACACACACACACACACACACACACACACACACACACACACCAATATTCAAGTTTACTAATAACACGTGCAGTTGCAATAGTGTATGCTACAGAAAGAGGCAAATACCGACGATTGGTCAACCCCAGTAAGACACATATATGATAATAATAACGTTGTAACATCAAATACTGCAGTTGTAAAATAATGCAGTTCCGGCCCTTAATGCGCAAGTCTGGAAGTAAAAGTTCCATGTGTAAGGAAATATTCTCCTCCGAAACAACAGTTATTTTAGCACCAAATATGTGTTTTGGCAGTTTGTAGAAAATATGTGCTGAATACAACTTACAACGTCTTAGTTGCCTAGCATAAATACATCCACATACATCCTTCTTCTCGATTAGATTCATAGTTTGGCAATCTTTTACTTTACGCTGCATAGGTACTCCCCTTGGTTGAAGCACTTAGGGTCATTAGGATTTAACAAGACAAGATTTAACAAGATTGCCACCCAGAGAATTAACTCTAGGTGGCAGGTGGAAAAGGAAGCCCTTTGGCTTATCGAGAGTCCGACCCTTTTATCTAGGTATGTGTCGATTTTATTTTTAAACATATTCACGCTACTAGCACGCACACAATCAGCAGATAATCTGTTCCATTCATTTACAGTACTTTGTGAAAATGAGAACTTTCTTATGTCTAATCTACACTGCTCCTTTGTTAATGTATCTTTATGTCCGCTAGTTCTTCTATCTTTCTTAACTGAGAAAAAAATATTTCTATCAATATTTTCATAACCATTCATTATTTTAAACATTTCTATCTGATCTCCTCTCAATCTCCTGGTTTGTAGTGTTGTTAAGCCGCATTTTTAGGCGTATTTCATAACTAAGATCCCTCAATTTTGGTATCATTTTAGTTGCTCTCCTCTGTACTCTTTCTAGCTTATCTATGTCCTTCCTGCGATATGGCCTCCACGCTTGAATACAACCTAGTTTGGGCCATTTAAGTAAAATATTACTAATATTGTTGTAGAATAGGGCAGACTATTCCCATAGTGAACTTCTATTTCCGGACATGCGCATTTAAGGGCCGGAAGTGCATTATTTAACAACTGCGGTATGTATTTTAGGCTACAGCGTCGACAAATTTGATAAATAAGCTATGTGTAATTGAAATTGTCATTAAAGATAACTCCTATATTTCGTGCTGAAACTGCATGTAACGTACTGACTAAGAATAAATGTAGGAAACTACCTTTTGCCTTTTCACGCTGCGTCAGTATGCCAATAAGAAGAAACACCGTTTTATTAGCATTTATCGTTAATCTACTCTCGGTGTTCCAATAGAAAATGTAAGTTGATTTAATGAGCAATTAGTATTACGAGTAACAGAGTATACATCTATTATCATCTGCATAGAGGTGGTTACTTAAATTATGACAGTTCATAACTGAGCTCATTGATATGGTGTAAGGAGTAAAAATAATTGGTCTAAAGACAGACATTTGAAGAACACCACATGAAACAGGGAGTACTGGTGAAAGACAATCCCAAATCTTCACTGTCACATACACCTAAGGACAAACGATTAATGAGAATGGCGTGATCAGTTGTACCAAAGGTATGCGCTGTTACTTTACCTTTATTCATATTTAAAGTAACATCATTATGAACTTTTAATACGGCAGTTTCCGTCGAATGAAGCTGTTTGCATGTAGATTGTAATTCATTACACAAACCATTTGATTTAAAGTGAGATCCAAGGCGTTTTGCTACAATTTTTTTTAAATATTTTGGAAATGAAACGGCCTACTCACTATGCTGTTCAGAGGAGTCGAATCCTGGACACTGGCCGAAAATGTGTTAGGAAGCTGTATGGCTAGCATATGAGGCATGAACTAGATGATCATCACTCTTGTTCTATTCGGTCTTCATTGGTTGCCTGTTCGTCAATATATTGAATTTAAGATTCTGTTGTTGGTTTATCGCACAGTACACCATCTAGCCCCTGCATATCTTTCAGCATTAAACGGGTGTTGGTATTGATGTGGCTATGATGATGATGGTGGTGGTTATACTTATGATGATGATAATTATGATGATGGTGTTGTTGTTGAACATGATGATGACGATGTTAGTAATGATGATGAAGACAGTGACAATGAGGATCATAAATGACTATGATGATCCAGGAGGACGATGAAGACAATGACAATGAAGGCGTCCTCTTAATGATGAGGATTGTGTTTATCATGATTATGATGACAATGACGATGATGATTATGATGCGAATGACAAAGAAGATGTCGAAGATGATGACGATGACGGTTATAATTATCACGATGATGAGTACAGCGACAATGACATCCTTAATCTCCTCTTTCTCCTCTCATCGTCATCCTCGTGTTCACCCTTATAACGGCTAGCCGTGCTGGCACCCAGTCGACGTTCACCCTTACAACGGCTAGCCGTGCTGGCACCCAGTCGACGTTCACCCTTATAACGGCTAGCCGTGCTGGCACCCAGTCGACGTTCACCCTTACAACGGCTAGCCGTGCTGGCACCCAGCCGACGTTCACTAAAATATGTACTTAAGAAGGATTCACAAAACGAGTCAGCCGCTTGTCTTCTGGGAGAACACATGGAACTCCGTTCACAAAACCTCCAAGGTAGCGCAGTAACTACATGTCAGCAAACAATAGGACCGAATCAGACATTAAAAGGGGCACCTCACCAAATGAAAGGAGTAATCTACAATGAATAATGGGATTATTTAAAAACAATTAAGGATTATTTAAGCTTATTTACAGTTGACGTACCTGATCATTATTTGATAAAATTAAGGGGTCATCGCAAATAACTTAGGGGAAATCTCAAAATGCAAAGTTAATGAGTGATACCATAATATTACTAGAAAATAAAGGGTAATCTCAAAATAATAAAATACGGATCAGCTGAAACAATTAAGGGGTAATCTCAATCAACTAATAGGTTAATCTAAGCGATAACGGGAACCTACATTTTTTTTAATATGAATAAAATTAAGGATTTAGATCAAACACAATTTACAGAATACTTTTTAAAAGGAGACATTAGGAGGTACTTTAATAATGCTGATCATATCAACGCATTGTGGGGTCATCAAAATATGGTCGTCTTATCGAAACAAAATTAATTAAATTATGGGATCATCTCGTAAAAAGAACATGTCTTCTCAAAACGCCAAGAATTGTTACAAAATATGTAAGAAGTCATTAACAAATTAACGAGCTGATTGTCTCAACAAATTGAGGGGGCCATCTAAAAAACTTAAGGGAACTTCTTAACAAAGTTAAGGAATTATATTAAAAATGTACCTACATGTAGTTATTAACAATGACATTAAGGGCTCTTCTCATAAAACAAGGTCTTCTAAAAAAAGGTAAGCCGTTATTTCAAACACAAAAATTTGTAATTAAAAAGAACTAAATTCTGATGCTCTTTACAGTGTGATATGACCGCCGAATGTTCCATATATATCAAGTAATTGTCAACGACATTTTGAACAGGTGTTCCATTTGATGCGAATGGATGTGCCCGAAGTTCGTGTGTGATTTCTTGTCTAGAAATTTGCGCTGACCGCAGAATGCCAATTCCCTGTAATTGGTCCGCAATTGCTGCAAACTAGCAATTGTCATTGGGGGTCGGATCAAAACGTACTGTGAACCCAGTTGACTGAAATAAAGCCAGTCCATTTTCACTGCTATACGGAATGTGTAGAATTTGCTCTGTATGTTGTTCTGTACAGTGGGTCACTTCGCTCGTCTTTCTTTCTTTCTTTCTTTCTTTCTTTCTTTCTTTCTTTCTTTCTTTCTTTCTTTCTGTCTGTCTGTCTTTCTTTTTGTCTTTCTTTCTAAGTCACGCCCACAATAAACCATTTTAGCTACCGCTCCGTGACTCTGTGGCCGGGTGAATATAAGCTTATATCTTTATAAGCGAGAAATACGCTTAATTACCTTGCCTTTTAAGACATGATACATTTTGGCACTTTGTGGCGACAGTCTTTGTCACAAAGTGGTTTGAGTAGAATTAGTCTGGCTTAAAAATTAAAGGGTTAACCAATAAAATGGTGCTGCCATCCCTCGGGTGCTTGAATGTAAAAGTTACACTAGGGCCATCTTGAGACCGACGCGCAAATCATATTATCAGCTGGCTAACAGATTCTATTTGATTAGTTATTATACTGATTTTACACCTAGGAATGTCAAATTTAGTATGAGTAACTAACTGATAATGTGTTATTATTGTAAGTTACTTTTAGTGACATTAGAAGAAGTTAGTAGCGTGAATTAGGAAGCTTGTTGGACGCGCAGGGCGGGTGTGAATGACTGTTTCACACCTCATGTCTGAATGGAATATTTTTTTAACTAAAATAATGTATTAAGTTGTAAACATTAAGACATGTTATTTTTATCGTTACTACCGTCTCGATTCAGGGATTCTGATGATGTGATATTAAATTGAGATGTAACTGAGGTAATTTGAGGATTTTCAGGAGGTGGTGATTGTGTGTCTACTATGCAATAACGTTTATTTTAAACCTAACGAGTTGAACAGAGTCACTCACTGGGGGGAGGGGAGGGGCAATGTCCTAAAAGGGCACGTCTAACGGGCAAAGAAGGCAGTTTACTGATACATTAATGATTATGTACATAACCCTTAGGCATGCATGAAAGCTTAATATAATGTGTCATTATCTTTGTATCCACATAGTTGTGGGGCCTATACAGTGACGAGTGACGACTATATACACATATACCCTAGAAACATGTTTTATTACAACCAATACATGCAGTAGTCATAGAAACATGAGACGTATCCTGCAAGTCAGAACGTTTGACAGTTGTCAAAATTTTACTAGACGAGTCCCGTTTCGCGGGTGAATTCCCTAACTAATTCACGCTGTCGGTAGATGTCCCAGTTTGGAGCCCCGTCTATTCTTGTCCAAGAATTTGGCGACAGCGGGTCGAGGGTCATTGTAGGCGGTGCTCACACCATTCAGTGCCGCCGTGAGTCGGGCGTTTTTCAAGTCCGCACTCATATTGGTACGGTGATTATCGACCACGAGGTTGTGGTGGCTCATGACTCTTTCGATCTGCATAGAGTGTGGACTCATGCAAGCCAGAGATGCCAACACCTTCTGAAGTGAACCTGTTGTGACTGGCAGAAGTTGGCGCAGTCTGACAGTCAACTTACAACCGAGATGACATTCATCACCAGGCAGGAATGGCACATCCATCATGTGTTCCCGCTGCTCGGCTGCCCCGTCCACCAAAGTAGGTGCCTCATCTCAGAAAAGGCGCCCGACGACGCGCACACCATGCTCAGCGAATGATCACAGACTGCGTGACATCACTAACTCATTCATGTCTTTGATGACGTCCTCCTGCTCAGGGTGCAAACGTTCAGACAGGTATTCGTGCCATGCTTGCACGGCCTCCAACCTGATTGCTCCTCCATCACGGCGGTTTGTACAAATGAACCGGTGATTACACTTACGTTGTGTTGGGGCCTCTTTTGTGTTATCGGTTGGAGAACTCACTTTCTTCTTCCCGGGAATGATCAATCCCTCAATAGGTTCAACTTCTTGATTGCCGCAGTCACAGTGAGAAGATCAAATTGCAATTTCTTCTGGAGTGCTTCACATATCTTCAGGATATCTAACTACTATAAACATTTGCTTATAGTAGTTGGGCCCCTGTAGTGTAGGTCGCTAGATGCAGGTGTAAATGAAACAAATTCCACGTCTGCACCATTTTCGCGCATAGCGGCCAACAAATGAGCTGACGCCAAACAAGCCAGAGATCGCATCGGCCACGATCGGGCGGAGGCCGTTTCGAGCAGACAGTCGTTGTATACATCGACGACCATTCGAAGTAGTAACGCATACACAGTTTTGTTGTTGTTGTAAGCAGTGAGTGGACGTAGCCATGGGTGCGATGTTGCGTTTTATTCCCAGGCTTTGTCCATGTTTATCTTGTCTGTTGCTGCTATGTGCGGTTCAGAGGACATGCGGTCAATTATTCCTTCCAGCCTGTCATTGCAGTCCGCTCTGACGCCGCTTGCGATTGCTATAGTGCCATGTTTAGAAGTTTTCATTGCCATCTCCTCATACTCCTGACGTGTTGTGCATAGAATGTGAGCCCGCGTTCGGCCACATTTCTTTGCTGAAATTGAGCGAAGCTCCGGGAATTTGCTGACAATAGCTGCAATAGTTAGAGGAATTCCTTTGTACATCGGTGCGCGGGAACTTGACGGATTTTGGCCTGAAGTTGGCTTTTCAATTTCCTGACCAGGTGTAGGGTGATGATCTTTCTCGTCGGGTATATCGTCAGGTGTGATGGCAGTGGACGTATCATGGCTGCTTGATGATGTGGCACTCGGGCGAGAGCACGACGAAGGCAGTATCTGTATAACTGGTGGTACATCTTTGTCTTTGCGATTGTCATCAGAAGTGATGGCAGTGGACGGATCATGGCTGCATGATGGACTGGCAGTCGGGCGAGAGCTCGACGAAGGCTGTATCTCTATGACCGGTGGTACATTTTTGTGGGTGTCATCAGCACTGGCGTAACGAGGGGGGTGCGATAGAGGCAATTCCCCCCAGCGGCACTTTTTTGGGGGCGGCACTTTAGGGGGATTGTTTTTCTTATACACAATTCATACATATTTATACGTTGTGGTCCACGTGAATTCTGAACACATCGCTGTTATACTACATACATATTGAAGTAGTCATGCTTGAATATATCAAATGTAACTCAGTTGACACTAGCCAATACTGGTGTACGTAACGCACAGCGGCCGTGCGTGAGGTCAACGGCGATGCGGAGGAGCAGCTAGATGAGAACATCTTCCACGACGCAATTACCTGGCCCCGAAATGTCCCAGATGAGCTACGGCTAGAGTTGGTTCGGAGGGGGCCTCTTGGCCTCCAGAACAAAGACGGGCCCTTCCCAGCCAACCCAGAGAAGAACAGGAGCAGATGGTTGTACAAGGCGCTAAGCAACGGGAGCAGCTTTTCCGTTCATGGTTCATGCATTCGCCCTCCTTAGGTTGTGTGCAATGCTTCTGTTGTCGTTTGTTCGGCACCGGAACAAGCAGCTTTGGAAGATCATCTAGATTCAATAACTGGATGAAGCTCAATTCTCGTATCGGCGCCCAGGAGGAGACACCGGGTCACGAGGAAGCCCGCATGCTGTGGACCGAGCTCCGCAAGCGCCTGGCGATAGGAGCAACAATTGACAGCGCAAGCCAAGAAGAGGTTAACCATGTTGCGGCCAGGTGGCGGGAGATACTGAACCGTATTCTGGACTGCATTCGCATCTTCTGCAGACAAAACCTCGCATTCCGAGGCCACCGAGAGAGTCTCTCATCCGCCAAAAACAAGCAACACGTCTCGGGAAAGACCGTCAACAGGACTTGCGAGACTTGATGGAGCTCGAGACATAATGCCGTGGATGCAGTTGCGTCCAGTCTGGAGTTTATCACCGATGCATTTATCACCGCCATCCTCCTGTCATGTGTGATGTCTTACACATTTATTGCCTACCTGGCTTTCTGGCGTCCAATCCTGAGAGAGATCAATAATGTTCAGATATTCCTCCAAAAGCCTGTGCTCGGGCTGGACAGTTGCGCGACCAAACTGGGGGCTCTTGTTGTTCTATTCTGCGAAGAGGAACGCGAAAACGTCGTTGAAGAGGCAAAGGCGAAGGCCACCGCGTTCTTCGAGGAAATGGGGATAGCAACAGAAAGAAGGGAGCGGAGGAGAAGATGAATGGCGGGAGAAAAGGCTGAGGAAGCCGGCTTGTCACTACCTTAATCTCCTTAAATGGGTAGTGAAATGGGTTACACGAGACATCATTCCCGAACCTGCGCGTGTGTCTTAGGACTTTGATCACTATGTGCGTGAGCGTGGCCTCGTGTGAGATATGCTTCGACGCCCTCCGTGTGCTGTCTTATTGCTGTATACGTTCGTTCTTCACGTGGCGCCTTCGACGCCCTCCGTGTGCTGTCTTACTGCTGCATACGTTCGTTCATCACGTGACGCCTTCGAAGCGCTCCGTGTGCTGTCGTACCGCCGCCTACATTCGCTCTCCACGTGACGCCTTCGAAGCCCTCCGTGTGCCGTCGTACCGCCGCCTACATTCGTTCTCCACGTGACGCCTTCGAAGCCCTCCGTGTGCTGTCTTACTGCTGCATATGTTCGTTAATCACGTCACGCCTTCGAAGCCCTCCGTGTGCCGTCGTACCGCAGCCTACATTCGTTCTTTCTACGCCCACCTTATGCCGTCGTATTTCCGCTTACGTTCGTTCTTCACGTGACGCTTTCGACACCCGCCATATTCCGTCGTGCTGCCATATACATCCGTTTCTTCACGTTGTACAAGTCATCGCAGCCTGACTAGGTGTCCTCCCTACTTCGTTCAGGATTCTCCCTAGACACGATTGGCGAAGACTGACTCACATTAAACACAGCAGAAGTCCAGATTTGACCTATTGCATTGGCTTTTATTGTACAATGTACAACAGCATAACATGTAGCAACCAGAAAGAGACGACTCAATCTCTATAGTTCTGTCTGCTTTTATACGTTCTACCGACATTAATCTACATCCCACGTATGGGACCTTAATGAACAATCAACACTTTACAGGACGAGCAATAATCTCCTGCGATAAAATAGGTGTATCATTATCTGATTTCGGGGCGTCGGAAGTCTTATATATAATCTACACTGCGCCTTTACTAATGTAACTTCATGTCCTCTAGTCCTCCTATCTTTCTTAACTGAGAACAAATATTTCTGTCAATATTTTCATAACCATTCAATATTTTAATCACTTCTATTTGATCTCCTTTCAGTCTCCTGGTCTGTAGTGTGGTTAAACCAGATTCTTTTAGGCGTATTTCGTAACTAAGATCCCTCAGTTTTTGTATCATTTTTAGTTGCTCTCCTCTGTATTCTTTCTAGCATATATGTGTCCTTCCTGCAATATGGCCTCCACGCTTGAATACAATATTCTAAATGAGGCCTAACTATTGTTTTGTACAGCGGTATTGTTAGCTCTTTTCCTTATACATTATATTTCGCTTAATTAATCCACCTATTTGATTTCCCTTTGAAGCGGCAATACCGCACTGCTCTGATACCTTCATACCAGCACATAACCCTAAGTCCTTTTCTTTTACAAAAGTACTTAGTACAGAACTCCCCATTGTATATTGTACATCTTCGTTCCCATGTCATGTATGTAGGCATTTACATTTCCCAAAATTAAACAACATTTGCCATTTTTCAGACCATTTGATCAACTTGTCAAGATCGTTTTGTAAATGATGTCTATCTTCATTACTTTTAATACTTCTAAACACGTTTGTATCATCCATAAATTTAAACTCCTTGCTTGTTATATCATCGTCCAAATCGTTGATATATATTAAATATAATATAGGTCCCAGTATTGATCCTTTTGACGTGTGTGGAAATTCTAAGCGCCACTACTTTCACAACTATTTTATACAGATCTGGGACTCGGGCATCGTTCCTGGAGACTGGAAAGACGGTGCTGTTCTCTGTATCTCAACGAAAGGAAACCTGACTGAATGTGACAACTGGAGAGGTCTGACATTGCTGTCAGTACCAGGGAAAGTCTACTGCCAGATGATACTGAACCGAATGCGAGATGTGGTAGTTGGTGAACTGCGTGAGGAACAAGCAGGCTTTAGGCCCAAACGCTCTTGTGCTGAGCATATATTCACACACAGACGCATTTTTTTTGAAATGTCAAGGGAAATAATAATATTATATTTAATCTATTATAGCGCCAGATTAAAAAAATTTCGTGGCGCATGCTTCCATTCGACGTAAAACAGCAGCGTAAGCGGTTGTACTGAGACCAAAGTGGAGTAGAGTTGTAAATCATCAGCGTAGTGTTGGTAGCAAAGGCCATGGTTTCTGATGATATCACCAATTAGTTGCACATACAACGAGAAGAGCAGTGGGCCTAGGACGGACCTTTGCGGAACACCAGACGTCAGAGGAGTTGTACCCGAAAATGTGTCGCCAATTACGACGCGCTGAATCCGTCCCTGTCGGTACCAGATCAACTAGTGTAAGGTGTGTGTCGATTTTATTTTTAAACATATTCACGCTACTAGCACACACACACAATCAGCATATAATCTATTCCATTTATTTACAGTCCTTTGTGAAAATGAGAACTTTCTTATATTTAATCTACACTGGTCCTTTACTAATGTAACTTCATGTCCTCTAGTCCTTCTATCTTTCTTAACTGAGAACAAAATATTACTATCAATATTTTCGTAACCATTCAATATTTTAAACACTTCTATCTGATCTCCTCTCAATCTCCTTGTCTCTATTATTGTTAAACAACATTCTTTTAGGCGTATATCGTAACTAAGATCCCTCAGAGTTGTTGTCATTTTAATCGCTCCCCTCTTTAATCTTTGTAGCATATCTATATTCTTCTTGCGACATGGCACTTGTATATAATATTCTAAACGAGGCCTAACTATTGTTTTGTACAGCGGTATTATTAATTCTTCCTCTAATGACAATTCTAAGCACCACCAAACGACAGCTAGCATCAATGGTGTAGTCTTGATCGTATGCCGGTACCTGGGTAGGGAGTTATTGGATTGAGTTCGTCTTGCATAACCACCTATGCCGAGCTAGTGTCGTGTTGCAGCGCATGATAGTCGACAGCTAGCATCAATGGTGTAGTCTTGATCGCATGCCGGTACCTGGGTAGGGAGTTATTGGATTGAGTTCGTCTTGCATAACCACCTATGTCGAGCTAGTGTCGTGTTGCTGCGCATGACAGTCGACAGCTAGTGAGCGTAGAATAACGAAAAAGAAGACCGAAGTACGAATGGAGTTTACACGACGTTTGTGCATTACAAAGCCGTCTTTCGGGCATATGTTTGGCTTGTGATTTCAGTCCATGTTGTACGCCTGTCCTGTAGTAAACATCGCATGCTTGACGTCTGGTATTGGGTTTTGTGTAACAGGTGATCTAAGCTACGTATATATTGGTGCAAAGTGCGATTTCTACAATCAGTCGCACAAGAAAATGATAACATGGAAAGGACACACTGAAAGGTTGGCAACTGCGTCATCGTTGTTGTAGAACAACATATGTTTGTACTATGTTTCATATATTGCGTCATGGTTGTTGTAGAACAACATATGTTTGTACTATGTTTCATATATTGCGTCATGGTTGTTGTAGAACAACATATGTTTGTATTATGTTTCATATATTGCGTCATGGTTGTTATAGAACAGCAGGTGTTTGTACTGTGTTTCATATATTGCTTTTGGGTACAACAACTTGTAGACCATGTTACTGTCAACTCATCTACTTATGTACGCATACAAGACAAGGTGAGGTTACTATGTATGAAAGTTTGTTTAAAATCGTATACATTTGTAGATATCCGGGCCATGGAGGACAGGAATGTTATAGTTGTGTTGATTTCTGGACATGTACTGTATGAGTAATCGATTTGTTCTGCCACTGTCGTAATAATAATATTGTACAATTGTAATTACATTATTAGACACATGTACTAATTAAGTCCTCTTGTTCAGGCGTCACCACGCTATTGTGAAGAAGAACTACTAGGCACACAATCACTAATGGTCCAGATCACAAAAGTGCTAGATTATACAACAATTACCATGTAGACAATGATGATACAACAATTACCATGTAGACAATGATGATACAACAATTACCATGTAGACAATGATGATACAACAATTACCATGTAGACAATGATGATACAACAATTACCATGTAGACAATGATGATACAACAATTACCATGTAGACAATGATGATACAACAATTACCATGTAGACAATGATGATACAACAATTACCATGTAGACAATTATGATACAACAATTACCATGTAGACAATGATGGTACAACAATTACCATGTAGACAATGATGATACAACAATTACCATGTAGACAATGATGATACAACAATTACCATGTAGACAATGATGATACAACAATTACCGTGTAGACAATAATGTGGCCATAAAATACAAATTACGATTTTTATATTGCAAGCGCATTAATTAATTATAAGTTAGATATCGCGCATAATAATAATACTAATAATAAGATAACTTCTATTGCGCCTAAATCCTTGGAAACCAAGCTCAGAGGCGCATCAAAACAAAAGGGTTGGTCAATCTCAAAGTCCATAAGTAGTTTTCCAGTTGTCAACAGATGGGTCAAGGCGCTAGGGAGCTAAGGTGGATAAGCAAGGTTGTAAAGATACGTTTTTAAATGACGACGGAATTTTGTAATATTTTCAACTGATCTAACACTAAGAGGAAGCATATTCCAAAGAGTTGGTGCAGCAACAGAAAAAACCCTAGTTCCAATGTTAGTGTTGACTCTAGGAACAAAAAGTAGGTCAGAACTAGATGATCGAAGCTGGATACTCTTATTATTATTATTGCCACCCGGAGTGTATTGCACTGGATATCAACATCACAGAATATCTTCTTAAACATAATAAGAGCCGGCGTTGTGCGTGTATCACATAAATAACGTCATATATATGCTTTGCCTTTTGAAAGCTTCGTCATTATGTGCGCCACCTTGGAATACCAACTTCCGCCGTTTGCGCATGGCTATCTATGAATCTGCATCGATCGGTATAATTATAATAGATTTGTAATATTATGTACGCATTTGAACAAGTTTGATGCACCATAACATGTAACATAACGTGTAACATAACGTGTAACATAACGTGTAACATAACGTGTAACATAGCGTGTAACATAGCATGTAACATAACATGTAACATAACGTGTAACATAACGTGTAACATAACGTGTAACATAACGTGTAACATAACGTGTAACATAACATGTAACATAACATGTAACATAACATGTAACATAACATATGACATAACATGTAACATAACATGTAACATAACTTGTAACCTAACATGTACCATAACATGTAACCTAACATGTAACATAACATGAACATAACATGTACCATAACATGTAACATAACATGTAACATAACATGTAACATAACATGTACCATAACATGTAACATAACATGTAAGCAAAGTTGTTATAACATTGTATCACATAAATAAAACCAAATAAAGACACGGTATGAAGGCAGGTAAACTTTCTATTTTTGTTGCACTTTGATGTGCGCCAATACTGATAGGATTACATCTCGTGGCATGGATGACCACACCGGCTTGGAATGCCGGAGCTTATGGGCCGATATAATTCCACTCCTTGAAGCCACAAACCAACGCGAGTCGGTCAGCTGTAACCAACGCAGGTCATGACATTTCCTTCCAAAGAATTGTTTAGGACCAACCGAGGTTGATGTCCCGAGCTTAAGATTAGTATAGTTGTGCGCGTGTACGCGCATGCATGCTTGCTCGTTTGCACAACATACTAGGAAAGCTGTTTTACCTGTTACGAATAGTAGACTTTGACAGCACTCTCATTTATTTCTGCGGATTATTTTTATCAAGTCAGAATTAGTCGTTGGGACACCGCGAGGTGGCGTCCTCCTGCACTTGAAGTGGACATTTCTTACAGACATCAGAAACAATGGTGTGAACTGTTAATTTATTTCACGATATCAATCTTGGCTGCACAAGAGCACAATTTGGACTAACATTGTGACATATCCGTGTTAAAAGTCAAACTAAATTAGTATTCGTTCACGTATGCTATAGTGGTAAATAGGTCTGTGTTGCGCCTTGGATAGGACTAGTTTCGAGTTGTACGTGCAGAAGAGCCACCAATCTAGAGAGCCATCAGACCACCGTCAACAAACAGTGTAGTGCCGTTGATCATGTCTGCCTTGTCACTCAACACGTACAACACGGCGTGGACGACGTCCTCCACTTCTGCAAACATACAAACACACAAACAAACAAACAAACAAACACACAAACAAACAAACACATATGTGTACATTTTCGATTCAGGTGTGTGTGTGTATGTGCGCGTGTGTTCGTACGTACGTGCGTGTGTGTGTGCGTGCATGTATGAGTGTGCCTGTGTACAATCTACTAAGACAGATCAATGTGTTTTATTAACTGTTATAAATAATCGAATATATCTCTAATTTGAGCGTATGCAGCTAATTCGCAACGCAGCACGCACACATACACGCACGCCACAGACACACGCACCACAGACACCACATACAGGCGCGCGCACGCACGAACGCACACAAGCACACACGCACACACACACACACACACACACACACACACACACACACACACACACACACACACACACACACACACACACACACACACACACACACAAGTGACCTTAATTTAAGGACACCAGCTAAACAAACTGTTTTCCGTAACTGTTCGCAACAAAAATTGCCATGACAAACTGGTGTTATGGTCCAGATTCACTTTTCAAAAGCATATTCATTGCTAACATGCTGCAGCGCAGTGCAATACCAAAACATTGTATTTACCTGCAAACTTTCCTTGTGGCGTTCTTGCCACCATCGGGGCACTTTTCACTGGGTCAGCCCAAGATGTCGTCCCCATGCGGGTCCGCACAACCGTGGGGTTTACACTGTTCACCCGAATCTGGAAATTTTTATATTCAAGATTATACTACATATTTATCTTGCTTGCAAAATAACATCTTGCCCTCCGCCCGCATTTCACAACAATTGTATGCTCGCCCCGTGAGCGTGCGTGCGTGAATGTGTGGGTGGGTGTGTTTGTGCGTGTGGGTTTTGTGTGTGCAACGGCGGATCCAGAGAGGGTAGTCTGGGGGGGGGGGCACAAACCTCCAGTGGCGGCCGAACCAAATGGTTTTTAAAATGTGTCGCTACCACGCCGCCGTAACCATTGTCTCGTCTCGACTGGTTACATCGAAATGGGGGGGGGAGGGTGCTATTTGAAATTTGTGACCGCCCCGTAACTTCAGCTTATTGTAACCTTAACGCGGGGGCACATATCCAAGGATGTGTGTGTGGGGGGGGGAGGTGTGGGTGCGTGCGTGTGTGTGTGTGAGTGTGTGTGTGTGTGTGTGTGTGTGTGTGTGTGTGTGTGTGTGTGTGTGTGTGTGTGTGTGTGTGTGTGTGTGTGTGTGTGTGTGTGTGTGTGTGTGTGTGTGTGTGTGTGTGTGTGTGTGTGTGTGTGTGTGTGTGTGTGTGTGTGTGTGTGTGTGTGTGTGTGTGTGCACCACTAGCAATGACGTCACAGACTTACCTGATGTGGACCGAGCTCCAAGGCCATCACCCTAGTGACCTGGTCTAGCGCCCCTTTAGACGCGGCATACGACAAGTGGTCCTTAAGAGCTATTTCAGAAGCAATCGACGAAATGTTCATTACAGCTCCTCCCTTGCCTCGCTCGACCATTCCCTTCGCCACCACCTGAACACGCAAACGACGACTAAATATACTATGTATACACGAGCGATTTTTTGTGTCGCACGATAACGCATATATCAATTAAAATGGCAACATGTACATTAAACAGTCATGGTATTAGTGTAGCAGTTCCTCCTTTAGTGTTTGTGTGCTTTCAATATGTGCAAGCATGCGTGTGTGTAGGAAATAGAATGAGTCGCACCTGTGACACGTTTATAACGGCCTTGACGTTGACATCAACAAATCTGAAATAAATGCAAAGACAGTTTAAACTGAACACAACAAAGGATAACCACAGACAAACAAATGTTTGTCTTTCCTACGTGTGATGCCACTGTTCTTTCAGCACCTTGTCGAACCATTTTTTTTACGATACATTTGGCGTGTTTTGTGCAAGTAGTGTATATGACGCACACATTTCAATAGGTCGTCCCGGTATTGCCTCATCGGATGCAGGTAAACTCTATTCACCAAGCAAGATCTTTTATTGACATGACATATTGAAAGGAGGCAGTCTCTTCCTATCTTTTCACTAATATAATGTTCTAAAAAATAATACTAAATATGTTCATGGTATATTGTCTACAGATTGTATATTCAATAAGTCAGTAACAACGTCCGCAATTTGGAAGATACGACGACGTTCAAATGGTAAAACAAAATATAATTTCACTCCAAGCTTAACTGTCAATACTGCTGCGTCTGGTGGTACCTTTGATATTCAGCGATTTACTATTTTCCCACGTTAAACACAGCAGACTGCCTGTTACAAATTAGTACGCTGGCTAATTCATGGTAGATGTAAACTACACCAGTCGGTGAACTTTTCAACACATCTGGTATGTGGCAATAAAGACATTATCAACAAAACAAAAATGGCAAATGAGTTTAATATATTTAGAAATTAGTTGCTTAGTAGAGGGCAACAATCAATTGGAATAGGTATGACAGTTAACAAGCCAAACTTTCAATGTAACAGCATTTATACAAATTTATAAATTGTTTGTAACAAGTGTGGATTTCTACCAGGAAGATGTGCCATGTTGGTAACTGAAAACATGTTTATACTTGTTCATTTCGGTTTCTTCGACCTCCAAGAAAGGGGCGTGATCTCCAATGGCGGCGTTGTTCACCAGCAGATCGACTGGTCCTATTTGTTCGACGGCTGTCCTCGTGGCTGCCCAGTCGGCCAAGTCGACACAAACCGTGTGAATCGCTGGATTCTGAAACAACACTAACACACTTAATGCGTAACTTAGTGTGCCTGCTCCATGTGCTCATGTAAGTATTTACATGCATGCATGAATAACAGGTATCACTGACAATTTTCTTTAGTGTATTTGCAAATAATGTTATGAAGTTCTTAACACTAAAATAAATATGTTAAAAACATACTGCCAGCCAAGCTGCGTTTAAGGAGAGGTCTCATGTAAAGTTCACTAAATGTTTCTCGCGTTGGTTCAAATCACCACCCACCCCACCAATACGTCATGAGGACTAGCGATTTTGAACGATCCAAAACGTGGCTTAATGCTTCCCAGAGAAGTCGAACGGGTGTTCGCTTGAACAAGACTGCCAGTCAACGATGTGTAAAGCGCAAGAACAAGACTGCCAGTCAGCGATGTGTAAAGCGCAAGAACAAGACTGCCAGTCAGCGATGTGTAAAGCGCAAGAACAAGACTGCCAGTCAGCGATGTGTAAAGCGCTATCAGCATTCCAAAGGACTGGGTTCCACTTACTTTTACCTAACTTTAAGATAAATTGCTCGATTAATCTAAGAAAACAAAAATGACACTACCTCAGCATTCAGTTGATCCAAGTCTGCCTGTGTTCGACTCAGGGCAATTGTTTCAGCCCCTTCGGCTGCCAGAGCCTTCGCAATGCCATAGCCGATTCCTGCAACGTTAATAATGAACGGTAGCTGGGGGGGGGGGGGCGACCGCCAGTGGTAGCAGATAAGACTTGTTAAAGAACAATAGGTAACAATATCAGTTTGTTGTGTACGTATTTACGCTGATTCCATGACAGCACACGATTTAGCATACTCCCTAAAACAATAGTTCCATCGTAACCTTCGTATCTGACGGACACTGGTCACCGCCAGACACCAGGGTAATCAGAGGGGGATCTCGATGTACATGTGGCCCTAGAGGTACAGTGGACATGACCCACCGACGTGGGGTCATGTTCTGGCGGTGCTCCAATCCATGTTGCAGCTATGGACAAATAGCAACCACTGTCTAAAATGATTTTTGGGTCTTTGGCCAAAGTGCCTTGTGGTAACACTTAAGGTCGGTAGAAGCTGGGAATTGTTCTGCTCTTCCTAGCACCAACTGCAGGAATGAGACTCCCATCCATCTTGGCCTGTCCTTGTTGATGGATCCAGTCTCATATCACCGAGAGAATGACCAAGTAATGCATATGCCTCCAATCTCGGTAGTACATCTGCATGCAGCTCAGGTGGTTCACAAGCTCACGAAGTCTCACGATGCTTTTTTTGCATTGTTGTGACCTTCTAGAATAATAATCTTATTAATACCACCCAGGCACCTTTGAGCGTTTTTGTTTAAATCCAGTAATATCCAAACTACTTACCGCCATTAAAATATATCCTACTTTTCTTAATATCTCGAACTGTGAACATCCAAACAATCAAAATGATGAGTCCAAACGCACATCTTCAAGGTATCTGATTATGATTAGGTCAGTGAACAAATTATAGTATGCAAATGTGTCGCAAAAATATGCAAATTAGCTCTCATGATTTTCGTATATATCTCGACAATAGGCGTGCGGTAGCCACTACTTAACGAACCGACTTAAATGCCAGTCCCCGTACAAAAACACAAATGGTATATCACTTGAAAGCCACCGTCAAATGATGAATTTTCAGAATAATGCGCTTCCGCAAACGTCTTAAAAAATTACAATGGTTACGTATCTACTGTCTTCAATGACAAAATGACCACGTCATATATTATTGGGAAGTTTAAAATGTCCAAATCGTCCAAATGAGATACGACGTGGAGCAGTTACTAGTATGTTACGTGTGGAGCTAAGTTCAAACAAGGTCACCGTGAAATTATGAATATTCGAACTTTTGCAATATCGCGAACGTTATAAAGTTATAATGACTATGTATCTTACAGTGTCCCCCTAGTATATGACGAGCGAGGCGGGCCGCCTCGCCGTTTTTCCATGCCGCCTCGCCCAAAATATACCGAAATTGCCACCTCGTGGCTATTTCGTACGCCCATTTTTGTCGTTCTTTCACGATATATTCAACGTACACGATGACGTCATTCATCGTACACGATGACGTCATTCAAAGCCAGGAAGGAACTAGAAACGTAGTTGTTTACTTCGTTGTCAAGGAAAAACAACAAAACGTCACGCGTTACATCGCGCATGTCAACGAGAGTACGCACGAGTAAAACAAAAGGCGTCATCAATACAAAAGTCGTCGTAGCGGCAGAACAAGCGACATGGAGCCTACCACAAGAATAAAGAGACATACTTCGTGCAGACATCGTGGGAGTTCTGAAGTCACCAAAAGTTCCTAAACAGAACCTAACCAAACAGGAAAGAACAGCGTAAAAAGAGCTACAGAAGGATAAGACCATCACCATACTCCCTGCGGACAGAGGAAAGGCCACAGTCATCAAGGACACGAAAGTATACCAGAATAAAATTAAAGAAATGCTGAGTGATGAAGCGACCTATGAGAAGTTAAAGAAGGATCCGACCAAGAAATATAAGGCAGAACTCATCAGAAAGGTGAATTCCTTGGAGAAGTAGAGGGAGATCACCAAAGATCAGTACTGGTACTTGTATCCTACGCTAGAAAAAGTACCACGGATGCATGGATCACCAAAAATTCACAAGGAGGGGGTGCCACTCAGACCAATTGTCGACTACACACAGACAATAATATAGAGAGTATCCAGGGAATTTGCAAACTTACTACAACCACTTGTTGGAAAAGCATAACACCACACGGAAAATGCACAAGAATTGGTGAAAGAAATTACAAAGCTGAGAGAAGAAGAAGGAGACTCATTTGTGTCATATGATGCTATGTCATCTGATGTTGTGTCACATGATGTCGTGTCATATGATGTTGTGTCGCTGTTCACGAAGATCCCGATCAGAGAAGCTACCATGATGACTGGACACTGAGAACAGTCTAATCAATACCCTTGTGCCTTGCCTACCGTTTGCCTTGATCTATAAAACATAATATCCATCCATGCATGTACAGTATATGCACGTTTTTTAATGCATGTCTGTTTGCTAAATATTACGCCCGGAGTACATTATAAAAAATAATGTTTCGAAAGCATGTTTATCAATCATGCCTTCGTGACCAAGGCTTACAAATGCTACATTCATTACAAATGCCCCCCCCCCCCCCGTCGCCTTGGGTCATAAACTTTGGAAAAAACAAAGCTATGTTCTAGTCTTACATGTAGTAGTTGTATTGCGTAGTATCATTTAACTGGGCTGATTTATCCGGGTAATTTTCTCACAACTTATGATCTAATTTCCTCGTAAAAGACTACACCAATGCAATCTCAACCACAGACTGGGTGAGGTTATTCCATACATCTGTTCATAAGTGTTTCAATGAGTTTTTTATGTTTAATCAGCAATGTTCTTTAAATATTATGTTTAGTTGATGCTCTCTCGTATGTGAATCGTTGTCACTCAATGTCGCAAACTGCTGCATCGTATTTCTCATTTAGAATCTCCCTATCCTTGGAGTAGTAGAGTCTAGTAGCATGAACAGTCCATAAAAATGGGGCACCTTCCCAGAATGTATCTAGTTTAGTAACGTTAGACATTTTGAAAACAACCTGTACATTTATGAACACTTTAATATTGATGGTTATATATTTTGTATCTAGTAATATTCGCGTGAATGAACTCAGAACTCAGAATAAATTTATTTGACCCGTAAATACGATACATATACAATGAATAACATAATATCAGGACTGATTATTTGTACTCGTGTACACATTACACACATGAAACTACTCTAACGTGCTATTAATGTATATTAACAAATATTTGTCAATGTTTAATTGTCTGACGTTCATGTTGAATGATTATAATGTCATCAATTAAGTTCGTAACTAGTATCGTTATACGAATTGCATCTGTTTGACTGTTGACATAATAGTATTACATTGGAACCTTGCATTGTGGTCACCTCCGTAATACGGCCACCTCATAACTAAGGTCACCTTAGGACAGTCTCAAATGATCTCCACATACAGTAGTGTAGGAAAGGCTAAAACGGCTATTCAGAACACTTTTACCCAGTTTAAAGGGTTACCTTAATTGTGAGGTTCCATTGCAAGAAAGCGCAGCAACATGAGACAGATGCTATTTAATAAAGGTGTCTTTGAAATATGTTATGCAGTTTAACATGCAATGGAACCTCACAATTAATGTAACCCTTTAGACTGGGTAAAAGTGTTCTGAATAGCCATATATATATATATATATATATATATGTATGTATGCATGGGATAATCACACCAAGAAAGCGCAGCAACATGGGATAGATGCTATTTAATAAAGGTGTCTTTGAAATATGATTTCGGGACGTTCAGATTTGTTATTTTACTTACTTGATGGAAGGCGTCGTACCACAAGGGATCGCCTTGTCCACTATACTGTAGGTGTACCACCGCATGCGCATTAACACCGCCCCGAACTTCGCTCGGATTACACAACGTCAACGAGCAAGGTTTTCTGCCCTAGTATTATCAGAATAAACAAAACTGTATTATCACAATAAACATCATTATGTTATCAATCAGCCTACCTTTGCCGGCTCCTGTGACCAGGGCACGCTTTCCCTCAAAACGAATGTTCATGCCTTGTTTGAAAGTTCAAATGGCAACAATGCCCGTGTGACGTGACCTAGTTCTACGGTCCAAGTGGCGGCGGATGTAGCTCTTGAAACACGACCGACTGGTGCGCTGAAGTGTCGACTAGACTAGCTGTTCTGTTGCTCCGACCCGTTATTCGGCTAACGCATAAGTTTGTGTTGATTGGTTATTGGCATGGTTCCTAAAATAAACAATATAGTAATAACAAAACTTGTTCAATTATAATTTCTTGGGATTAACTTTAGACACTTCTAAACTGAAAAAAAAACCACTGAAATGTATCAAAGAAATGTTCTAGAATAATCGGTACACTTAATAGACTTAAACTAATTCTGCCACTGATAATTAAAATAATGCTATATAATACACTACTAGTATCACACATGAATTATTGCTTAACGACTTGGGGGAACAACTCTCAAAGAATTAATCAACTTCATAAAAGGGCCATACAGATAATAGGTTAACTTTGAGTCATTTTATGCATATACTGACCTTGATGTGGGTTGGACAACACAGAGAGGAATTGGACATCAGGTTGGGTGGAAAGGAAATTACGCAAGTTAGTCAGGAGGAAATCACACGTAGGGTGGAAATGGAGTACATACGTTTCTGTCCACTGATATGAGTTTATAAAGGCACAAGACAATAATTTTCAATATGGCCGCCGCCAACCCCCAAAATAATTAAAATGGCCATAACTCCTTATGTATTTGTGCTAGAGACATACATTTTGGTTCTACACCCATGCAGGTTTATAAGAACGAGAAATCTATTGGAAGGGCTATGGATGTGATTTGGCCACTACATTAGCATACAAATCCAACATGGCCGCCAAAACACCCCCCGAAATCACACAAATCTAAACCGCTGGCAGTATCATGAAAGAGGTTCTAGCTGGCACATTTGGAAGCTTTGATAAAATGTTAAAAGGGAAGAAATACACTCAAAACTTTCGCGCCTTCAGGATGGTAGTAGAGGAGTTGCTCCGTGGTGTAGTACAGGTGCAAGGAGTTACCTCGTTCGCTCAACTCATCGAAGTGCTCGACGCTCGAGCAAATCGTAGCATAACTACGAAGATGTGGACTGACAATCTTGTCAAAACAGGCATCATAATGATGAACTTCTCTCTCGTGGAGGACTTGAGGACGACTTGGATATCCGCCTCTTCGTCGCAGAAGACATGTTACCTTATTTACGTTCTGCTGCCTGCCACAACTACGCGCGGTATGCTGTCTTCTATGTTCATTACATGAAAGGCCTCGATCTGAAGGCGATGAAGAAATTACAGAATGATGCATTCGTCCGTCACACCCCAGGCATCTATGACTCAATTTGGACCGACATGTTCATAGAAACAACGTATATACAGTTGGGACACGGACCAGCTGGAGCTGTATAGGTGGCCACAGACTACCATCAGTTGGTGGTGCGGGCCTTGAGCTTCCCCCTAACTGGGGAAGTATCGCAAAATGATCGAGCTATAAGCAACACTGAACGAAATACTCTCCACACTCTCCACAACGAAGAAGCCGAGGGCCGAATCAAGACAGACCACGCTGATCGCCTGAGCCTACGCAACCCGCTCGATGTCTCTATTGACCCTTTGGATGATGTCTGTTACCCAAGTATGAACATCGTCACAGGACAAATTGCTCACCCTGATGTCATTGCGGATGCTGCCATCAACCTTGGACAGCGGGCAATGAGAGACTTTAAGGGTGGTTGGCCGGGATCTTTCTATGATCCTCTCGGCCAGCTGGTTGTCACAATGGACTTGTCTATGACCAGGAACTCATCTATGCACGTGTCGTTGGTCTATTTACAAGTTCACGTGAGATCAACATTGACGATATGTTGGCATGCGAGTTAGCTGCATGTAGAAATGCTACATTCAGTTGGATCTTCTTCTTCGTGTTGGTGAGAATGACTTGCTTGGGTGGAGCATGCATATCAGGTGTTACCACCATCGATGTTTAACCCAGACGGCGAAATGAAAATTGCTAAGTCAAAATCGATACTAAATCAAAAACAAGTGGCTACGTCAAAACGTAACTGTCCAATCCCCAAACATCGTAATCTATTATATTTCTGCGCTTCTCTGGGTCATCGCCTGGCCGTCAGACAAACTCTATGTGTACGTGGACGCCTTTAAGGTGTTCGTCTATCAAGCTCTACAAAACGCAAATGTCATCCTTGTATTTGACAGATATTTCCCCAGCACCATTACTAAATTCACGAGGATGCAGAGAGCCAGATCAAGTCGCGCACACACTCTGACACCAGATATGCATGCTCCACCCAAGCAAGTCATTTTCACCAACACGAAGAACAAGATCCAACTGAATGCTATGCTCACAAAATGCCTACTTGAGTCGCAAGTCGCGATATGGAATGTAGCACTTCTACAGTCACCACCAAATATGGACCCAAAAGCTTGACCACCAGGGTATCCTGCTCCCACGAGGAGTACCGTCTGATACACGTCCTGCACCTCCAGGCATACTGCAGCTCATCCAGGGCAACTGCAAGACCTCTGGATGTCGCACTGCAGCTCATCCACTGCAACTGCAAGACCTCTGAATGTCGCACTGCAGTTTGCAGCTGCTCCAAGGTAGGATGCACAATATTTTGTCTGTGCGAGGGTGGGGAAGCAGGCAACAATCCTCTCTCACGAAATCTGAAGAAGACGAGTCTGAAAAGGCTACTGAGGAACTAAACGAAGATAATGATGTGACATATGAGTAATATGCACAATCCTTTGCCAGCTAATTTGCCAACTCAATTCAAGCTAATTAAGCTTCATTTAAAATACACCATTCTAATAGCAAAATTAAAAATTTTATGAATACTAGGGTGGTGTTTCTTTTCACTTGATGTGTAAAGTAATATTTGAATCGATTGTAAGGTGCTAGATGTTTCCTTTAGTCATTGTGCCTGACATTATAATATTAAATGTTCCTTTAATCTATTCACATATACATGTGGACAGCATGTTGTTCAAAACGTGTCCCATTTCATTCCTTAATGAATATATAATAAACAAGAAGATGATGAACACAAAAACTATAAAATATTTCTAGCCTCGTTTTGGTCA